>OZ020197.1:22323842-22755584 GCA_963971165.1 Philopedon plagiatum | reverse complement strand
CGACTGTCTCCTGACGTATGCTCTCGTAGTTATTTTACAATAATATCGAATACCTCTTGACGGAATTTAAAAGGAATGGGACTCTCAATTCAACAGCTATATGTTTATTTATTTACACTAATAACTTTGAAATAACTGAACCGATTTTAATGATTCTTTCGCTATTATGTCGATGTCGATGCCGCGGTAGGACCCTTCTTTAGCTTTAAAAATACAGGATTTGTTTAAATCGTTGTAACACACATCTTTACACTTATTGTGGCCAGACCAATTATAATATTATAGTGTTACATAGTATTAAGACGTCGCGGCGCCTATTTTAACATAGCGCCCAATTAAATTGTCACGGAGCTCTGATATACTATTTGCTCAATAAATGAACAAGATCTTCGCGAATTGAAATGTTGTACCTTTATGGCCAAAGCTTAAGATAAAATATAAGAGTCTTTATACCGTATACAGTCTACCAAATAGAAATCTTGTGTATCAAAAAATCATTCATTGGCTAGATTTTGGTGATGTTGCATTTTCCTTATTTTAAAACATTATTTAATTTTCTTCCTCCTCTTTGACTCTGTCGCTTTCTAACTTTTAACCTTAATTGGTTTCCCTTATTTTTTATTCATAACCTTGTCTCCCACTATTATCTCACATATCACATATCAGAACAAGACTTAAAAGTAAGTAGGTATTCTAATCTCTTCTTGAGACCACTATCTACGAATTCTGTGAGGGATGTATCCATAGGCTGCTTATTTTTTTAAGACGAATTTTCAGCGTGTTTTACCAAAAATGCATTTCTCGCGTGTTCGCCGCTTAGGAAAACCAGTTATTATTTTTGAAATTTTTTAATTTTAAAAATAATAAATTACTAAGCAGTGAGGTAAAACATGTATTCTCAGATGGTGTTGGTTTTACAAAAACTGTATTTTTCAGTGAGTTTTAATGGCATAAAGTTGAAATTATTTTGAAAAAGATGAAAATATCGCTATAAAGAAATTGTTATAAAAAGATAATGAAAAAAGACAATTCTAAAACTTGGTAATGTTATAGATAAATATGTCTTCTGTTGATATTTAAGCATAGATATGATATATGCAAAAACGATCAAATCTATAGTTTTAAATGCCAATAGAAAATAATATATTTATCTACAACTTTACCAAGTTTCAAATGATTATCTTTTTTTTTCGTTATATTTTTATAACAATTTCTTGTTGACGCAGATCTTTCAACTGTTTCATAAACCACTATTCGCACCTACCGTCTGCCCACAGAGCACACCGAAAACTGTTTTCCAATTTGTCCATCTCGCTTGAACTCTGCAGGTTATTTTTAAATCCAGCGAACCAGTTCCTGTAATGGTGAAATACAGAACTGACGTTCCAAGCACGGGGCCTCGGGCGGAACAGAAAAGGCGAGACGTCTTGGTGGTAAAAAAGGTTTAAGTTGTGATCTGTAATCGTCTTCAAAAGTTTTGTTGGTAGAAATTAACTTGCTTTAACCTGCTCTAATGGGTTTATCCTTCAATTATTGTTTTACTTTATTTTTTATTTTATAATGCAAAAGTGCTCCATTCGAAAAGCTTATCCCCAAAAGATTAGATTTTTTTCTTATCGAATTCACCCTCAAAATAGCGGTCAAACATCGCTCATTATAAAACCTGACAATGACGTCTGGTGACGCAGTCCCACGATGAGCGATAATCGTTGGCACCGCTGCAAAACTTTTGCGACTAAGTTTGCCAAAATGATCCTTGTCAAAAACCTTATCCCTTAGGGGATCATGGCGGCGTTGCCGTATCATTAACTCGATTTAACACATTTCCCGTTACATTCAGTTGTTTTTCATTGGACGACGTCAAGGAAACTGAATGTTTTCAATTTTGTCGAATTTTAAACCTTAATATTTTAGATATTATCCGTCCAACCGACGTAATTTTGTGTGCGTGTGTATTTCGATTGACTGATTGTGCAATAGAAATAACATGTTTAATGAAAACGCGAAATAACTGAACAAGCCCATTAACCAAAAGCGCGAGGCCTCTGTTGCGCGAGGCTTTGGACAATTGCCCTACGAGGCAGTCTCTAAAGCTTCTTTTCTCGCATCTGCGTATTCTACTTGCGACATCTGCCTTTCCTTCTCGAATAAACTTCACGTATTCAGTTCTCTTCCCACTGCTTGTTAGGCTTATATATTCAAGGAAGGGATCATTTCCAATTATCCACTGTCCTTTTAAGGTATTCCCTGCTGATGCTCTATACCCAATATAATATTTTACGTAAATATCATTCACCAGGAGGTAACATATCCAGGACACTCATGATAAGGTTGAATAGATACGGACTCAAGGACGAACCCTGGTGCGAACCAACTTCTATGACCGGAAATTGCTGTCTCAATCCTACTCTATAGTTCTGTACGTTTTAAAAATAATTACTAAACTAAATTTTACTTTTCGCTTAAAAGCCATCTCTCATTTGTTGCAAAACTATTTAATAGGCATTTCTTATTTAAGATGATGTGTAATATTAACTTCTTCAAATACAGTTACAGTGAAGAGTTTATTTCCGCACAATTTTCGGCACTATTTTCACGTTTTGGGAATTAGGTATTATTAATAAAAAGCAACGGTTCCATGACAGCAGCCAATAAATGGAAATGTTTTATTGTCCCATTAAATATTCCATTACATTTGAATTTTGATGTTACGAATTGGCGTTAGTACTTGATGTATGCATTGTCATATAATTTATGGCCTTATAATTTTGTCGGCATTTTTTGCTTGGCTAAAACGACATGATTTGGCATAAATTGTCCGTTTTGAAATTTATTGTCCAAAATGCGGCGATTTAGCTCGATGTTTCCAAAACTAAATTTTGCGATTATACGATTGTTGACAAGAAATATTGTTTATAGGGTTTATGATTCAGTTCCCTTAGTTAAAAGTCGGTGTGATTTAATGGCTCGCCGTCAATCTGGTGAAAAATAGTTTGACGCAGGACAGTGTTACATCAGGCACCAAGTCCATTTAATACAAAAAAAATCTCTTTTGTGTGATACTTCATTGGGATGCTAGTTTACCTTTTTAAACAAGGACAGCCCCCTCCACTCCCCGCCAGAGAATAAATGGCACTCTTAAAAATAATGATTCAATTTTAAATCAAATTCAAAACAATTCCGATTGAATCCAGGTTTACGTCAAATCGATTTAAAAAATCTACAGTTTGACAAATCGATTTAAAAAATCTACAATTTGATTAAACTAAGAGATCTCTGATTAAATTTTCTTAGTCAAAATTAATTAAATTAACAGTTATTTCTGATTACATTTTTAATTAATCTGTAATAAATATTAGTGTGTGCTCCCCATATTAAATATGGGTACTAGCTATAGGGATACAGAGAATCGAAAGACTTTTAAAATGAGTTGAAACTCGAGCCCCAATTTCCATTTAAGATTTTAGAGGTGAAGCATGCAAAATTTCAGTAAATTATTGAATTTTTGTCCGCTAGATATTTCGTAGTAAATGGTCTAATAATATTTTTATCAAAACATTTGCTTATGAGTGTAGACAAAATAAGTTAAAGCACAATAGGAAAAATCCTTAAATAAATTTTAATTAACACACGATTCTCCCTTTAGAAAAAGGTCAATAAGCCTTAAAGGGTCGGGAAATATAAATAACTAAAAAGGCAGCAGGCCACAGTATTCTCGTGTTTATAAAAGGGCAGAAGGTTTAACGCCGTCGGTCGCTTAAATAGGTTTTAAAGCCATTTTGCCACGCACCTGCTGAAGAGTTATTTTAAAATTTATTTTTATGACCCAATTTAGGCGTCGGAGAGGGTCGATAATTGTATAGTTTCGTCACGTGTATCGATTGGCTAATTCGATTATAAAAAGTTTTTGTCAGAAATATAGCCCATTATTTCAACTTAACTCTTTAACATTTTAGTCAGTTTATTTTAAAGCTTATCTCCCTGCAAGCATACAAACATGAGTTTCACGCTGATCGTTTAAAATTTTGACATTTCTTACAAGATTTGTTGTAGAAAAGTCAATATTACAATACTTCTAAATAGTCGTTGCTAGGCAACGAAAAAAAACTCTTAGGAAATATTCATTTCTGTTCTTTAAGGAATATTATATTACATAACAAGTGTTGAAAGTGACATTTTTCCACGAGTGGGAATGTTGTCGGACGAGGCGATAGCCGAGTGCGATAATCCCACGAGTGTGCGAAAATTACTTTCATACGAGTAATGTACAATATTTTTCCTACGACCACAAAAATATTTACCAAAAAACCCCAATTTCTGTATTTATTTAATAACCCCACTTTCAACACGTGCGCTGGAAAACATTTCAACACACGTGTTGAAAATTAAAAAAAATGAAATTGGCACCATCTGTTCAAACGTCATGTTGACAAGTACTTTTCAACACATGTGTTGAAAAGTACTTTTCAACACGCGTGTGATATAAGGCACTTTCTAGCCAAGTTAACCGTGCTTTTTTCTCACTTTCATAGGTGGTCGTAGGAAATAGTATATTACATAACAAGTGTTGAAAGTGACATTTTTCACACTAGTGGGAATGTTGTCGCACGAGGCGACAGCCGAGTGCGATAATCCCACGAGTGTGCGAAAATTACTTTCACACGAGTAATGTATAATATTTTTCCTACGACCACCAAAATATTTACAAAAAAACTTCAATTTCTGTCTTTTAAAACCGTCACTTTCAACACTAACATTTTTATCAAGTGTGCTGAAAATAAAACAAATGAAATTGGCACCATCTATTTCAATGTCATGTTGACAAGTACTTCTCATCATGTGTGTTGTAAAGTACTTTTCAACACGCGTGTGATATAATGCACTTTCTAGCCAAGTTAACCGTGCTTTTTTTCTCACTTTCATATAGGTGGTCGTAGGCAAGTAATATTTCCTTATAGTGAAGACAGAGTGTACCTACTTCTAAAGCTATTAAAAATGCGATTTTTAAAAAATTTTTGAACACAGCTTCAGAAAGTATGCCATTACAACGTTTTCCGAAAAAGGACTCGTAGTTTTGTTCTGACCACTGTCCATAAAACGATTGTATGCAAATTCATATCTTTGTCGTGCATCTTTTTTGAAGTAAATCTCATGTAGCAGTATTTATTGCTTCAGCCAGTTGTAGAGGAGTTCCAGGAATGGAAAGTTCATCTTTCTTCATTATTTTGCACATTCTTACTAGATACAAAATATATATCTGGTTAAATTAAAAAAAAATGAACAAACTGAGTTTAAAAGATGGGTTGAACAATTCACCGTTGTTATTCATCAAAGCGTAATTTTGTCATAATTTAAAATTGATTATCTCTTACCATTTACAAGATCCTTATGATTAGCGACGGACTTGTTTCAACCTGCATGTTCTTTAGAATTATCCAATTGGTAGCGACACCAACGAATAACTAATACTCTTAATAGTACTATGTTCCAAAGATCCGAACATTAAAACATACCAACCCATAGAATTAAAAGAAATGCAAAAATGCTTTCAAGCCTTACTTTTACATAACACGTAAAACTGACACCAGAGAAAAGATCACTAGACCCGAAAGATGTATAAATAAATAAAAAGGCAGCAGGCCATATTATTCTCATGTTTATGAAAGAGTAAAGTGTTTAGCACTGTCGTTTAAAACCATTTTCCCCTGCACCTGCTGGAAAATTATTTAAAAAATTATTTTCATAATCCAATTAGGGCTTCGGAGAATGTCGATAATGGGTCGCTTTTGTCATCTGTACGGACCGAATGTTTGGGTTGTAAAAATATTTTTCCAATAAATATGAACCAATTAAACTGAATTTGTAGGATTTTATTCAGCGTTAAGTTTATTTAGTTGAGTATTAAATTATTCGAAAATTACTTAGAGAATGTTTGGTGAACATTTAAAAAAATCCTTTGGTTTATATGGGAACTTATGCCTCCGGCCATTTGTGAGTTTGTACTAATAATTGTTTTCGGATCTAAATTATTTTACATGTTTATCATCTTCTTTATTAATCTTCTCAAAATCAGGGATTCATGTGGTTATAAATTGACCTAGGTTTTACAATAACGGTAAGGTTGGGTTGGGTTGGGTTTTCAATACCTATAGTGAGAGAAAGAAAATCCTAGTTTTGAAAAGCGCATGGACATTTTAAGGTCATTTACTGATGACATATTTAGGGCACTGGATACAAAAATGAATGCATGTCTTATATTGTTAAATTATTATAGTAAGGCATTTGAAACTTTAAACCATCAGATTATATGTACAAAATTAAAATGTTTTGGTTTTGGTGAAATCTCTGTAAATTTTTTAAAAAATTATTTGTCTGGTAAATTACAGACTGCTTTCATTAACAGTGTTTGCTTTGATGAGTCGTCCTTAATCAGGGCGTACCACAGGGCATTATATTGGGACCCTTCTATTCTTAATCTTTACTGGAGGTTTATGCTATTTCATAAAATCATGTTCATCTCAATATGCGGAAGACACGCAAATATATTTTTCTTTTTATATTCCTGATTTGTAACCGGCTATGGTGAAGATATTCCGATCTAAAGATTATTCCTGGTGCGTCCCTTGCGCGTAAATTGATGCCTAATTATTCAAAAGCTGCTGATATTTAGAAGCCAGAGGGAAGAAAATTTTGCCGGATCCCAATCTTAATATTGTTTTAAATGATCATGTCATTGCCCCAACTGATTATTGCAAAAATCTTGGCTTATGGATCTTATCTATTCTCTGCGTTTTCCCTATGACATTTTAAAAATAATTCAGGCTTTTTATTGTAAATCTCTGTACTTACATAATGCCATTCTGAGTAGCGATGTTAAGTTGAAGCTCTGCAACTCTCTAATAATTTTATATATACATCCTATTCTAGCATAGTTTGCTGGCCGGCCATTTTAAATCGGGATGGGAAAGTTTACAGACTGCAGAATGCCCGTATTCGATTTGGATACAATTTAAGAAAGTACAATCATATCTGAAAGCTTTTCTAAATCTGGCTAGCTTAGTCTGGATAATCGATGTTAACTCCAGTTTGCAGGATTTCTTTCCAGGTTGAATACATCTCGGTGTACCTCTTACTAAGCGTAGTGATATCCAGAGATGGTCTGCTCTTTTTTGAGCTGGTATATTGCTTCTATTTCATTATCTAGGTCCTGGTACTTGCTAATTTTTTCTGTTCTAGCTCTTCTTACATTGTCTTCTAGCGGGATGGTGACATCGGCCGTAAAGCATTCCTTGCCTTTTTTGTCCAGGACGAAGATATCAGGTCGATTGCTGAACACAGTTCGATCCGGCAAAATGTCGACATCCCAAGGTATCCTTATCTCCTCGTTTTCAAGGATGCTTTTAGGTGAGTACTTGTAATAGGGCAGCTCTTCTGATATTAGTTTCCTGTTTTTACAGATCGCTTGATGGACGATTCCCGCAACACGGTATTCACGCGACGCGAGATAAGCACTGGTGGTTTCGGTAGTACCTTGGCACCTTGGCATCGTCAGGGATATCAATTTTAGAAATATACTCTTTGTAGTTTCGGGTTGATATACCCTGATCCTGAAGGGCCCCTATAAATCCTTCTGTCTCAGTCATTAAATCTCCACCTGCTAAGTACAGTGTAGATAGGTTTGCATCTATTTCTGCACTGTTCAGGGCCGCTGCGAACCGTCCATGCAGCGCTTTTTGTGTCCATTCCCCTTCAAATGCACGGGTTGAAATAGGAGTTTCGGGGCTTTCTGGTTGGCCAGGTTCAACGCTGAGTAGGCCTCATCAGCCTCGACATTATTATTATAATAATTATTACAATTATTATTATTATTATTATTATTATTATTATTATTATTATTATTATTATTATTATTATTAATACGCTCTTCCTGATATAATAATAATTGTTAGAAACATTTGAATATCCCCCGTCTTTTCCCTTTCGTATAAATTCGAGATATTACCCTGTGCAATCTATCTGACCCTTTTTTACCATAAAATGTGCGGGTATATCGGCTATTGCCTTTTAGCACAAGTATAATGGAACCTGTTTGATTTTCGGCTACCATTAATTACCCAATAATGCAGTCTTGCTTATGTCATCGTCAACCGGAAAAAGACTACCGATTTAGTTTTTATTGAAACTTTAATGCTACCAAATTAGGGTCTCAATTTGTTGGTCTACGAAGGCATTTACAATCTCTTGCCTAGCTTCTAAATATTTCCTTAAGCATAGTTTTTTTTCAATAAAACCGACAAGAAAAAAAATTACTAGAGGTCCCGTAGAGATAAATCGTTGACATTTATTCCGAGGCTCTGCTTTCTACTAACAGGCTATAATAATATCATGATATACGTCAAAAGATTGGTACTGTTTTCTTTTTAAAACAGTTCATTTTATATAAATAATGTTAACCTAAACGCACTCTTATAAAACGCAATCCTATTTACAACGATCAAACTACTTAAGTAGTACTTTAACTAATCCATCTCCTGACGAAGGTTGGCGATCGAAATGACTAAAAGTGTCCTGGAAACTGCAGCTCTGATATGTCTAACGATTTGTTTTGTGTGTAACGTTTCAGGCAGATCGGATTGTACGTGTTTAGTGAAATTTTAAGTGATTTTTGGTTTTTCGTGAAAAGACTCTATCCATAAACTTTGAGAAATGGTGCGTCAATGCCAACGATTTTCTAAGGTTTTTAAACCAGGAATTTTGACGTCTTCCAATCGATATTTTTTCTATATTTTCCGTCTATGGTTAGCAGGGTGCAGCAGCAATGACGAAATTTTTTTATTTTTAGAATATCATTTTGTAATTGTGCAGAAAAATTGCCTATAAGGGTACTCTACTCAGCAGCCCCCTGAAATGAACGAGATCAAACAAAATCTTTCACTGCCCAGACAGCATAAAATCTATTGTAGTAATTACATCATAGTTTATGTGATGCAACCCATTGCATATTGTGTTTAAAAAACAGTTAAAAAGCTATTTTAAGATCAAAATATCCCAGACCTCACCGCGAGGAGGTAGTTGCATATCGAGCTCCACCCGTCCCATCCCACCCTTAGTTCTTGGTAGCATATTGTGTTTTGGCATCGAATTTTTGCATTACCTTGCGAGACTCCAACTTGCGCGAATAAATCCATCTCTGAAATCCTGACTACAAACGGCTGAAGACGCCTTCGTTACTAGTTTAACCCTAGTTCCCCCCTTGAATGTCCCTAACAGAACAACAAGAGGCGCGTTACGTATGCATCCCTTTACTGTCCAGCTACAAAAGCCTAGAACAGACCACTTCTCTCGCTCATTCATACCTAGGATCTCCAGAATATATAACAAACTGCCTGCAGATGTTTTCCCTTCCCGTCCTAACCTCCAATCCTTCAAATCCCGTGTCAATACACTACATTTCCCTTCTCTTCAGACACCCACGGTACGTTAGTACTTAGGCTTCAAGTCTACGTGGGATGTCTTAGATAAAACGAAAAAAGAACCTTTTCACAGCCCGTGTATGACAGGGAAGTTTTGAAAATTTCACAATGCTTCCATCTTCTTTCAAACATCCAGAAATTATCATGACATATTAAAATACCTGAGCCAATAATTTGTTAAGTATTCAAAAGTTAGTGGTTGTTCCGTTAAAATGCAATCTTGCCAGGATATTAACTCTATGTACTCTTCGGCATCAAAATTTAAATGTGGGATTTGTAATTGCCTGATTCTGTTAGGCAATCTTGGTTTTGTCCGAGCTTTCAGAATCCTCCTTAAAGCAAGCTCTATACGCTCGTCACATAACGTCGTTAAACTAATATTTTTGGGATGGCCAAAGTACCCATTTCTCTGGATCACTGGATCTATAATACGTTTTAAATTTGAACTTAAATAACGGAATCATTTTACTAGTTCAAGTAGATTCTGAGAACCATTCTTGCAGGATGGTTTGCACTTAATTCTAAACCAAATCGGAGTCTATACTGTTACAACATATTCCACAAATGTTTTAAGATTATCTAATGGAGACTATGTTCCAACATATAAACGAAACAACCTATCAGCTGTTGTTAACCATCGCGAATGAGGTACTTTATCAGGATCCCTTCGAACTAAACTATCACTGTAGTTGGCAGTAGCAGCAAATATTTCTAACAAATATTTCTGGTCCGTGCTTAACTGCGCTTGATCAACTTCAGGGAAGTCTGATTCAATCGAAATAAAGTTTATTACTTGAAGCTTCCCACATTCAGTCATTTTTTTAACAATTAGTCCTGAATATTTACGAGGTCCAGTTGTAAATTCGGATGGATTCGTGTTCTACGACCCAAAATTAGGGTATCTGCAAAATTTCATCAAAAAATTTGGTGTTTCCATTAATCCAAATAATTACCCTTTATTCCGACATACAATAGATTGCCGCATTCGAGAACCTTGGAAATGCCGATTGAGAATATAGAAGAATTTCATCGCGATGAAGAACCTTGGAAAATTATGAGGAGAGATTTCCGTTCTATTTTATAGCGAATGATGTTGAGGCTGAGGGTAAGAAGAAAGCTTTATTCTACAGCGTAGTTGGAAAAGAGGTTTTTGAAATTGCAAAAAATTAGTTTTATCTCATTCACTTGCTGAGCAACCTTTGAAAGATGTTTTGGCGTTACTTTCAAATTATTTTGAGCCAAAGAAAAATGAACTGTGTGCTAGGCAAATATTTTATGCAAGATGTCAGAAATCTGGTGAATCTTTTTTTGATTTTGATAAAGAACTTCCGTTGTTTTATCCTACACACGCCCAATGTATGAGACGAAACGAAAGGCAAGTTATGAATGAACCCCTGCGTCACCTCTTGCCGAAGATAAGTGGTAATACCTTCGTGGCACGATATTACAACCTCAATACGAATGATGAAAAAAAAAACAAAAAATCCAATTTTTGGCATTAATCATACAATAATTGAACAATTCATACCAAATCATGAAAATTTACCTTGAAAAAAATGGTCACAAAATTTAAGGCAATAAATTGGATGGCGATGCGTAAAGCAAATATCAACGCCTATTCGTAGCATGAAAATTAAAATATGATGGAATATTTAATGGGACAATAAAACATTTTTCTTTATTGGCTGCTGTCAGAGGACCGTTGCTTTTAATAATAAAAATCGCAAAACGGTCGAAATTGCGCTATTAACGAATAATGTGTGAAAATTGCATGGCTCAGAATTGGAATGTTAATATTTGTTGCGCGAATGTTTTATCACCTTTATTTTGCAGAAAAAAAATTAATACAGACATGCATTATTTAAAACTTCAAGCTGACGAAAATATTAATTTACGTTAAAGCCATGAGCGTCATAACTGACAGAGAACTGACAGAGCACTTATTTCCTTCTCTCTCATCTTTTGCAAAGTGGGCATCAGAGGCGTGTTATTGATTATTCTTTATTCTTATGATAAAAATAGTGTTTCTGAATGAACTGGCAACGCTGCACGCTTTTCGCTTTGGGCAAATCAGAATTTAAATAAAATTCGCCTCATCAACATGCTAACAGATGCATTCTGAGTTTCTTTTCAATGTTGCCGAATGTAGGATATGGTCAGATTGTAGCATTGGCAAGTATGTATATTGGCAAGGCAGAAGGAAAACAAAGTTCTTAAGCCATTCTGTCAAAACACGACGGTGAGAGTTGTATCTCCGGTGTGCTTTACGCAAATGTTACCTACTGCCTTCTACCTTAGGTCTTTACACCATACACTTACCTGCTGCCGTGTACCTTAGGTCTTTACACTTTATAGCCTTAGAAGATAGAGGAAATCACCTGCAAATCCTTATAACTGCCTTCACTATTGCAGGAGCTATAGCTAGGCAGCACCAAAGAAGTCGTTTTCTCCCGACCTGGTATAACCAAAATAGTCTCCAAAATTTGACAATGTCCAAATCTTTCGGATGGCCTGTTTTTTCCACGGATCCATCTTTGGACACGTTTCGCCGTATCACGGCTCATCGGCAAGGCTAGCACGCCATATTAAAGAAATATGACGGTGTAATAAGTAACTTAGTGAATACAAAGGCGGTAACGTAAATGAAAATATCATTAGTTACTGTTGTTTAAATGGTTTATTTCTATTGAACTTAAACTACTTTTTATTAATAATTTTAACGGTAGAATGATGTCCGCACGGAAAACGTATTAGAATGTCTACTTGTCCTTAATAAAGCAGCAATGGTGTCACCTCTGATGGTAACAATGAGTCAGAGCATTTGGCTAGACTACTAGTAAATTGGTTAAGAAATAATGTAGCCGATGTTACAGAGTGGCATTGATGTAGCCTAGATCTTAAGTCAATATAAAATATTTGGTTAAGTTAAAGAATGTAAGCGGGTTCCAGCAGACATTACAATTTCTTAAATGGATATAATATCAACTATTTTTAAATTTAAATGAGGAACAGTTAATTAATTTTAAATAAACAAGAATGTAGTATAAGTAGTTCATTTTTAATATGTACCTACCTGTATAAAGGCATTCCAACTGAATCCTTAAACCAAAATACCATTGTGACGTTATCCCGTGGAAGCGCTGGAGTAACATCACAGGGAAGCTCTACGTCCTTTCCAGCAACGGCCCATACAGCCTTAGCAGGTACTGAAAAGAAAAATTACAATAGATTTAAATAGCTTCGCTTATTAAATCGTGAAGAGAAATTTTACTTTCGTTTGTATCGGCGTTTTTCCGAGTACTGTTGTTCGTTTTACTTTCCTCGCTAGAGAAATAATGTATTCGGAAAAAAATTACTATAGATTTGTTTCACCTTCACTGCCCAGAAAAATTTGAAGAGGTGATTTTTTAATGAATACAATATTTCTTCTAGTGAGGAAAGTAGAAAGAGCTACGATACTTTGAAAACCACGTTACAAACAAAGAAAGAAAATTAGTTAATTTAAAAATTCAAATTTTTACCCTAGAAAATTTAAAAAAGGAGAATTTTTTACGACAATTTTGAAGCTTCCATTTAACTAGAACAACCTTGAAAACGCTCAAACAGTATCTCGATATGTTTATATTTGACGAACTTATTTACTTTTTTTTGAGTGGGACCGCAAACGACACTTGCCCGACACTGAATCGGCTATTATTATAGTGTTGGGCGCATCTGAATTAAACATAATCGAAAATCCGATTATGCAAATAATCGGCGTCATCCGATTATTTTACTGGAGCATTCGAATGAAAAATAACCTGATGAAAAAGCGATTCGCTAGAACCTGTGCACAACTATAGATGCAGGAACGAAAATAATTAAATATAAAACCTGAATGGAATCTAACGACAGAACAAAACACTCGATCGGCATTTTGGCATCGGTATTTCGCACCGCATTTTGGCATCGTATATTCTCATTCATAACGCCACTCGGCAAGGCTCGTGTCGTTACTTTATGCTCGTGTATTAATGGCCATCATTACATAATCGTTGCATAATATACTATTTTTATGTGCAATCACTTCTGTTTTTTATGTCGTCATGCTCTACAGTTATTTCATAAAACTGACACTCGATAATGAGATATCAATATATCCATATTTGATAAGGAGTGGCGAACAATACACCAATATATGATACAAATTAATTAAAAATGTAATCAGAATTAATTGTCAATTCAATCAATTTTGATTTAGACAATTTAATGATAGATCTCTTAATTTAATGAATAGTCAATATTGATTTTTTAAATCGATCTGGCATGGACTTGGATTTAATTGAATTATGGTTCATTTTGATTTAAAATGTACTTATCCATTATTTTTAAGAATGTATGAAGACTTCCTTTGGTTAGCCATGCGTTCTACTAAATCCAAAAGTTGGTGCAAATGTATTGATTAGGAATGTATTTCAAATCTAATTCTAAATAAATGTTAATATGCCACATAGTATAGTATATACCAAAATCACAAATGGCTGTACATGATTTGTTTATCGCTAAAACAAGTAATTTAGTTAATTCACGACGTAACACGAACAATAGCTTTGCAGGTATATTTTAAAACTTGTTTTGTTTCGGCTTATTCTGACCATTGTTCTGCAATAAATTTTCAAAATGTTCAATAAAATATTTGGGTTAACCGTCAAAAGAGTTTGGTAAATAAATCATTGCAATAATTCAAACAGGAATTCAAATGGTTTTATAGATTTTATAAATATTGCTTCAATAAACTAAAAATTAATATACAGTTCGTTTCCTTTTAAAAAAAATACCGGGAATTTCGTGTTATACGCTAATGATATTTCTCGACAACTTTTCAGTAAAAATAATAAGATCGATATAAAAATTTGTTACCATTCCGAAGATGAAATCGTGTTTAACAGCTAAGTTTATTAATAATAATAAAGATGTTTATTTATGCCAATAAAACAATTAAAAATATAAATATAAAATTGATAAAAGTGAAAAAGAAAACAAAAAAAAATGACAGTAGTATACTAGTTGGCATAAATAGGTAGGATTTTGATTTATAAAAAATCATTCTTCCAGTCCTACCCCTACCAAATAAATTTTTATATTATTTTTGAAAGTTATATAGCTTAAGCCCTTTAGACTAGAAGGAATATTATTATAAATAACAGAAGATGTATATTTAAACGAAGACTTATATTTTTCAGTATGATGTTTAGGTATTTCTATTGCGTTCTGATTTCTAGTATTAAAATTATGAATATTATTCCTGAATTAAATTTTTTCAAATAAATATCTTGGTTTCTGAGTTAAAATTATTTTATATATAAAACAGGATATGTGTATTTCGCGTCTTTTTTCTAATTTAATTAAATTATGTTTGTCAAAGGTAGGTGATACGTGATCATATTTTTTAGCCCTATTGAAAAACGAACACAGTTATTTTGAAGAATTTGTAATTTCTGTTCATCTTCGTTACTGATATTTTTGTGATAAATGATATCACAGTAATCTAATCCACTTAGAATAATTGAATCAACCAGTCTAAGTTTAGTATCGGTATTTAAGTAGTCCCTAAAGTTATATAAAATTCTTAGTTTGTAGTACGCTTTTTTAATTATATTTTTTATATGTTCATTAAAATTAAGATACTGATCAAAAATTACGCCAAGATTTTTACCAAATTCGATTGAAGGTGATTAGTGTTTTAGGACCAGTTAAAATTAAGTTAGTTTTATTTTCATTTATTTTTAAACCGTGATCAGTTATAGTTTGTGAAATATTTAAAACATCCTTATTGATTAAGGAAAAACTATTTTTCAAATCTGTGTACTTGATTGAGTGGTATATTAGAGTATCATCTGCAAAAGCTAAAAGATTGCCGTGTTTAATAGATAAATGAAAATTAAAAGTGTATATAATAAACAATAAAGGGCCTAATACTGATCCTTGTGGAACACCTCTAGAAATAGGCAGTGAATTTGAAATGTACCAAATGTATTCGTTTGCATTTTTGTCACTTGTTCTCTGTCAGATAAATATTGTTTGAACCACTGACAAATTTTCTGACTAAAACCTATATATTTAAGCTTTGCTAATGACATTTCATGATTTAGAGAATCGAAGGCTTATGTATTATCATAGACTAAATAATACATAGACGAACACTGGCGTGTAACAAAAATGGACCTAAAAGCGGGCATCCATTGAGACATTGAAGGTTTACTGGTTTATGGCTTAGAAATTTGTTTGTCCACTATTATATATCCATGCGTTTATATGTACTATATAGATATATAATGGTGAACAAACAAATTCCTAAACCATAAACCAGTAAATTCACATAAATGTTTCAAAGGATGCCCGCTTTCGGTCCCATTTCGGTGTATTCGAGGATTTGTCTATATTATTATTCTTTATAGTCTCTGGTATTATGAACCATAAATGCTCGTTTTCAAACCGGCGTTTGAAGAAAAACGTAAATGAATAATATAATAGCATTTCATTTTTCCAGTGGCCAAAGGGTAGCAGCTATTGTCCAGAAATAAATTAATATTTGTTATTAGGAATATCTAAGGCCCTTTTCTACATTCTTAAAAAATCTTTAAAAATCCAGTGAATTCCCAATGTATGGGAATTTAGAAAATATTAAAATCATATTTGCTATTGTAATTATTATCAGTTTTAAAGTAATATAGGTAGTTCAAAGTAAATTCAGATGCACTACAAAGGTTTAACCTGGCAAGACTAATCCCAAGCTCAATATTGCAACAAGGACGTCCAATTTTGGTCAAAACGTTGCGTATCAGGCATACGTCAGTAGCTTTATTTAATCAAGTGTTGTTGTTGAACTTAAAAACAAGTGATTTAAAATATTTGAATATTTTGGTTCACTTAAATCAGTATCGACTAAAGGTAATCAAAAATATGTATTTTGTACAAAAAGCAATGAAAATCATAAAATTGATTTACAGATTAATTAAAAATTTATTCAAGTTACTTAATTAAAAAATATATAATCAGTCATCTCTTTCGGTTAATCAACTAAATTTATTAATGTGTATAGAGGTCATAAACGGACCGTTATGGACACCTTAAATATCAACTGCATTGCTGTACTATTATAAACCTTATAACGGGATAAAATTTTATATTTGAGCTCTATGGTCAAAACTGAATGCACTTAAGAGGTTATATACAGTTAGAATATTCAAAGAATCGATTTTTTTTTTAATTTCATTTTCGTAATGTACATATTATTATATTCCAGTACACACACAGAAAATTTCAAGGCAATCCGGCGATTATTTTCAAAGTTACACGCATATTTGTAAAGACGTGTCAGAGCGATTGTACACTATCTAACGTGGTTTCGAAATTTTACACGCGTTTTTCTCAAAACTGTGTTTTTAAAGTCGGCGACGAAGATTTCTCGGAAACGGCTGAACCGATCAGTCTCAAATTTTAACACAAGCGTCTTAAGTATATTTTTTGGTAATTAATCGAAGGTTTTTTCTCACCGATAAATTTTTTTTTTATAAACAATTTAAGGCCAAAATTTTGGCGAAAATCGATTTTTTTTGTCTGAGAAGCCGCCATTTTGTCAAAAAAAAATTATTGTGCTTATTCCTTCGATCAATTAGAATATTATACAGTACTTTAACGAAATCCGTTTGGTTTTTTTATTTTCGATGATCCAGTCCCGAGATATCGTTGTCACCGCAAGATGCCTTTTTTGAGAGGAACTCCTGGAGATCAGCTATAGCAGCTTTCAAAATTATTATTTTAGCAACTACAAAAATCTTAAAATACAGTTAAAAGTTACCATAATATGTGTACAAATTTTCACATTAATAATAAATTTAAAAATCTTCTCAGGAAAAATTCTTGAACAATCGCTTTTTTTAGGCCTCCTGACTGTATATAACCCCTTAAGTTATCCGGTCAGGTAATTAGAAAATAAAATCAGTAAATGGCTACAATTTCGATAAACAAAATTCCTAAAGTTTGTTTTAAAGTTACTGGAATTGTATCCGTTGTCCTAATGTTCACTGTAATTTATCAGAATATTCCAGGCTATTCGGCTGCGTTTTAATGTACATTGAAATAGCAGAACAACCTTATAGATTTTCAGACGGCAAACATACTTGTACAGTAAACTTTACCGCACTCTACAGATGTTTAAAATAATTAATTGTCTGATAAGTAATACGAAAAATTTGTGCATACCTAAAAACAAAATTAACCATTATCAGAATCGTGATAAGTCACACAGGAAAGAAACACAAATTTAATAATCGCTTAATACACAGAAAAAAAAGAAAAGGTTGGATCAATAGTTCCATGAATGTTAACGTCCACATGGTTGATTGAATTAAAAAACTGTTAGAAGAAAATTTATTTCGATATTAGGACGAAATTCAAAATTTGTTAAACTTTATTTGTTCATCTAACAGATATGCTCTTGATTAAATATCTCTTTTTGCTTAAACTAACCGCCTTGGAGTATAATACCATAAGGTAATACCCGAGAAGAACAAATCGACGAGAAGCGACAGTTTTGTCGGAACCTTTGAGTTTGCTGGGGTCGATTTTCGTGACCGTCGAACACCATAATATCACTGCACGAAAGTTAAAATGGGTCCGTCAGTCCCTATTAACACTGCTGAACCATTGATATGGTATTAGTAAGAGGGCAAATTTTAATGTATGTACTTACCTTAGACAGTCTTGTGAAATGAAGAGACTGACTCCAGAGCCAGTTTTTAACAAAGAGCCAGGAACTGCACAAGAATATCCAACTATGTCTGTCACATAAGCGCACACAACTAATTTTATTTACGGCCCCATGTCAATCTAATCCACTGACATCTTAGCGATCCTTTGGCGAAAGCGCGTTTTTCTTTCGCCACCCCTTTTAAAATACTCCCCTCTACCCTAATCCACTAGTATTTTTAGTGCCCCTTTGGCGAAAGCGCAAATATGCCTTCTGGACACTCACCCTTCTAATCCACTGATATCTTAGCGATCCTTTGGCGAAAGCTCTTTTTTCTTTCGCCATCCCTTTTCAAATACTCCCCTCTACCCTAATCCACTAGTATTTTTGGACCCAGCAACTCAAAGGTTCCAACAAAGCTGTCGCTTCTCGTCGATTTGTTCTTCTCGGGTAATACTTCATTGGACTGTTTTTGTCTGTCAAGTCAATTAACAAAAGTTAACATTTTCTGATGTTTTATTTAATTCCCAAAAACCATTGCTTGTATTTAATATTCACAAACTGTTAAATTAAAGTTTTTTTCTATGATTTCAACATTTTCTTTTTTTCGGTGTAGTACCTAAAGTGAACTTAAATTTTGAAATGGGCTATGAACTCATATTCAAGCAACTCTTATTTTTCATTAGTTTACTTAGATTTCCCAATAAAAATAAAAAATAATAATAGTACCTACTTTTCGAATACGCATACGACGATACGGATTAGATCACTGTGCTGTCCAGGGTCGCTTCGCCGGACACCAGGAAAATAGAAGTAATCCGAAATCGGATGATTAATCCATGATACACTTACTTTCATCCACGATACACTTACAATGGTATGCTGCGTTATGACGTCACTTAAAAATCGCCACCCAATAGTGCACACCTTATGCAGCCATTGGACGTGTCCGTATTCGCTCCAGTGAAAAAAGGCTAGAAATTCTGGATAAGTAACTTTAGGAAACGAAATCTGCTTCCTCTAGTCCAAAAGAGCAATTTTCAGCTCTTTTCAAGACACTATGGAGTTCTTTAAGTAACAACGTGCCCAACGACCTCAAGTCTGGATTTAGAGCCACATGGCTCTATCCATTTAACTCTCTGGAAGTTCTAAAAAGAATGACTTACAATGAGATAATGTCGAAGTCGAATTAGCGAAAGTTTGATCGAACTGTTAATAAATGCGGGGTTCGATTAAGAAAAGAAATTGGCGCATAAGCGTGGCAAAACAATTAAGCCCGGGAAAAAACTTCTACTAGAAGTTTCCCCTGAAGAGCCGACTGTCGTGGCTGGCCCATCAAGACCATTCCAGCAGCAGCGACAAAGAAACTAAACTCGAAACGAAACAGTTAAGCAGCCTAGAATATCATCAAAACCTAGTCAGCAAGACCGTTCAATCGACAAAGAAACTAAAGTCCAGAGGAACCAATTAAGCCACCTAGAAAGCAGCCAAAACTTCTGCAGAGTGTGCACTGTAAACTGAAGCATCTATCAGGGTCAGGACTTGATTCTGTTGCACGCAGTGCCAAATTTGGCTTTGTGGTTAATGTAATGACGAAAATAAAGACCCACTTTTCGTTTGTGATCTCTGCCTAAATGACTCGGATGGCAGTTTAGAAGCCCGAGATTTTTCGGTCCAAGATCTTTTATTTTGATTTTTAAAATATTGCACTTTTATTTTCTTAGAAGACGGCTTTATTCTTGTTATTTTCAATAAAAATATATGCATTAAGTTTGGTGTTTAATATCTCCCCTATGTTCATACATTCAGCTATTTATTCCTAATGCCGAAGGCTTAAAGACAGTCTATTCTATATTCAATACGTACGCTACATTAATGACCTGAAAATTGTGCTAATGATTTCTTATGTATTTGTTTGTAAAAGTTGTATATTCTACTGGGTGTAATACAAACATAATTAACAGAAACTTCTTTGAGTCCAAAATAATACCCCTAATGAATTTTACCAAACTCAGCAGATGTTTCAAATGATTAATTATGTACACGGCTTGGCCGAAAACAATGCCAAAATTTGTATACATTTGCTTGTAACTTAAGCTTATAATGTACCCATTTTCTTATCTCAATAAAAAGTGGTTGTCCCGTAAAGTTGGGTAATTAATTGGCGGGTCTCCGAGTTCCAGTGTAAACTAAAGTCCCAACTTCGGGGTCAAGTTTGCGGAAGATAAGATCCCTGAAGATTGTTGGTATTCGAATCCTGGCTGGAATTAATCAAACACAAATGCATTGTTATCGGGCCAAAACTAATTTGGACAGAGGAACGCCGACACGTACGCTCTTAAGGAATGTCTCCCAAATAAATCTTATTGTTACATTATTATACGGAGCGGTTGTGCAAACCGCAAACGTTGCCAACTTCTCGGTTAATTGTTTTAGGTGATTGTTGTCCTAACTTTTACTTTTCTATGGATAATTTAGCCGGGAATATATTAGTTTACTAAAAGTGTAACATTTATTTACTTTTAACTAAATGAATTACGTACCCTGACGCTACCAGCAAGCTAATGAAGTTTTGCACATTGTTGTATTGTTACTACTGTTTACTAGGTATACTATACAGAGTGTTATGAAATTCACTGCACATACTGGAATGGCTGACTCCTGGGGTAGTCTACAGACATTCCCAATCCTTTTTTTTTGTCTGAAATATCACTTTTTTTATTTAAAAATATGCCCAAATATAGGCTCTTATCCGTCGCTTCTGAATATCCTGACTTCATAGGCTTTAATAGTATAGGGAAAAACAAATGTGCCTGTCGGACATTGCCAAAATTAAATAATATAGTGATATCTAATTTTTTATCGGTTTTAGTGAAACCCGAAAGTATTTTTAATTCCACAGATGCGTTTTACCGAAAATATGGATTTTAATTTATTTGCAATTTCTTTCCTTAATATAACAAAATATGGACCACTCGTGAAATCGGTTGAAACTGTAACCAGAACGAAACAGGCTATGTTATGCTATGCGACACAAATAACTATGACACCCTATATTACGATATTAATTAGATGAGATGAAATGAGAATTATTCCTATTAGCTTAACCTCTCTGCTAATTAAAAATCAAAACGATAAACACTAATTGAGCACAGCTACAGAGTATTTTAAAATTATGATCAAGTTTTTTTCATTACAGCATTATTTGTCAAACCAATGCTAACTTATCGAATTTTTAACAATCTTTATTTACAAGATGTTACTAAAAGAACGTTATTTAGATAGTAACATTTAAAAAAAATTATCTATTGTCCTAAACGCTGCTGGATGGTCCCGGTACAAACATTTTAAAGTCACCTAAAACAATTTTAAACCAATTTGTTTTTTAGTCAGATGCGGATGACAAAAACTTTTAATATGATAAAAAGCTCTTGTCTGGTTTAGCCAAAGCGTTTGCTTTGTGGGTGAAACAAAAAGGCTGTTCTGCTCTTCAACTAATTATTTTTAAATTGTCCAGTTAGTGCCTTCTGCCACGTTTGCAATTTATTTTAATTCTTGCTTTCTCTAAATAATGGAACAAAACGCTTTTGTTTTACTGGAAAGTCCGCTATAAGCCAAAATTTAATCTATATATTAATAACAATTTACTGCTGATATTAATCTTATTTATCGTGTATGAGTTTTTATTATTCAGGTAGTTCAAAAATTAAATTTAAGTAAACCCATAACTAAATATCTTTGTATTAATAACGGAACATAATATATTAGCATAATACAAGCACGAATGCTGGTTAGAATATAATATAGCAAATAATTAGGGATTAAAGTGTAAAGAAGAAGGTCTATAGAAATGTTAGCTACGTGCATATATATATATATATATATATATATATATATATATATATATATATATATATATATATATATATATATATATATATATATATATATATATATATATATATCAGTAAATGTAAAATCTTTAATTCTTTCGCTAGTGCAAAACACAAGACCGTAAAATGACAAATAAAATAAAGTAAGACTATTCTTTTTGATTCTGGACTGGGTGTCCTCCTGCTATCGCGATTTCTGGGCCCTTACCCTTCATCAGGCAGGCTCACACCCAGAGTGACTGACGAGCAGACCACACTTTGACCACAATCAACAAGATACCTTATATCCAAAACGTTCGAAATGGATGGGCACGATGAAGCGGCTCGCGCCAAACTACTTTTACGTATGTTGCTCCAAAACTTTTGGTTAGTAACATAACTAAAATAACGTCTTATAATCTTACCCATTCTTGTCGAACGTTTTGGACATAAGGTCTCTTGTTGATTCTGGTCAAAGTGTGGTCTGTTCGTCAGCTACTCTGACTGTGAGCCTGCCTGATGAAGGCTAAGGTCCCAGAAATCGCGATAGCAGGAGGACACCCAGACCAAAATCAAAAATAATAGTCCTACCTTATTTTATCTGTCATTTTACGGCCTTGTGTTTCTTCCATGAATCCTGATCAAACCCAAATGAACCTGAGTTTTTCTCGTTACCGGAAGAGACCGTGAACAAACCTAACCCTCAGCTGATATCCTGGGAAGGTCTTTAAAATGTTCACCAAACTTAAAATGCATTTCAATATTCGTTAGGTTTCAACCTAAATTATGATTGTCATTGAGTGTATGGTGATCTTACATTGTTTAATCTTAGTTGCTTATTCTAGAGGCCAGTGCTTCAAACTGATTAGAGAACTTTGATTCAAATCAATGTAATCTGTATACATTTATCGATTTTTTATCAAACAGACTTCTTGCAAAAAAACTCCAAAATAAGTTTTGCAAAGACCATGTAGCATCAGTTCTCCAAAAAAAAACATCGGGACCCCTGCAACGAATTTGTGTAACAACACAGGCATATGACATCAGTGTCGTGTGCCGTGCTGGCACTCTGCCCATGTTGGGGACTTTAACCAGGATGACAAAAATATCTGCGTGGGTGAAATTGCTGGCCTCGAGATTTAAAGCGTAACAAAGATGAAAAGGTGATTCCGATGTATAAATAGACATTTTTCTTTTTATATTTATGTCAATTTTGATAACTTGCTTTTAAAAGATATATTTTCGGGAATGTAGGTTCACAACTTTTATTTAACATTGAAATTTTTTTATCATAATTGTAACCTATTTCAAATATACATAGCACCTTTCACGTCGGCAGTAATAACTGTATTTTATCGTTTTAATTAAATTTTTCATTGCTGTTATGTATTATGCCACTTTCATATAACTAGTTTATTTTACTTCAGAGAACACTAAAAGAAATAATACTCACTTAATGTGACCTTTTTGCTCCTAACTTTTACTTCTCAAGGAATTATTGCAATTGTGAAAAAATTACCATTCGAAATTTTTACAAGAGGTTTTAAAGTTCCTAGATCTCAAGGTTTCTTATTTTCGTCGTGGTTAATATTTGTAAATTAGGTCTTAATACTTGGAAAAAAGGGTTTTATCATCCGTAATAGTTCCAGGAAATGAAAATAGTGGCCCAGCAGACGAAAAAGACAATAAGTTATGCTCTTTCATTAATATAGGGGAAGTCCAAGATCTAATAGACAACCCCAGACCAGGTAGACAGTCAGCTTTCACCCTGGCTGGGGATCATCAGACTGACGTGATCAGCATTCAGCTTCCACCATAGCAAACTCGGATATTCAGTAGTTGCTCTTGACCAGAGACGGCACAGAATACGCGCGAATGCCATCTATAGGTAGCCACTGTAATGCAAGAACAGATTTTACTAGGGTAAAGCTGCTACTCTTATATAGGCAGGTTGGGTTGGGTTGGGTTGGTGTAGATTGAGCCACAATTATCAACATTGAAAAATTCTAGCGAGATCAATAATTGTTATAAACAATTTAATTGTTTATTTCCTTGTAACTGCTGAACTATTGGTTTTAGAGAAAAACTTTCTCGACAAAAACTATTTCTCACGATGTAAGGAACACACTAATTGTGTGAGTATAGCTTGCACTTGGCCGAATTTTTTATACTAGTATTAATAGCCACTTTACGGCTTTCAAAATAAAATCATTAGCCATCAATGTCGCTGCACAAAGATTCACATTAGGCGATTTAAGCGCTACTAACAGCGAGAAGTAAGTCACGTGACCAGCTAACGGCTGCTAAAGTTTAAAAAGCGCTACTCAACCAGCCGCTGGTGATTTTACTCGCCGGATGGTGAAAGCAGCGGCTGTTTCGGGTACACACTGCGCTGTTAGGTATAGCTGTTAGCAGCCAGCAGCATTCAGCGGCTGGCGAAGCAGCCCAGTGTGACCGCCGCTTTACTCACTGGCATACTATAAGCCATCGGCGCACCCAGGATTTTGTCTTGGGGGGACTGATCTGTCTTGGGGGGGGGGGGGTGTCTGAGTTGTGCAATTTGGTGGATTTCTTCAATTAGTAGTGCACTTTTTTAATTTTTCTGTGTCTTAGATGTTGGTCTGGGGGGAGGGGTTGCTGCAGCCCCCTGGTAATAGGCCAGATCCCGAAACCCGACAAGTCGTACGTTGTTAACAAGTTGATTAGGGATTCTGGACATGAAGTGATACGTCTGTCTCCGTACCATTGTCAAGTTCAGTGCCATTGAAATGGTATGGAGTCACGTCAAACGCTTTTATGATGCCCACATCAACTCGATCAAGGACGTTACAGAGTGATGGAGGATGACATTAAACAATATGGGGGCCGACCAATGGTCTAATTACGTGCAGCTCACCGATAAGATTGTTGAGGAGGCTTGGGAGAAAGGAAAATATATTATGGTTACTCAAGAGCCCATGGTTGCATGAATCAAAAGCGAATTGGGAGCATTCGTTTATATTTTCTACCCTTTTCACTTCAAACGACATAACCATAAAGCGTACGAAGGGTGCGCGAATCGATCTAATGAAAATAAGTTTAAACTTTGGTTCTTAATTTAATTGTTGTTCCGAATTCGTTTAATTGAAACTAAAAATAAATTATCTTACCAAGGGTGGCATGAGATTCATGTTTATGTTCATTTAAACTCATTCGTAGTTCTAGTACAATTTTTTTTCATATTTCTACACATGGGTTGTCAGTAAACTAATTTCAGAAGATTCTCTTCCACTATTTAAACAGTCATAAATTTTGATAAAAAAATGTGGAGTCCAGCCCTGACCAAAATTCAAGTTGTGCAAACAGAATGTTACTAGAAATGATATGTGTCAACGGCCGCCATTCAAATCTTACGTGGGATTGAGTGAACTAATCAACGGAAAGATCTTAATTAAAACCAGTGCTATATCTTTAATTTAAATAATGATTCCCGATGTTAGGGTTTATATTGATTTTTCGAGCATTTTACGCCCTAGAAAAAATCATTGGAAACCTTCTCGTTGGTCACAGTTTTTGATAATGGAAAAAAATATATTAAGAAGCAGGCACATTTAAAATAGGTTAAACACAAATTTTAATTTCCCAAATTTTTTTATATAATTTATATTCAATTTCTACTATAGTCTATCTAAACTTGTTTTGGAATTTGTTACAAGTATTAAAATAATTTAATAGGTTATCATTTTTAACGAGGTATCGATATGACACCATTATTTGTGTAACTATTAACTAACATTGTATTAGGGCAATTTTTTACAGTGAATAAGTTATTTACTCGAGGTAAAAATATCGATAAGCAGTTTTTATATAAAGCAATTATTATTATTATCGTATTGGAAGGTCTAATGATTGTACATAATATTTTATCATTAATAACATGCCACTAACAGTGTATTAAAAGTCAAGTGTATTTAAAGTACTTACTATGTATTTTAAAAGAAAATTCATATTCATAATAATTTGTTATTTAGGTGTTATTGATTATGTTGTCAGAGCTCAAAACACTAACGGTAAATGAAATTAATTAATAATCAAATAATTCATGTTGTTATTTTCTGATCACTGCAAACCCTCTTTGCAAATAAAAAGTTTTAAATCAGTTCTTGTCCTGTCATTTTTAATATGACGGCTTAAAAATAATAACTTGGTTCATTATTTCTGTGATTTGCTTGATTTTCAAATAATTTTAATCTTAGAAATTGTAACCGAAAGGAATATAGCACTATTTTTTAAAGAAAATATTAAGAATTATTGTTGTATTTTTCTAGTTTACTTAAGTTTATATTCTTAAGGTGACTAAGAAAAAATATTTATAAAGAAAATTACTTACTTAGTGACATCTTATGCTAAATTGTTTTCTTGAGTAAACGTAAGAACAATTTACTAAAATATATCAGTTTAACTATTACCAGTGCCTGGCTTGTTCCTGGATTTATTAGGAATCTTTATTACAGCTAGATCTACCTTGCAACTGTTAAGGTGCAGGGCCTAGTCGAAATAAGTATAGTCTTGCTTTATATATTTTTACAGACAATGACGACTAAGTGATATAAAGTAGGTTCTGAAGACTGGAAATTATAATCGCTTCCGAGAAACCCTTAATTTTCTAACAGGCTGTCAAGGGAACCTTAAACCAAAAGCAGTATCATTGCAGAGACCACTACAATACTTAATTATCATAAAATTCGCTGACTCAGCTGAGCAGGGACTGAAAAGCAGTCCCGGCCTAGAAACCTGTTAAAGATAGTTAAGCGGAATGTGTTATAGATTTCAGCGGCCCCATAATGGTTTTTTATTTAAGATATCCCACGTAGACTTCAAGTCTAAGTACTAACGTACCGTGGGCGTCTGAAGAGGAGGGAAATGTAGTCTATTGAAGGGAAAACATCTGCAGGCAATTTGTTCCATAATCTGGAGACCCCAGGTATGAATGCGCGAGAGAAGTGGTCTGTTCTAGGTTTTTGTAGCTGGACAGTAAAGTGATGCATATGCAATGCGCCTCTTGTTGTTCTGTTAGGAACAGTCAAGGGGGGAATAATAATACCGGCTAGTTCTTCAGAGCAAAACCCGTGGAAGTAGCGGTAGAAGAACTTATTGAAGTTATAAACTTCAGGTCCTCATATCGGTTATCGTAGAAAAGAGAGGAACATTTTTTTAAAGATACAGGATTATTTTAGTCTGATTATACAGCGCGAGTTTTTTAAAAGTGTTAAAAGACGGTTTAAAATAATTTCATGACATTTTGGTGTTAATAGGGATATGACATATTTTAACATATTTTGACACTAACCCTCTCTCTCTATTTTGAGTGGTACTTTAAAATTTTAAATGAAAGGATGTAAAGTAATAAATCAAAAAATTACGTCCTCACATTATGCCGTGGAATCAAATACGCATGTCTTGAATTATTAAAAAGGGAGCATAGGTAAAAGGTATGAATGAAAAATACAACTATCAAGTTATTTTTAAGAAAACATTATTGTCATTGTCGTTGCATAATACAGAATTAAAAAAAAACATAATATAAAACAAAGAACCTAAAAATTATAAATTTAAACTAAATGAGAGGCGTGTCCACCTTCTACTTCCAAACATGTTCTTATTCTTCTTTTTACAACATCAATAACATTGGTGAGCACTTGGGGGAGTTACTAATCTGAAATTTATTTCTAATTCTAGCCCGTATAGGTATTCTAAATTTTCACAAGGGGTTTTAAAAACCGAGTTTTTAATGTGTGGCCATAAAAAAAAGTCGTACGGCGTGACGCAGGCCACCTAAGTGGCATATTACGACTAATGATTTAGTCTTCGAAAAACTCTTCCAAAAAATTTAAATTATCAAGAGTTACGTGAATTGATGCGCCATCCTGCTGGAAGTGACCTTGTCGCAAATTTTCTAAAATTTTAATCTCGCGCCGAATTGAGAGTCCCTTCGAAAAGAATCGATCCAATTAACTTTCTTTTCGATATGGCCGCCCACACGCCAACTTTCTGTATATGCAGAGGCTTTTCCATAAAGAAATGTGGATTTTCAGAACTTCACATTCTCATTTGTTGGGAATAAACCATGCCTCTTCAGTAAAAAAGGTTTTCACATACGTTGGCACAAAAATCAAGCAAGTCAGTTTTATATGAACTTTTGAATGTTTTAGTGATATAAAAAGAAAATCACAAAATTATAAAATACTATTATGAATTATTACCTGAAATTTACTACATATTTAATTTTTTAGTTAGTTCCCATATTATATACCTATTATATAATTACATTTATATAATATTTACATTTATAGCTACATTCTACATAAAATGGATCTTAGGGCATCTTTTATATCTCACCATAATTTACCAAGGCAAAATAGGCTCGATTAAATTAGATTTTTAATATCGCAAGTAGATTGGTGAAAAAAGTACCATGTCAAGCGGGCAGTGAAATATTATTATGAACAGAGAATGAAGTACCTAAGTGAAGCTGCACTAGTTTGGGCGGAATTTCCTAATAACCCGGTCAACTGGCCTGCAAGGTTCCTGGATTTGACTCCCCTTGACTTTTTCTTGTGGGATATTAAGAAAAGGAGTCAAGAGCCGAAGTAAACTGATTCAGCGTGGATTCGGTTAATATAATTTAATTATGATTTATAAACCTTTCAGTTTTTTATTATATCGAATTTCTGTTTCAGAAACCACTGGATCTGCGACTACAACTGCAGAAAATACATCTAATGCAACATCAACACAAGAGCCTACTACAGACTTTCCGGATAAAGAGCCATATGATTATCCAGTAATTGTGGATGAGTGGCAGGATGATTTTTCAGAAGATGCAGATCCTCCAGATCCTGTATTCGAGCTTCCAGTTGAAGAAGAAATTCTATTAGATCCTGAATTTATAGCCATCAATGATCCATAGATAATCTTCATTCAAATATTTGTAGTATAAGCTTAAGTGCGTAGAAACTAGCCCACTTCACAGTTTTGAAATCGAATGCATTTTTTGAATACTAGTCATTAATTTAAATAAAAAAATATATTGCTTAAAACATCATCATCAAACATGTTTATGACATTTTTGTAAATTGTTGAAACGAAATCATTTTAAAGTAAGCCTACATCAATCAAGATGACCTCTCTGTTATTTCAATTGATGACTGGTTTCTAAAAAAAGTTCATTCGATTTCAAAAATGTGAGGTGGATCGATTCCTATGCAGATAAGTGGACGTTTGTATCAAATTAATTTATATATGTTTTAATATATTTTTTACCAATAGACGACAATGAAGACTCTCAAGTCCCAAATTTAAATGAAAATTAAATTCGGATTTGTTTTGGACGGTTTAGAAGTTTTAATGATTTTTCCGCTTCATTGACTCGACTAATAAATTTGTGTGAAACCTCACACAAATTTATACTACTTATAAAATAAACCTTAGTTCCCTTTTCCTTACACTTGTCAGTTTAAAGCTTTTGGTTGTCAAATTAGGCCGGTCTAGCGTTGAAGAAGCTGGCGGGCTGTGTGGCTCCGTAGGTACTGGCTGGTCCTGAAAACAAGATTTCAGCTTGCTGGGAAGAAGAACGATCGTTCTTAAAAAGGGTAAACAGATTTAGAATATTTTGTGAGCAGGTCTTGAGATTTTTGCTTTTTAAAAGTCCCCAATATTTACTTGTGGCTTAACGAAAAACAATATATCACTTTTATTTCCACGATATTTATCTTGATTCAGGTATGAAAAAAGATCTCTGGTTTTAAATGTAAGCTTTTGTTTATGAACAGCTTACATACCTAAAGCACCCGACTAATATATCTACTTGTACATACATACACATAAGTATATTTTCTTGAAAGTAATTTTAGGATAATAACAGAAAACAACATCAATATATTTCTTTGTTAAATAATGTGTGGAACGTGTACTATTTTTTGTTATTACCGTAAGTATGTTTATAATAACAAACTGACAGTATAAATAATGTGCTTCTACTTCTAATGTTAGGAAGCTTGCCCAGGTCAACAGCTGCAATTTCCGTGGCGTCGAACCTATAGAACTACGCGCGATCTCGTATATAAAAATGCTTAAGGCGACTACTTCAGCTGCGACTAACTCAAAAAAGTATATAAATAGTCCAAATTTGATTGGAGCGCGATATAATACTAAATAATGTCCTGTATAGGATGGTCCAGTTATTATGATGATTGTTTTTCTTGGATGGTATGCAGCGTTGTGATATTGAAAATATAACAACTGGGCTTCCCACCTATTGTAAATTTTCCTTTTTCAAATTTTAATGCCATCTATTTATGTCACTAGTGACTACCACATAATATAGGGCTTTATTAACAAACATATAGTTTCGTCTTTTCTTATAAACATCGGTCAAGAGAGATTCAAGTGTTGAATTACGTATTATAATGTATTTGATATCATGCTCTGGTTTGCTCGGACTTGCATTACATTACATTTATCCACTTGAGTAATATAAAACATGGGAAAATTATTTGATAAATAAAAAGCTTTATTATATTTTGAGCCCATTACGTTTTACAAGGAATAAAAATGGTATTGTAGAAAGGGATTAGGGTCAAGCCGCTTATAATTAGTTACTAGAAAATTACGAGTGGAAAATTGTTTGCAGGATTTGCTGTGTTTCTGTTATTTTTAAATATCAATTTTTTCTTTATTAGTAGCCTGGCATAATACCCAATTAAAGTCTTTTCAGTATAAATCCGCGACAATCGTATATCTAAGTATAAGTTTTTGGATAGTTTGCAATAAATACGTCTTTTCTTCTTATAACAGGACTATTAGGTTAGTCCATTAGAATCATTAAAATGTCATAAGTGTCTTCATTATAAAATAGATATCCCTCAAAAGCTTGGTAACTAACCCGAAAATGCAACTGGATTTTGTGAAGTAGCGAACAGAATTCTGCTACGCTTTAACTCATTAAAAATACTTAGTTTTGTTTCCGGTTGAATTTAACTTATTATTTCAATAATCATATAAATAAACACAATCTTGATTTAATAGAAACGATAAGAACTAACAAGTATTTAACGATGGGCATTATAATCTGTATCCTGGCTAATGTCAGAGTTGCAATCAGAGACTGCTACTATTTGCATGTTGTGCACAGATGGATAGTTATTACTAGACATATCAGTAAACAGGAATTTTATTAAATAGCCACTTATTTAGACCAATCGACGTCACCGCCTAAAGTCTATGTTTATTAAGCCGAATCTGGATCAATTGACCAATAATGACAAAGAATTACTCAAGAGTGCTGGACTAGGTATTTCCAGAAAAACATTTATAAATATTCGTTAGATGTATAAAGATCAGTTTTAATAATATCGCATATAACACGATCAGTTTTAGCTAACAAAAAAAGCTTTTCAAGCAAACAGTTGGTTTTGTCACTTGGTGTCACAAAGAAATACTTTTACTACCTTACCCTTTCAAATTATTTAGTTGAAGTATGCCTTGGTATCAAATAGTATATTACATAACAAGTGTTGAAAGTGACATTTTTCACACGAGTGGGAATGTTGTCGCACGAGGCGATAGCCGAGTGTGATAATCCCACGAGTGTGCAAAAATTACTTTCACACGAGTAATGTACAATATTTTTCCTACGACCACAAAAATATTTATAAAAAAACCTCAATTTCTGTCTTTTAAAACCCTCACTTTCAACACTAATATTTTCTTCAAGTGTGTTGAAAATAAAACAAATAAAATTGGCCCCATCTATTTCAATGTCATGTTGACAAGTACTTTTCTCAACACGTGTGTTGTAGAGTACCTACTTTTCAACACGCGTGTCATATAAGGCACTTTCTCGCCAAGTTAACCGTGCTTTTTTTCTCACTTTCATAGGTGGTCGTAGGGAAAAGGTTTTAATGGATAATCTACTATACCATTATAGTTTTCATTTCAACTTATAGAAAAAGTTTTAAGAATTTTTGGGCAATTTTTAGTTGCTGGCATTACAAGTTTTTAAATTGCCCTTTAAGAAATTGGGTTTTATGAAATATTAAAAAAAAAGATTGTTTTGTTTATGTTTAACTCGTCTTGGTTTACCAAAGTTCCTAAACTTTTTTACTCTTGGCACTATAAGTTTTTGAAGTATTACTCTCTGTGTATTTAATAAATACAACTTAGAGAAGAGACTTATTTATTTACCTCGTTTGTGTTTAAACTACTTGGCTTGACCCTAAAGTGCTGTGGCCCTTTTGTTATAGTCAAAGTAAATACCATACAATACATGTTTGTGTGATGAAAATTAAAGATTTGGGATAGGCAGAAAAGGGCATTAGTTTTCGTTTTGTCTTTGTCTGTATCATTCCATTATTCTTCGTTTTTGTCAATTTTGACGTGCAGTTAGTCATTTTTGTCCATCAAGAATCAGTTGTTGATGCTGTGATAACGTTGTCTCACTTAATTTAAATAGCCAACAAAAGTACTATGACTATGACCAGAGACTATAAAGAATATAGACAAATCCTCGAATACACCGAAATGGGACCGAAAGCGGGCATCCTTTGAAACATTTATGTGAATTTACTGGTTTATGGTTTAGGAATTTGTTTGATCACCATTATATATCTATATAGTACATATAAACGCATGGATATATAATTGTGGACAAACAAATTTCTAAGCCATAAACCAGTAAACCCTCAAAATGTCTCAATGGATGCCCGCTTTTTGGTTCATTTTTGTTACACGCCAGTGTTCGTCTATGTACTATTTAGTCTATGCTATGACTTCATTTCAGATCTCTACTATTTGGTGGATTCACTAGGGTTTGAACAATGTCATACCACTGAAAGCCGTGCATATCCGTTTAAAGATGGAAAAATATCTCTCCAACAAAACGAAAAGTTTGGTGTCCTTACTAAGAAAGTGATGCAATGATGCAAAGATTTTCTTTGTGCATATTATTATGAACGCTATACTTTTTTGCCGAAAAAAAATTATTTTACCTTCTTTTTTGGTTAGCGTTTGCTTTCAACGGAGTTAAAATAAGGTTAAATCATAATCTACTTCACAATCTTGTCTCTGCACATCGTTTGCATACTTATAACTTTTCAGCAGGACTCGTCTTAATAGTATGTTAAACTGAAGCCAAGTAATTTGTATTCCTTTGCTTAAAAGAGTCCCGTAATGATATTCGACAGATAAAGTCAAGAAAAACATAAATAGTTTAAAAGAATTCACTGGTACATTAGCGGATGTTGACTTTAAAGCTGTGTTGAAAATAGAAAACATTGACATTTTTGAAATATTTGTTAAATTTAATTTTAAATACTTGCGTTTTTTTAATGAACTGCCAAGATCATAGTAGCTAAGTATTTTTCTAAAGTTATAATCATTGTTAGTAAAAAAATCTTTCCGATAATTAGCTCTATAATAATAATTATTATTAATAGTTAAAATATGCCACAAAAACAATAATTAAGGTAAGTGGGGGTCTTAGATTATTAATTTAAGGTGGTAGTTATATGACTAAAGATAGAGCGTGAATTGAATAAAAAAATCCTTTGGTCGAGGTTTTAAATATGACATAATAGAACCAAATACGAAGAGCCGTTATCGGATTTATGGCGTCTGGCCATACAGATATGTCGATAACTACAGGTTTTTTTGGTTACAGCAGGGCTGTGGTAATTGGTTAGGAGCAGATGATTTGCAGAAGTTATCCAAAAGCGCTTCTTGAGAAAGGTTTTTTGTCCATTTATATATTTTAAAATATTTTTAGCACAAAGTAAAGTTTACTATTAAGTAGCAAATGAAATAAAAACCAATTAAAATGTTTAAATATTTCATAATACCTTCAAAGTACGATATCAGGGGGCATAGTAAAATTAGTCTGATGATTAAATTAAATGGATACTTATTTCCACACTTAAAACCTCCTATTAGCATACCTTAATTGCTTAAGTCGTAACAATGAATCATTTCATTTGAATTGTCTTGATAAGGAAGATTTTGCAAGTTGTTCAATGAGGATATTTAAATAAATATTGAGTTAGTACATAAAGGTTACAATTTCTAATAAATTTGGTATTTAATTGGGATAATTTCCTTAAGAAAAAAACTCGAGCTTGCTTTTCGAATTTGACTTTTTTTTAGAAATACTCATAGCTAGATAAACTAAGTCGTATGGTATGAGTGGCCTATCCCAAAAATATATCAAAATTTGTTTTGAGTACAGACGGCTCGAGTTTTTAGAGGTGTTCTTCGTAACATATTGGTTATTTAAATGATACTTTCCCTAGAATTCCTCCAGAAGCTGCTCAAAACTTATTGTGCATATACTGTTTTGGTCATAAGCTTTAGTGCAATAGCGGCTCATTCAAAGTAAAATTACAGATTACTCCTACCAGATGCGAATCTCTTAATAAATTTCCTATATCAAGATTCCGCGGTCTTGGCGATACGGACAGTGCGGCCAGTCGCTTCGAGCGTCGATGCCGAGGATGGAATTTTCCACGCGTTGGGCAGGTTTTAATTCAGAGAAAATATGGATTATATTTTAAAATATTAAAACATGATATTGTGTGTCATTTTATATAAAATTGTATCATTAACAAATACAAAAACGTATATCGTTTATTAAAATTACACTACAACCTAGTACAATCACAATAAACCATAAAATCAACGCAACAAAACTGATGTAATAACATTTGCCTGCTATCTATTCCACCAAGCCGTTCGCACACGCTCGCAGCGGCAAATTCAACGTTTGGCAACAGACTAAATATGGAGGCGGTAGGCACCTTACAAGTTCTCTAAATCGGGTCACCGCGGAAAGCCTAAGATTCGCATCTGGTAGGAGTAATCTGTGGTAAAATGTTGAAAGCTTTCGCAAGAGAAAAATATTACGATTATTAAGTGATGGGGTTATGGTTCTTTCCACTGAATAAATTTGATAGAACTCGGGAACAGAGTTGGGTTGTTTTATCTCTAGTGCAGTTCCTGCCTTATGGGCGACGATGGCTAGCCGGGGAGAGGGGGATGGGTAAAACCAGAACGTAAATAAAAGCGCCAACTGTCTTTGCCCTCGATAAGGCAGAGACTGTGCTACAAGAAAAAACGGGAACACTACAAACCTAGACAAATAAAATAACTTTTGCGAAACCGTACATTTACTCACAAGTAACAAAATACTACAACCCTAATGGAGTATCGAAACAGTGTGAGTTTATAACCAGTAAATGAACATGGCTTTGCTCCAGAGTAGAGTGCCCATTCGTACTGATTGTGGCAGATAGTTGTACGTTTTAAAGGGAATGGCAAAGTTAATTTTTTTTATCTAAGACTTACGTATGGGCTGAGTAAACAGTCATATAAAATATACCTACCAAGAGAGATTTACAACTAAAAAAACACACTTATTACTGCAAAGTTTTTCAGATTTGTTTTACTTACCATAAAAGACTGAAATAAGTTGCTCCAGTCTACAGTCTTGCAAACGATCTATTATTTTTGGGATACGACTATTCAATGAACAAAGAAAAATTCTAACCTGTCCAAGGGCGTCCGCGAGCAATAGAACTAATATTTCAGCCAACAATAGGACAAATTGAATTAATATTTTTTATTATTTCTCCAATACCTTGTATGTTTTAAAGGAGTGTTTATTTTAATTGAAATGATATAAGAATTATTAACTTAATTTTTACATTTTTTATTTAAACCGAAGTTCTTGTTCGTTTAATAAAATATATTGTACTTTGAATCACACCGCATACAAATAGCCATTTTTTGTCCAATTATATTTCAGCATTCCAATCAAATAGTTTAATATTTTGGCTCTAACAATTCTACCCTCCAAGGAATATTAGAAATTTATTGGATATTTTGGTCATTGAAATAGGAAGAATGTATACTCTTGAAGTCCAATATTAAGTTAAAGCAATATTTTTTTTTGATTATATCAATGATGTTCTGTTGAGACAATATTAACTTTAATATAACTAATATGACAGTGGTCAAAAACAGCACTATTATTGAAAATAGCATAGCAGTTTTTTCTGTGTAGTTTTCCTTCTACGGCATTTATCGTTTTTTACTTTTTTGACACTCCGGATATGCTAAGTCAAAATTTGTGTTATTTTCTCAATAAGCAGAACTTTTTATGAAGAAAAATCTTTTTCCGGAAAATAAATAAAAAAGTTTGCCATCTATTAAGATGGTTTCTGGACACGCAGTATTTATTTATTTGTTTAATAACAACAAAAAAATAATCGAAACATTAATATTAGCAAAATTAAAAATGTCATTAATACATAGGTATCCTAACAATGAGAAGATGACAATTAATTATATCTATAGAGGTAAACAAAATTAGCACCGTGATAATGCTAAACGAGCGTTTTAGACCCTTGAGAATTTCCGTTTTACATACCTTAGTTCCTAAGGTCGTAAAGAAGAAATTATTTAATTTGCATTTTCCGTGTAACAGAGACACGGAGGACCCTTTAATAATGATGTTTAAAGAGAGTAGTTTAAGTTTATAAATGTCATTAGGATTTAACCTTCAATTCCATTCTCTTGTGGGTAATACGGTGAGAAATGGTATTTTTCTGTAGAAATGGATTTTTTTTTGATTGAACTTTTAATTAAACTGTAACCTCGACTGTAACTAATGTTTGTTTGTTGTTACGCATATTTTACCGTGAAGTCAATAGAAAAGGCATACTTTATAGTTGAAACCCAAATATTATCTAAATGTACACTGACTAGGCGATAACTTGGTAACCAAGAATATTATACAAGTATATAGTACAAAGACCCTTGGTTTAGTTTGTATTTCCCAAAAAAATGCACCCACCTAGATTTGATTCCTACCAGCATTACCATTATCTACACAATTATTATTCTAATGAAACCTTATGTTACAGCAAAAATCAACAGAATTTTTTATAGTACCGATCCTGAATCCTAGATAAAAAATGCCTATTTAAAGCCAAGCTAAGTTTTACACAAAATTTGCATGTCGATATATTTATTCTGAGAATACAGAGGGTAGTTTACATTTTATAAAATGGTTCATTTTATCTATCACAAATCATTCTTACTGATCTAATGCATTTGGCGAAATGCAGACAAGCCCTGTCTGCTAAAAATATTAAAACTAAGTATTTTCTATCATCTGACAGTCCACGAAATCCAAAGTCTAAGTACCATTTACCGTAGGTGTACTGGGGAGGTCTAAATCATACATCCAGAGCTGGAAACATCCGTGTTTTATTTTACAATGGGGAAAGAAAGGGTACACTAGATCAAGAAATTTGGAGGTAGTATGCAGTATAATATATTTCCACAATAAATTTTAAAAATTAAAGTTGCTGAAATGTTTACTAAATATATTCACGTAAAATAACGCCCCTAATACAATATATCAATGGCAGACACGATAATATAATTTGACAGTTTATTTCTTTTTCAATTTCAAAATTCCTTTTCACAAAAAATCAGGACCATCTAAGCTCATTTCTGTCTTTTTTTAATCCACACTATATTACATATTACCATGAATGACGATGACATAGCTCCCTAACTATACCGACAGTTTTGATTATTCACGTGACAATTTAATACAAAAGTACACTTATCTGAAAAAGGAACCCAGTCCCAATACAAGACTATTGAATGCGGATCCAGTAAATTTATCATAATTTCACAAAAATGGAGTCAACGATCTGGGTCACCTTCCATTACCTCCTACACCATTAGCATTTTACGTATATATGGGCGCATTTTGTATCCCTTCCTGCATTACACGAGGTTGTCGTTGTCTTGGCAGATCGCCCACATGGCCCAATGCAAGATAACTTTCTTCAATTTTTCTAATGGTGCTTTGCCAAATTGGTGGTAAATCGGGGTGCTGTTCTTGAAACAAACGCGCCATTTCTGCTTAAGTCCGCAATCTATCGCCATACCCTATCATCATTAATATTGTAATCATGTGCGATTAAGTTAAATAATACATTTTAAAGAAACTTAGGCTTTATAAGTGGTTTATAAGTGGACACTACACGATCAATATTATTGTAATATAATATGAAATTATTTTAAAAACACATTTTTTTTCTCGCTTAACAGGTAACAGAAATTCAAAAGTAAATAGTGGGTTATGTTCCTTTTTTATGCCCTTTTTCGCTAGCTATTACAATGCACGCATTTGCATTTAAAAAAAATTGGGTTAGTCTCCATCCCGGGATGAAGGATAAAATTCATGGAAATTCAAAAAAAATGCTGAATCAAAAAAAAGGTGACCGAGTTTTTGGATTTTTTCAAGGAATGGATGGATTCTTTGTTGCCGAATTTATTCCAGTTAAAATATTTACCCTGTATATAAATACTATGTAATTTTTTTACGTTGCCGTAGATATATGGTTATACCATTTTTATATTGTGTTTTTTTTTTATTTTCTCTCGTTGACCGAAGTATACAAGAAGTAAATAATTTTTAAATATGTCTAGTTGTATTGTTTTCAAAATTCCACAAGTTTCGTTCAGAGATTATTATTGTAATGCATGAAAAAATATTTAGTTCCTTTTTTTCTTCGCGATTCTTCCAACTATTTTCTTTTGTAAATAAACCTTCAAAGTCAAGAACAAAACTGGGCAAAAAAATCTATTTCGAAGTTCTTATCCCAAAAGTTAAAAGCGAAACCCTCCTGGCGAGAGATCCCTTAGAGTCTCATTATTTTTGAAAAGGTTGACACAAACCATTAAAATTTAAACAGAAATGGACTTTTTTAACCAGTAAATACCAGCAGAATGAAAAAGGAAGAAAAAGAAAAGTTTAGGAAAGGTCTACACAGCGTGCTCGAACACAAATCTTACTTATTTTTGAATCATGGATTTATTGTAATAAGGATTCGATATCCGTATACTGTGAGCGTATCGAACGTGAAGCCTTATATTTTGTTGTTTGTTATTCTCTTCGGGGAGCAGTTTACAAACTACGAACATAGACAAGACTACGAATTACTACGTAATTGAATCAAGAACGGTAGTAGAAAGAGATAAAATAGCATTGGAGTGTTGGAGCTCAGAAGTGTTGCTGTCTGTTATGGTTGTTTAGGAACACGGCTGAACCTCGGTCTGAACACTCGGTTACACGTATGTCTTTGTCTAATGAACTAGAAAAGAAAACGTGCGACGTATAGATTTATATAGATTTATAAATGACTCGGAGCGACTTTAAATAAACACCTTTAGAAATAACATAACCTGTAAATAATAAAACCTTTTTAACTTAAATTTATTATTATTTAGCAGAAAAATAAAATATTTTAGGGCTTTTATTACTTTTAGTAAATCTTGTGATGCTTCTAACGTATTTTTTGTACAAAAATACAAGGTAAAATAGGATGTGGCCAATGTTTACAAATTGTGTTTACAGTGTCGTTGAGAATGGTTTGTTTTGGCTTCAAAGAATGTGAACTCATACCGTATCCAGTCCTAATAAATCCATGTTTTGAATCTAACAAGGAGACCGACGAAATTTGCAGTCACCCGTTTTAATGAAATTTGATATACAGTATGACCACAGATCCTATTTGTTACGAAAATACATATTATTATTACTGATAGGCAAACTTATTAGCCTACTTAATCCACTTATTATTTTTCCAGTTAAATTGTTCATTTTTTTGAAATATTCTTTTTACATTAGTATTGGTCTTGCTTTCCCTACTCAATCCTAAGGCAATCCCAACTAATCCCGTATATGGGCACAAATTATAAAGATCCAAATGTCTTGCAAATGGCTAGCAGGTCAGGCATAAAACGAGATTAAGTTATCTCTAACCCTGTTAATTAAAGGTCCTAAGTGGTCCCCTTTGCCCGGATAATGTAAATTAAATAATTCATTTTAAGCTACGACCCTGTGTCATCCTAAGCTCCCCTGAGGAGTGTATTTAGGATTGTTTAATGGTAATATGTGGGCTGCATTATCTAAAGAGAAACTCTTGTTTTTCTGTTGTCCCAACCCCTACCTTTCCATTAGACCAATCATTTTGCATTTTGAGTTAACACTTGTGGTTTCTTCAGTAAATCTTAATTGGGGTGGCATTGAAGAAAAGTCGTAACACAGACCAGATCTACACAAATACAGTTCTTTCTTGTTCAGTTTTCTGTAATCTGAGGTACATGATATATCTTAAGTAGTATTTTTATGGTGTAAAGGAAATTAACGGTGATGGTTTCAAAGTTGTACATCATCATATTGTGAATTATAATTTAACTGGGCGTTTTAAAATAATTATATATAATAATTTTATCATAATTATTTAAAATAACGCCGAAACTATTATCGGAATTACCTTATGGTGATTGAATCAAATTTTCTTAATAATGTAAAAATAATTATAGGAAAACGTTAATGTTGTGTTCTCTTTAAAAATGTTCTTGCGAAAAAAGAGCTGAAAGCCTTTGGAATATGTTGATTTGTCGTGTGATTAAAGATCGTGGTTCAGAGCCCACGTTAAGCTAAAGGTCTCGGGGCCGAAGGACTTTAGACTGCACCGGTTGGTGGTAAGTTATTGTTGGCAAAAATCTTACTGCATTTTTTAAAATTTTTAATACTATAAGCTTTTGATATGAATATTTATAGACAAATAAAAAGTTGTAATAATTATTCTTTTATAAAAGCAGCTGTCTAATTTTCGTTAACTAACTATAAGTATATTAAGTACGTTTAAAAAAATAATAAATGTAAATTTTCACATTGTAAAGTTAATTGCCTAGAACATTTTTTTTATCTGTCGCATGGACAATTTTAAACCATCTAAACATGACCTTTAAAATAGACCTTTAAAGAATCTAGTGTAACAACCCCATCTATCAGAGACATCTTTATTAAATGAACTATAAATAGCAAAAAATATTTTAATGATCCACATATTATGACAAGCTGTTGAAAACTGTACCCTTTTATGTTTAGGTTTATAAAAAGATGCTCCATTTTAGATGCCTCGATCTTGATCTCACAAAATGTCATAAGCTATTTCTGGCAGTAATTTATTTTTATAGGCATATGGTAGCATTTAAAAATATATGTTTCACCAACGCCCAAAACACTATTTCAAATTTATTATACAGGTACACATAACATTAGGTATGTGCAAATCAATTGGATTCAACTCTATCCACTTGAAAATTACGATATCATAGTCCCGATTGAATTTAAAATCGAATAAAATATTCCAGCGAAAAGAGATTTGAACTGAGTTGCATTGGATGGAACGAAATTTCATGCGGAAAGCACTGCTACTAAACAAATAAGGATTGAAATAACACAACACTAACATTAATGCAGAGTGAATTTTCAACTGTAATAAATTCGGTAACAAAGAATCTATCCATTCCTTGAAAAATTACAAAAATATGAGTACCTACCTTTTTTTTAATTCAACAGTTTTTTTTGCTTTTCCGTGGATTTTACCCTTCGTTCAGGGATACAAACTCACTCAATTTATTTTTCAAATGCAATGCATGTATTGTGATAGCTCAGGTTTGCTCGGGTTTGCTTACCGTTCTTTTTGGTTAAATATTTTTTTTGCATAGGTTAAAACCGTATTCGATCATCATGAAGATGATGAATAAATAAAGTAGCCAAAGCTGGAATTAGGTCTTCTCGCAAAAAATATGATATAACGGCCCATTAGGATTATCCTCAAAAAATATAGGCCCAATGACTCAGTCACTAATTATGCCTTCCCAAACATTAGGCTTTTGTGGACGTTGAGTGGGAGTTTCTCGAATCCAGTGAGGATTTTCGTCGGACCAGTACCGACAGTTTTGCTTATTCACATGACCATTTAATACAAAAGAATGCTGATCCAGTGAAGTCGACGATCTGGGTCACCTTCCATTATCTCCTGAACCATTATCATTCCTATCACATTTTGAGATGAAATCATGCCTCTTTTCATTTTCTTTGGGTATTTACTCATTATAATTCATCAATTACTTCACTCATTTTCTTTAAAAATCCAGATGATGAGCTTGTTGCAGAACAGAACACCTACCATTCCTAAAATTCCATCACCATAACTTTATTACTTTTAACCATTTAAAGAGATCTCGCGAAATAAGTCAAAAATCAAAATTGTTTTGATGGTTGCTTTGCTTTAGAATGTTTTAAATATTTGCTTAGATTTAGACAACTTTATAGCTAAAGAGCTTCGCAAATAAACACTTTTTATTAACTTTCACAAAAGCAGGTTAAAGATATTTTAGTGGGAGCATATAATCACGCAAATAATTAATACTAAACCTCTCTTTACATTCGGCAAGTTTGACAACGGATGACATCAAAAGCAAAGCCCGTTATAGGACCAATCATTGGTTCCAATAAAAAATGACCAGCAGCACCAAGAGTTGTTTATGTGCTAACTGGGGCAGGATTGAAAATATGTTGTCCTTAAAACTGCATCTCGTTCCGTCATCGAACCTCCTTCACATATTATTAAGAGACCGACGAACCGTTACTGTTTCTGCCAATTTTAATCTAGGCATTTTAAAACTGTTCATTTATCATAATTAGACTTAATTTCCAAAAAAATGTCATATGCGACTACAGTAATTGCAGTAATGAGGCGCCAGCATTCCGTCATACTACAAGGTAATGCTTAAAAAATATGCAAAATAAATAATGTATGTAGGTGTTCGCCGTACGCTTATGTTATCCCGGTATAACTTATTTTTAGCTACACGAGAGGTTATTGTTTTCGTTATATGGGTCTATTTTTGTAACAATATCCTTACGAAACATAAAATTAGAGAATATGATATATTCGTATCACTGTATCCTCTAGCCCGGAGTTATTTTATATAATATCTAATGATATGAGTACTGTATTTTGAAAATACAATAAGGTTACTTATTTTGGCGGCTAATATCCTGAACACAAAATTACACAATTAACGAGGTTTTTTAATCAATGGATAATACCAGAGACTATAAAGATCGACTACACCGAAAAGCCTGTCTTCCCTTGAGACATTTGGTTGGTTTACTGGTTTACGGTTTAAAAGTTTGTTTGTAGTTTGTACACCATTATATATACATGTAGATACACAGTATACATATTTGTATATTGGTAGACAAACAAACTTTTAAACCATAAACCAGTAAACCCACCAAATGTCTCAAGGGAGCCTCGCTTTTCGTTGCACGGCAGAGTTCGTCTAGAATTTAGTCTATGTTATTACTTCTATAATTTAACAGCATTTTGCTCCTAAAAGATGTGAGATTATCCCAAGGTTTTGTGTTTTTTAGCCAGCATTAAAAGTATAAATTTATTAAACTAGGCGATAAGCGGAATAAGCAGTGTTCTTGAAAGACCTATAAGAAGTCAGTTGTAGCCTAAGTCTTAGATGGTTGGGTTTGTGGATTTTTCGTACCACGATAGTTCGTCCCCGAACTTATGTTGATTAATCACAGTTTGGACGTTTTATTACTCATCTATTGATTTTCGTTAACCGCGAATGTTATAAGTATAACTAGGTAGACCTCGAAGCTATTTCAGATACATACGCGTTAAGGCTATGTAAAGGCCCAGGTCTAATCAGTTACCCTTTTAGGTAGTATCATGGTGGCCTGCTAGTGCCCCCACCAAGTTCGAGCTTTATTTCATACCCTTTTCTAGAAACAACTCGACGTAGTTTGTATATATATATATATATATATATATATATATATATATATATATATATATATATATATATATATTCCTGATCCGCAGTCAAGCCCCTTCTTGGTAAACCTGATCCTAAGTTTCAGCAAAAAATAAAATAGCGCTTTCATCTGCTTATGCGACAACCTTACCATTCGTTTTCATAGAAACAAAATCGGCCCAATGGTTAACCACAGTCCCGTAAGGAACACATAATATGGTAATCTTCCAGGAACTTTGACAAGTAGATCTTTTTTATTAGTAGAGTTTTATTTATTATTGTATGATTGGCACTAGCAAAAGATAAGAAAAGAGCATTTTTCAACATTTCTCAGCATTTTTCAAAATTTCGAACATTTTATTTTTAATACCCTGGACAAATGGAAATGAAGGCCGTAATTCAAAAATAAATAGAACATTGCGATTAAACAAGGTATATTCTTTAAACTCAGAGTACATATTTACGTGGTGTAATTTTTTTACTGAAGAAATATCCAAAATCTGCCGCATAGCTAACCGCATATTACAGTCCACCGTACAGAGATTAAGAACTCTTCCAGTATATTGGAAGAGCGAACCCGCCGAGGCTGCTACAACTTACTTTGCTATTTATACGATGCAGTGTTTTAATTTAGAAACGCTTATAAACTGTAATGCCAAGTTAGGAAAATGTACTTGGTTCATTATTTCTTGTTATTGCATGACAAGCTAAAATTGTAAATTTAATGATTTGTTAACTGAGTATAATATTTTACGGTAATGTAAAGTCATTTTAAAGACGCCATACCAGTAGTTATTACTGGTATGTAGCTTAATTTTAGAATAGAAATGTGGACTTATTAATTTATTCATAGGCTTAAAACAATATGTTGGTATTAAAAGAAATACTTGCCGTTATTCTTGAACTATAAGACTGCTAAATATAAATTATTTATGTATGTTTGTCGGCCACTGGCAAAAATAAAAGTAATAACCTATTGAAACGGCACGTATTGTTCTTTTTAACATTATGTTTTTACCACAAACTGAGGCTTACTACCTCAGCACAATTTTTAAGTTTGTATGTAATAGTGTATCGTACATAGGCGGTTGTAGGTGTTGGCTTGGGGGGGCTATGCCCACCCCCCCAAATCTGTGTAAAATAAAATGGAAAATTGAATTTTGCACGGAATGACTCGCAGAAACTGGTAGTTTTTGTAATCGATGCACTTATCTTGTATGACATTATATCAAAGATAAAACAGTCGACTACTTCATTTCGGCTTAGATAAGCTAATCTAAAAGTGCTATTAAGCCAGCTGCCGATTTCAGTTTTAATTTGTATTCAAAACTTAATCCAACTCACTGAATCTTTCTATACCATGATTGATGTAAGTGGAATCGGCAACCGTTGATTTCAACACTAGGCCAAATACATACTAATGCCGTATGGATGATCTTTTCAAAATTTACAAAAATTTTATTTGGATTTAAGGAAAGGTTATGTTTTTAATAAATTTTACATTTTAGCAAAGAAAAACAACTTTTATAAGCTTGAATAGATTTGGTAAAAAACAAACCACTAAAGAAACATAGTAACCATTGTGGATTCCAAGAATTGTCAAAAAATAAGTAAAAACCTTAGTACAAGGAAATCTGCTGTTGATATACCATACCTATATCAGTTTTGGTTAAAACACTAATGTTCGTTTCACATGTAAACACAATAATGTTATTTTATATATCAAAAACTAAAGAAACAATCTTTACCTTTACTTGTTAACAGCGTTTCACTTACTTTTTCTATATTTTTTGGGTGCGGAACCGGTAGTATATTTCGGCGACAGTTATAAATATTTTTTCTGTAACTGACATCGGTCGTTGTAAGAGATGCTGGCAAGTGAGATGCTCAATGCTCATGCTTGATCCATTAAAAGATGTTAATTGGACGCCAGACTGTCAATAATTTGATCAAAGTCCTTGGACTGACTCACAGTCAAGCTGCTTCCATCTCACTTTCTCACATTGGAAATCAAACCACCTGCTTACCCACACGTGTATAATATTGCAAACATGAAAAAAACAATACTAAAATATACAAATGCTCACCCCTTACAGGCGCACTGGAGCTGAACCCACCAGTTATCTTCTGTTGACGCACTGTCTTTAGTCCATTCACATTCCTGACTATTAGGTGTCACTTACAAATTACAAAACACTGCAATCTTATGGACATCGATTACCAAGAACCCACTAACTCTAGTGTACCTCCTCGGATCTATATAATCGTATAATAAAATAAATACCCAATCAAACTCAATCAAACCCAATCAAAACTAAAACAGTAATCATATTGATCACTTATAAGTCCTGAGTAATGTCAGCGTACTACGTCACCAATAACCATATTGTTTTACAAACACCACATAAAAAGCTATACTGTCCTATGGATACTCTAAATATAAATTGACCTGTGGTCACTATACTGTCCTACGGATACCAAAACAACACTATATTGTTCTACGGACACCAAATACAAAATTATATTGTCCTATCGGGACACTCCACATATAAATTAACCTGTAGTCGCTAAAAAAAGGGCAATCTGCAATCTAGCAGACTAGCTCGATGGTACTTTGTGTACCAGAAAATATACCAAATACAAATATTGTATGTGGCTTAGGCCCCTTTGCCGTCTAACCGTCGATATGTGCCTGAGATAATCTTCAATTATGGATAATTTTTGCACACTTGTTCCTCTAGAGGAGCACTTGCTATACCTTATCGTGATAATTCCTGAGAGAAATAAAGAGAGACCATCCCAGCAAAGCCAACTCGGAGCGCTAGTTTATCCGAGTATAATTTAAGCACACCTATACATTTTAAGTTTTTAGCAGCGTTCAAAACTGGAAAGCCATTATTTTAAATCATTAAACTCTACGTATTCCATTAGTTCTCGTTATTGCATGACAAGCTTAAATTATAAATTTAACGATTTGTTAACTGATTACTGTATTTTATGGTAATATAAAGCTATATTTGAGACGTTATTATGATAATAGCTAATGCAACAGTGGAGCTTCATTTCTGCGATGGAAATGAAAATTTCCCATTTTATATGACAGGAAAAATAATTACACTAACAACAGTAGATAATACGTCGTTAATTTACAAAAAGTTGCCGACATGACGTTTACTAAAGATCCAGCGTTACTGCAATTGTAATAAAAACCCATTGTTTATTATATAAAATGTTGTATTCTAGCAGAACCTCACTAATTCTTTATTTCTCGTATCACATGTGTGGTCCTACAGTATTTTTTTCTCTGCCTTTACCCATTGCTTAAGTTCAAATACTCAATTTCCGACAGATCTTATCAACGTAATTTGTCTCGTTAACTTTTTTCACTTCCCAGTGATCATGTGCTAATATTTGCTTATAAACCCCAATTAGAATTGTGCTCATCGGCTTAGTTTCTAATCTAACTTCCCTTTATTTTGTTACCGATCTACAAATCTTTATTCTATCACAAAACTTCTTTTTCAATACAAGTCCTTCTTCTGTATGTCTCTAGCATCTTTATTTCCTTTTAGTTAAAAATTTCTGCGATAATTTACGATCTTGGCGACAATTAATTTAAAAAAAAGTCATGATATACGTTATATACACATAAGCATTTGTGTGTTATTGGTTGACAGACCCAAACCTGGCTTTGGAAACACAAACGATGGAAACTGCTCGCCGATTTTTTGAGAATCCTAGTGTGGTCTCAGAAATAACACGAGTTGACAAAGAACTGATATATTTAGGACAATATTAACAATATCCAGTGGCTATGATATTAAAGTGGAAATTTTTAAAAACTGCTCTCATGACGCAGCTAAAAGATTTGTTCAGTTATTTCCATGGTATAATCTACCAACATCAGTTCACAAAATTTTAATTCATAGTCCGAAATTATATCTTATTTCTTAGTTCCAATCTGGCAACTTGGAGAAGAAGCTCAGGAATCAAGGAATAATATTAAAAGATACAGGGAATTTCATGCTGGAAAGTTTTCAAGAAAATAAAATTGGGAAGATATATTTCATAGTCTCCTTGTTTCGTCGGATCCCTTTATTTCTGGCATGAAAAAATTATCAGAAAAAAAATTTAAACAATATCCGTTTTCTTAATGAACCGCAATTGTAAGTACACCAAAAGTTATCAAAATTTAATCACAATAGTGAGTGGGGGAAGTCGTACTTAAAACCCCTCGTAAGGCAGTTGAAACGTTTTTATTAGCTTTTACCAGTGCCTTAAAGCTTGCCAAAAAAGAGCAAATCGTCGTTAACCGTGAAAAATCTCCTACGTGAAAAATTTTTATTTTACAGGAGGACGAAAAAACCACATATTTCTGTTGTTTTGCTTGAAATTAGTGCAAAATTTTAAAAAACCAAGAACAAATATATAAAACTTCCCGGAAATCAAAAATTAATTATTATAGAACATAGTCTCAAGCTTAAATTATTGATAAAAGTGATATTTTACTACATAGGAGATTTTAACCATCTCCAGTTAACACATAGGAGAATTTTCCAAAAGAATGTAGGACACATAGTAGCTTTTTGCAGATATTACAAGGCAAATAAACAAATTATTACATCTTATGTAGGAAGTATTATAAATCTAAATACTATCGACATAAATTTAATTAAAATCTGTGAAGAAAAATTAATGCCAGAAAAGGATGGCTTTATTTAATTTTTTGATGAAACTTTTGATTAAAATAATGCTTTTGATATTGTAGAATAATTCTATTTTACCTTGGAAAAAACATAAATCGATAAAATTAAGTTTGATTTTATTATATTTTGTTACTTTATTTTTTTATTAGCCAAATAAAATGAAAGTAACCATTACGTAAAAGTTTAGTTATAAAAGTTTCTATTTAAAAACATAATCAAATTGCCACAGTGGTCATACAAATAAAACAAAATAGTTCATTTTTTATTTTTCTATAAATTTTTATTGAGACCGCCCTTTCCGGGATGGTCTCTACCAAATTTTCTGGGTTAATAGAGGGATAGTGCATCTACCTTCGATAAAAAATTCAGTTATACAGGGTGTCCCCTTTCGGAGTTATTAAAACGTCAAAGTTGAAATTTCCGCGCTTTCGTATGATACACGATACAGGTCGCAAAACTTAATTAAATTGATTTAAATTTTCGGAGGTTGTAGAGGACCGGGGGCTTCCGAACCCTATTGAAATTGGCAATATTCGCAAAATGGGAAGTAATTCTTTTCAATTTTTTTTATGTCGAAAAAGCCACGTGCAGACCCATATTGAGTTCTACATTGCTCGAAAACGAATCGTCGAGAAAAACGGCTCGACACGTCAAACTTTAGAATCTCAAATACTTTCTTTTTGCAATACATTTACCTATACCTAAAACGCCTGGAAATTGGAAAAATTTAGGAAAAACTGGAAAAAAACAATAAAACACTATTATGATTGCTGCACCAAGTAGTCTTTGTAGCATTCTGAGGCATACTACCCATTTGAAAGATATCCTATGTGACGGATTATTGTTTGCATAAAACCTCGTATGTGTTACTATGACGAACACCAGCTGAGACGCTGTCAACTGAAATATCTCCTATGTGGAATTAAATCACATAGGAGATATTTAAAGACGAATTTAGTGCATTTACACATAGGAGGTTTACGGAAAGATGTATTTTTTGGAGGAGTATCAGGTTAACCACATAGGAGGTTTTACTAATTCATAAAACGCCTAAAAACCAACCAAACGCAAGAATAAACTGAAAATGGTCTAAATGCCACATCGGAGGTTTTTCACGCCTAACGACGAAATGGTATGAATCGGCCGACTTATTTTTTTAAACATAAAACAACTAATCATTATTAAAGTAAACGTAAGGGTAGTGATGAACCAGATTTAAAAGTTAGGTAACAAAGTTAGGTATTACAAGTACTTTATATAACGTATAGCCGGATCATGCTTCATATTTAAAATTGTTAAGAAGTTAGATCTGGCGAGAAAAAGTTACGTACTTATTAATGAATTTATTACTTTCTTCCAAGCTAGAACACGGCTTTTTAACTCTGCTTAGCTAGCCATATATTAACTTTCCTTTATGTTAACGATCATTTACTTAGCAATACAGTTAGACCCTTAGACCTTGGCAGTTTTGACGCTAGTTAAATTAACAAATTGCGCACAGTGGCATATTTTTTTGAAATATTAATTAATTAAAACGTAACACGTTTTATGATAGTCGCCAAAAGTTTTTTATGGGAATTGCGCCATATTCCGCCGCATGTAATAGGTGTATACTACGAACATACGGCCAACTTTTTTGTTTACTTACTTTAAACATTTTAAATACACCTTAAATAAATGGTTCTTAATTTTACGACAATAAAACACGTTTCTAAAACAAATCGAGCAATAAATCCATTCATTCCATGCTATGTTTAATTTTCCAGAGTAATCAGGCATTTGATTCAAAACAATAAACCGGACTTTAAGTGCTAAATTTTAGTATAAGCTTGGTAGCGTTTTCCGGCTATTATAATGTTTCTAAATAAAATATTTGAAAATAATCAGACAAACGATTGGTACTTAAATGATGTCCACATTTTAATGCATTGAGATCATTCCTGCGGACTTTGTGCTTTATGATTTCTCTCAATATATTCAAATGACAAAAATTGAATATGTGGATTACTGGTAATAAAACCCTTTATTCAAAATAGCCTTTTACCTAACAAGTGCGGAAAGTAATATGATTTCGCACGCGACTGCAGTCACAAGTGGAGTGCGGAAATGGCACTTTTCGCACGTGTTGGGTACAGTGTTTTTTCTACAAGCGTGAGGAAACTTCTCCAGTGTTGGTATTTTTTTAAATATTTTATTTCAGTATAGATATGAAACTGAAAATACAATTCAAAATTCAAACATATTATTTGCATTTGTTATTAAAATATAACAAAATTTAAAATTTTCACAAAAATATATTTGTTTGAATAGAAAGCCATATTTGGACATATCTTTTAATTCTAAACAACTTTTCTTAATAAAGTTTTTCTGTGGTTTTTGAAATAAAGGTACTTTACTCTTGAACGATTTACATATATTTTGGTCAGCCCTGTCTTTTATATATATATATATATATATATATATATATATATATATATATATATATATATATATATATATATATATATATGTATAGGTATATATAATATATATATATATATATATATATATATATATATATATATATATATATATATATATATATATATATATATATATGTAAATAATTTCACAATTGACCTCTGCATCCAACTACATCAATGCGTTAGATCCAAGTGAATATAACCTCACAACTTACCCTGCCGTGCACCATATTTAAATGTTTTTTCGCAAAATAATTCTTTACACAAAAATACTTAAAGGCTTCTGGCAAACACAAAAAACCATAATTCCACTCTCTAACAACGTCTCAGTCGTTAGCGAATTATATGAATGACAGCTTACATGACTTCTCAATTTCTAGTAAAACTGGAAGTAAACGGTAAAACGGTGTTGCCACTTTATTTAATAATTTATAACGGCGAGAAGGGAATAAAAGTTTATTCGTCTATGATTCATAAAATAGAACAAAATGTATTACTTTTTTATTACTTGGAACTTATGTATGATAATTTTATTAGATGAAGATATAGTCAAAGAAATGTTGTGTAATACTGTATTACTTTGATGGCATCAGTCAGGACATTTTGTGGATTTTGGCAACCGTCTGCATTTGAGCAGTTAATACAATCAACCAGTTTTTAGTGCAAATCAAATGATTGTTTATTTTGAATAGTAAATATCTTTTACCTATAGTTTCTTTAACGTCTATGATTTGGACAATTATTTTTTCTTTCTTTGCTTATTCCTGTCTCGTTAACAAAGGTACGTGATTTATGCTAAATAAAAAAGTGTGACTGTATCTCTTACCACTTACGAGACTCCAATAGTAATGGACTAATTTGTTCCACTGGGAATAAAAACATAACAAAAATCCTGAATTAACATTCATGCCATACTTTCTTCTTCCTTGACTTTACTAGCAAAAACTAAAAAATATCAGTATCTGTTTTGCTCCAAAATATTATCTCACTGGCAGATAGCACAACATACTCATGAATAACACTTATTGGAGGATTAAATGGCATCTACTTGTACATTAATAAATTACTAAATCGACGGTTGGTCCTTCAAATGTTGTCATGTATAACTTAAATATTTTTATGTTCTTATTAAAAAAATTGTGGCGTATACAACATTGTAACTTTTCAGATAAATGATATGAAATGAGGAAAAACTACGAAATTTGTAATTACCTGGTCAGAACTTTTTAGCCTGGGGAAAATTTTTTGAGAGAACATCGCGTCATCTCTTGGGGAACATTCTCTCAAGCTCAAGATTATAAGGAAATAAAAGCCAACTAACTAGCTAAAACGAACAGGTTAATTTTTCGAAATTACTAAAGAACATTTACCTAGTATCAGTTTGCACGAATTGAAATTCCTCTCAGTCAATGAAATTATGAAACAGAAAGATATTTAGCGCGTTCGGCAATGCATTCTTTTCCATCGTTTTGCTCGGACTTATTGACAGACACGTGATCTGTCGTACTGTTTACAATAATAGGTCATGTGACCGTCAAAAATTCCGAGCAAAACGATGGAAAAATTGCATTGCCGAACGCGAATGAATCATATAGAGACTTATGTGTTTTATTAATGTAGCTTCAAATTATATCTCCATCTAGCGGCATCACATTCAAATACACTGTAAAAAAAAATGATTAAATATTAAATCAAATTCAACCCAATTTTGACTAAATCCAGGTCCACGCCAGATTGATTGAAAAAATTAACACTGCATATTGATTAAATCGAAGGATCTGTGATTAAATTTTCTTATTCAAAATTGATTAACCTAACAATTAATTCTGATTACATCTAAATCAATTTTTATTAAAATTTTCTTCCATAATCATTAAATTTCCATAATACTCTAATCATTTTTTATTAAATCTTAAATCCAATGTGATTGATATGCAATCATCAGTAGCACCGCCCCTCCCCTCTCCGCCCTATAAAGTACCTGATTAGGGCGTCGATTTTATTTATTAAATGACAATACTATAATACATATGAAAAGGGAACACATTAAAGAACAAACAGACGAAATTATATAAAAGATAGGTAATGCAAATTCCCAAAGCATGGGAATTGTTTGTCCCATATCATAAACAAAAATCCGGGGAGGTGAGGCGTGGACCTGGATTTAGTCAAAATTGGGTTGAATTTGATTTAAAATTTAATAATTTTTTTTTACAGTGTAAAAGTTGAAAATAATTATATGAAGTAAAAACACGAAAATTATTTACTCATCTGTAAATAAATACATAAAACACTAATGAAGACCTGGCATGACAAATCTTTTCTTTGAAAATACATGGAAAATAACTTACATTGGTTCATGAGTTCCTCCAAGGGATTGGATTCAAGATCTGAGATTTTTGCGTATTTCTTTTGTTTTTGAAACATAATTTCACCAACATGATGTACAACAAAGTTTTTAAAAGAATATTCGTAAAATTTTAGAACAGGTTGACCACTTCATTCGTTATAACCTCACATTGCACATTGCACTACCACAGAAACCGCCATACCTACTGCCGATTAAATGGAATTTTTGCAGATTGCAGCGGGGTGGATGGATATCGGTACTCCCTTGTGATTAAAAGGTTGCGTACTGCGCATGTGTTGGCGGCTTGGTTTAGAAGTTTGAGTATTTTTTAGTCAGTAGGTGATTGATACTGATTATTGTGATTATTTTAACAAGGAAATATGATTTAAAATGTTTGTCTCTTTTATGCATTTGATCAGTATCGATTTAAAGTAATCGAGAATGAGTAATTTGTTTGAATCATAACGAAGATTATGAAACTGATTTAGAAAATAATTACAAATTAAATCAAAAAATTTAATCCGGCCAATAAAATCAGACATCTCTTGTGGTTAATCAACTGGATTTTTTACTGTGTAGCGTTTAAGAAATATTTTAAGCGTAAGAGTGCTATTTTCTGTTACATCGTTTAATATTATAAAAAAAGTTGAAATTGACGAAAACCACCATGAGACTTATAGTAAAAATAAAATGTTGAGCAAAGAAAATTTATTCAAACAAGGTTCAAAGAATACACATAGCTTTCTGCCTAAAAATGAAAATGAAAATGGTTTTCTAATAATAAATTTGTTAAATCTGTCAATATAACGAATACTTTTTAAATTAATTTTGCAATATTTACAATTTTGTTTTAAAATTTTGCACCCTGATAATGAAATATTTTGTTTGGAATGATCATTGTCATAAATGCATTGACTTTTTTCCAATAATTCGCTAAAAATAATTTGAAAAATATCGTTTAATTGCCTCGTATTTTTCTACATACTAGTTTATATAACTGTACCCACCGTAAATTATTTTGAGCTATAATTTAAATACACAAGTAAACAGAGCAATTGCGTTGCTAACTAAAAGCGTAAGCCAATTTTGCTTTGATTTGTGAGCCAAAAAATAACATATATTTATTTCTACTAGTTGATTGGTTTTTCTGTTCCGATAAAAATATAGAGAGAACAATGCACCTTTATACAAACACGCGAGGAACTCAGTATAAATTATTACTAGTATCTAGTATTAGAATACACTGAGAGCCAAAAAAGTAGTGCCACAACTATCTGCTGTACTGCAGTAACAACCAGTACCCAGCTATATAGCTTTCAAAAAAAAAAACATAAAAAATTATTTAGTAAGGGTAGGATTGGAAGAATCATTTTTTATAAATCAAAATCCTACCTATTTATGCCAACTAGTATACTACTGTCATTTTTTGGTTTTCTTTTTTACTTCCATCAATTTTATATTTATATTTTTAATTGTTTTATTGGCATAAATAAACATCTTTCTTATTATTATCTTTATTATTATCCATAACCAAAAAAGGGTTAATTAAGAAATACCGTTCAAGGAACCGAATACTTACAAACATGTCAATAACCGAGTTTAGTAATTTTTTATACAGTATGTTTAGAAGAGGACAAATGGCCTAAATTTTTAAAGATCGTTAAAAATGTCACTTCTAATAAAATATTTTGCCTGTAAAGATTTAAGTTATGAAAAATTTAATTTTTTAAACGTTACTTTGCGTAAGAGTTATACCTTGTTTATCAGTTTCTACCAAAAGAACAAATATGAAATATGTTTTGAATTAAACCGTTAGCAAAAGTACAAGATTTCACTAAGAAATATAAATAATAAAAGGAACGAGTTTTATCACAATATATTTTTTTAAAGTCCCAACTATTCTCTCTCACTCCTTTAATCAGAGTACTAGTTTCTACATATTAAACAATAATGATACCTATGGACATGTTTGTCAATGTCTTTATTAAATGAAGCAATTATTTAATTTAAAATACTTCTCATCACAATGATATCCACTGAACAAAGGATTTTTATAGTCCAGTGTTATGGGGATGGCCAAGTATCGTACCGCTACATCATGGAACAATTTAGCGAGAAATTTGTAGAAATCCCAATAACTGAAATGACCAATCTACAACATAATAAAAATTTCGAAAGAACTGGTTCGGTTTTAATTTCAAGAAGAAATATGACCAAAACGATGCTGCCACAGTTTTAGCTCAGTCTGTTAGAGAAACTCCTGCGATGTCCCTTAGAAATCATGCTAAACATCTTCTAAAAGTTGTGAAAGAAACTCATATTAACACGAAAAGAAAATAATTTTTTTCCGTTCAAACACCAGACTGGACGAGGGAGATGAAGCGAAAAGACTAGAATTTTGTTTATAGGTGGGAAACCAAATTTTAAGTGGAAATATCCATTGTTATAAATTTAGTATATTTTCTGATGAATGTATATTTTCTGGAAACCATTTTTCCTCTTTGAAAATATATTTAATAGCGGATCACTTAGTCTTTAGTATATCAGTTTTATTACTTGTTATCAAATACCGAAATATTGATATTTTCTATTTAACATATTTTTACCTGTACCATTACTAGTATACTCGTATGTACTGTTTTAAAACGTAGCTTAAAAAATACACACTGGGCATAAAATATCACGTACTAAACTTTCCTAGCAAAATCAACTGGGTAAAGGGAACTTTGAATAGTTAAAAATAAAGATTATTGCGCAGTAAAACTAAACTGAGTTATATTTCTACGTATTCTGAAGTTCAAATTGTAAATAAATATCATTCCTTATTTTCCAAACAAATATATGATTTATACTAGTATGTGAGTTTTTAAAAATAAATTGCCTTGATGATTTCGTAGCCTTCCTTTTTTATAGTTTATGACCAGGGATCGTAGTATTTGTTGTTTATGCCCTATGGATGCTATTTTGATTATTGGTATCAAAGCCTATTTGCTGCATTATGTTACACTAATTCAAAACTAGAATCACGTGAAGAACACAAATAACCGAGATGAAATGCCTCAATACCCAGTCGAGGAAATTCCTTTGCTGAAACGTGAGAGGTAGTGTTCACAGGGCCGTTCTTAACTTTCTTATCAATAAAGAAAACAGGAAAAAATTTAAAAAAATATATCCCTTCCTGCTGCCACGAGTTCTGGGCTCTTGCACTATATTAGGTAAACTCTACACCCATGGTGGCGTTTTAACCAGAACCAAAATGGGCCCTTATATTTACGGATAAGTTTTGCATAGGGACCAAGGGTCATCGTAAATGGTAGACTATCACGTTATACAATATAATTTAAAGTAAAATATTTAATTACAGCCTTGTCAAATAAATAATACCTAAATGCATAAGTGTGGATCTTATTAAATATTAAATTATAATATGTTTAGAGCAACGACAAAAGAGGTCTGCATTATTAAGTCCCATTGATTCCAATCATTTTTGTATTTTGATATGATGCTTTATGTCAAGCGTAGTTGAGATCTATATACATGCAAATACCGTCTTTTCCAGACGTTTCTTACACAGTTGTTACCACCTAAGAACATCGTAATACCAAACCTCAATCAAGGGATGAATGTTAAATAAAAAAATGCCTCACATTTAACTAGTATTTTTATTCGTCCCTTTTAGACGAATTTAGTAAAAAAAAGTAGAACATTATCAACAAAAAATGAACAAGAATAAAATGAGTTTGCCATGGGAAAGCTTCATTTTTACATGTAATGACAGTAGCACGTCTTTTAACGTAGTCAAATGACAGTCAAATATTGTGGCGAAGCGGTAAACACCTCAGATGGTTACTTGGTACACAAATACAAGATTTTTACTATTCCTAATCGAAAATTAAGTCTTATTAGAATTTGGCCTACCACTACCATTACCATTGAATTATATAACATAATATAAAATAGTTATTCTCTTGCGTAAGTTAAATTGTATTATAGTCTGCCTAAGTATTCAGTTTCAAAAACTGGTAATGTAACGATATTGAACGACAGCCTGATGCTTTATTTAAGAGATTAAAAGATTAATTACTTACACATATTATAAGATAAATAAACGCACTTGGAATTTCACAATGTGAAATATGCAACTTATCAATTACAACATTAAAGTTTGGTGTAATAAAAACGCTAAACGTGTTATTATACTTCTGAATGTAAATTTAACAATTAGTTAAACATTTAAAACCTCTTACATGTTTAGTTTATCTAAATTTATCGACAGAAGATAAAACAAAAGAAAAAGTGTTTAAACAATTTTCAGAAATTCTTATACAATTTACGATCGGAAAGTCAAACAAATCATGTGAATTTTAAAAGGAGATAAATATAGATTTCATATTTCAAATAAGTCATTTTAAGAAAAGTTTACGATGGAGAAAGTGGTTCCAATATAAAAATATACAGTGAAGTTAAATCACAATTATGATTAACCTAATTCATTTCTGAAAAAATACTTTCGGCATCATAAGTAACATATCTCTTAAAGAAATCTAAACTTCTCCAACAAGAGCCCTGGTTCTCCAAGGTTTGCGATAAAGTCAGGCTCAAAAAGTCCAAGCTCGCAAAAGGTTTCTTCAAGCTCCTACGTCCGAAAACTTTGAAATTTTCACCGAGGCAAGAGATTAATAAGGTCGAACTATCTTAGAGTCCAAAAATGCTTTTAACAACTGCATAAAATATAATTTGCTTTCCTTTCCAAACGGCACCAAATCTGTCTTGTCACTTCCTAAAACATTAGTCAAAACTTCTATACGAACGCTTTTCTTTCCCTGACTCCTGACTTCCTCCTGCCAATTTCTATCTTCCAACCATTATGTCTGTACTCCACAAAATGTCCGACATAAAACTTATGGTCAAGTCCAAAAAATTCTTCTATCCCTTAACGTCAAAAAAGTCCTTCGGTCCGAATGGCATATCAGCAACTGTTCTAAAAAAATGCGCATGAAAGTTTGCACCCATCTTAACTCGTCTTTTCTAGCTATCCTATGATAAGGGTATCTTCTCAGACAGCTGGGAGACTGCTCGTGTGCAGCCTGTCCCGAGGAAAGGTTCCAAGGCTCTTCCATTCAATTATAGACCTATCTCTCTTCTCTTGCCTTGTTGTCAGCAAGTTTTCAAAAAAGCTAGCAACTTCAAAATTCTAAAATATCAACGCCCCCCAAACCCAGTCTCTCTGTCCCATAAAAATTTCGGAAACACTGTACTGTTGAGTACTGTTCCCACATCTACAATCCGTTTTACCAAATTATAAAAAAAAATCTTGTATGATAGGCTATTAAACATCGAACATGTAGAGCTACATCGTATTTATTACACTTGGTTTTGACTTTCATATGGCATACCCTGCATCTAGTTTGTCGGTCCTGTTCTGTTACCAAATGGTCCATTCTATCGGACCTTGACTCAACATTTTCTAAAGCTGTTGCTGCCAAACCTTTTGCTTAAGTTGCATAATCTACCGCTCCCATTAATTTTAATGAACGATAACGCTACATTTCTTCTAAATGCAATGTGGTCCATTTTTTGCCCCTGAAGCCGATAAAGCTGCCAAGCATTTTGCTCTGAAGCATCCAAAATTTAAGCAATCATAGGAAAATACCACTTCTTACCTCTAACCGCCACTCTGTATATGCCAATGTTCTGGTCGCTACGGTCTACACCACACATATAGTTATTATAGCGACAGATACTATGTGGCTGAAAAACGTATATCCGTTTATTTTATTTTCGTGAGCGGCGTGTCACTGTAGTAAACAGTTCAGTAGTAAAAAAAATTGATGCCATAGGGACAAAATATTATCTACCCACTTGACAATGGTTAAAGTATTATTACCTGTTACCGTGTATCTACACGAGGCCCTCCTCTTTTTAATTTTTCATCTGAATCCAAGGGGCAGTTACCAACCCTATTTTTTCTTGTAGTACCAGTTGCTCTTATATTTCTTTTAGAGAGTTCATCCATAAAATTTAAGCTGGTAAAGAAATTATCAAGTATACGCTATATGACAAATTATTTAATGACTAATCTGTCAATGTATTCTGGCACAACTGAAGCACCTTAACCCATCGCTATGTTATGTTTTTTTTTATTTCTGACGTGGCCGCTTGATATGGCTTATACCAAATAACATATCCACTCGGTGTGGCTCCAACCCAAAACTTACTGGCGTTCTCTTTATAAATTGCTTACAGTCATGGCGTCCAAGATAAGGTACCATTGCTTCATCTATGGAGGGATTTTTAGTTAAAGGCGCGCATTATAAAAAAACTTTCATTCATTTTGCGAAACAATGGCCTTATTTTTGTAAAACGATCGTTTGGGTCTAACTGATTGTTATCATAATAGTGTAAATTGCTCATTATATGTTCAGATCGGTTTCTGAATATTGCCTCGGACAATTGCCGAGTATGAAAGTCCTTAGCATTTTTCCAATACCGCCTTCTTCTTGCGAACGCTAAATAACCACTAAGCAAAAATATTGCAAAAAATACTTTCATTTCTGGTATATCACATTCATTGGTAGAAGGCATGATGTATGTCCACTGTGGGTTCAGGGGGATTAAACGTATCTTCTTCTTCTAAACTTCTTACGAGCTCGTCTAATTTTAAGCCCCTAAAATACTCCGAGATTAGTCCACTGACCTTTTAAAAGTACAGGAATATGTTCATAAAGTTAATAATTTTGAAATATTTCAAACACTTTTTAGATATTTTGTTTATTTAATCATTCTGTTAGAAATTTGGTTACAAAAACGACTGTTCGGTAACTAATTTGTTCTAAAAACTTACCCAACAAGCCTTTGATCATAATGATAAGTCATCACAAAATTTAACTCTATACAAACACGTGTCAGTACTTTAAAATGTATATAAAATGGCGTACCTCATGCATTCCCCTTTTGTCAAAAGTTAAAGCAGTGCTATCTTATTAATGGGTGACCGAAGTTATAGATTTGCGTTTGATAGAACTCTGCAATCCGACCTTTTAAAGTGACAGAGATCTGGGTTAACCCAGATATTAAATTAAAAAAAAAACAGTATTGATTAAGTATAAAATAATTGAATCAAAATTTTAATTAAATTGTAACAAATTACTTTTAAGTGTAGTTGACCTTTAAAAATTAATCAGAAAATCCATTTTTAAAAGAGTTGTGTAGGTTGCATCGGCAATTAAAAGTAGGTACTCATGTGTAACCTATTTTTAAAAATGTGAATAACCTACATAACTATTTTTATTTTGAAGACGTAGTGACAGCGTGACGAAATTTTTTTTTATTTTTAGATATTTCGCTGGCTTAACGATAGATTTAGATATATAAAGTTTGTTATTCCGTGTTTATGGAAAAACACCTATTGAAGTCTAAATTTATCATTAAAAGATATAGCCACTGAGCGTTTTTTTTTAATTTTAGTTTTTGTTGCTTTAGTGCTGTATTTTATATATTTTTAAAATTATTTCCTAATGAAAAAGTTAATATTTGTAGATAAATCAAATAATTTGTTTATATAAAATTATAACAAAAAAATTGATTAATTGGAGTTCCTTTTAAATGAAAATGCCCATGAAAAATATATTGTGACGCTCTAGTTAAAATGATAAAAAACCTAAAAATGGTGAAATATTTCTCTCGCCAGAATTTAGACGTACTATAGTCTGCCCAGCGGTAATTGACACTCGAAAGGAATGAAAAATAAATCACTATGATGCCGTAGGGAATTTTTAAAAATTCGGAATACTAAAAAACTATGTAGTACGCGTACGCCTATAGTTTTTTAGCATTCCGAATTTTTAAAAGTTAACAACGGCGTCACAGGAATTTTTTGTCCTTTTGTTCCGAGTGTCAATTACCGCTGGGCGTATATTACGCACTGGCTTGTTCGTAGATTGAAGTATTTTTTCAAATTATTTTATTTACTCTTGTACTTTCTTCAAAAGTACACTGCTATGGTATTTGCAGAATTCTACACGGAAACTCTATTTCTTTGAATCTGCACGTGTACAAAACCACATCCGTTCATTCGTTCATCCTATTCGTTTTAGTCTATTTGATCTGTTCATACACACAGTATATAAGAGCTTCATAAAGCACCTGCAATATCTAATTTTGGTTTTGGGAAGCAAATGTGCGGTTTTAGAAAAAGCGGCAATCAAAATGTAATCTATTTTTAAAGATGTGAATAATCTACATAACTATTTTTATTCGAAGGATCTAGTGATAGCGTAGCATGACGAATTTTTAAAATATTTTTTGAACATAATATGTTACGTTAATAATAGATTAAGGTAAACCTATATAGAATTTGTTGTTCCGTGTTTATGGAAAAATATTTACTGGAAACTAACAGCCAGATTCTCCAACGCTAGTCCGGTCTAATTTGACAACCAAAAGTTTTAAACTGACAAGTGTAAGAATAAGACAACTAAGTTTTATTCTATGAACTTATTTCTTAGCTTTTTCGCAAATTTATCAGGAAAAGGGCAATTTTATTACGTACTTTCAACAATAATAGAACTAAATTCATTACAGCAACTCGTTCCAAGATGAAAATCATTTGGAAACCAAGTAAGTCGCTTGAATATCACAATAATTCATAAGTTTTTAATGTCGACATATTACAACGACAGGACAAAAACCTGTCAAAACATAACTGATCAACTATAAGATCTTAATTTAAACCAGTACTAAATCGTAAACTTTCTTAGTGAATCTGGACGTAAATGTTTGCACGGTCAGGTAATTTGACATATTTACTGAATTAATTATGATATCTGTAAGTGACGTTTACAAATTAGTGGAAGGGGCGCTACGTCATTAGAATTGCCACTTTCTTCATTCATATCCTACAAAAAAGTTTACTTTAAACTAAAAATAAGTGACAAACTTCTAATGACAGCAGTTTTTATTTAACAATAAACTCTGTGATATGGCAACTTAACCCAGCAACAATTGCATATGCTACAAACAACTAGTGTAATTATATATTTTTTATAAAATATTTTAAAAAAGTGTACTCAATATTTCAGCGTACAGAAAACGTCATAAGCACTTCGGTCAGTAGTGTCTTACTGGTTTCGGATGCTTTGGAGATCTCTACTTCATCTCGATCTCCAAACACATCTGTGACCAGTAAAGACCTTAATATTTAATATACTATTTAAATTAGAACACAAGGTCACTAAGTATTTTATGAAATTTTAGTTTTAGTTGCTTTTATTTCTTGATTTTATATAATTTCCTAGTGTCAAATTTATTTTTTGTAAAAAAGACTAATAGTTTTTTTTTTAATTTTTGTCATCAAAAAATTGACTTAATAAGGATTTTTTTTAATTTGAAAATACTTTAAGAAAAATATGTTGTAGTAAAATGATAAAAAACCGAAAAATTAACTATTTTTGTTGCCAAAATGTACACAAAGTCTTTTGCTAGTGAGAAATTTAATTGAGTACACTTTTTATTCTAAAAGAGTTAAATTCTTAAGTAGTAGCAAACAAAATAAACAAACAGCTTGGATAATTCTGCCTTTTACCACGTCAATATTATTTGGTATTGGAGTGGCATAAACAATTTGTTTTAAACGGCCCCATAGAAACATATCGGCTAACGTTAGGTCGGGGCTCCTTGGGGGGCACAAAATTGGGCCATTTCTACCAATTCACCTTAGATCAAATCTGCGGTAAAGCTATTCTATTACCTCGTGAGAGCAATGTGCTGGACATGTTGAAAATTACATTATTTGGCGAAAATTTAATTGCAAATTTTCGAGTTCATCGATAAAAAGGAGCACCAAGTATTATATTCTATTGCAGGTGTTATTAAAAAAATATGGACCAATGTTATAATGCCATGGAGAGATATCGCGCACCACACATTCACTTTTGTAAGTTATTGTTTTCGCCTCATTACTATAAATTCGGGGTTTTCTCGAGACTAGTACCTGATACACTGGTATGCTACAGTTTCCTTGGTAGAGAATGTACATTCATCAGAAAGCATAATAAATTTATAAAAATGAATATTTCCTCTTAAAATCTGGTCTCTAATCGACAAACAAAAATCTAGTCTTTTCACTACATCCCCCTCTTCCAATGTTTGGTTAAAGTGGGGTTTGAACGGAAATAATTTATTTCCTTTTTACTTCTAGAAGATGTTTAGCACTATTTCTACGGGACATCACAGAAGTTTAACAGACTGAAGAACTAAAACTGTGGCAGCATCGTTTTGGTCATTTTCTTTAGAACTTTTTTATTGTGTTGCAGATTGTCATTTCAATTATTGGGGTCCCTACAAATTCGGCCAGATTCTCCAACGCTAGTCCGGTCTAATTTGACAATTCAAAGTTTTAAACTGACAAGTGTACGAATAAGACAACTAAGTTTTATACTATTAATTTGTTTCTGATGTTTTTCGCAAATTTATAAAGAAAAGGGCAATTTTATTACGTACTTTCGACAATAATAGAACTAAATTCATTCTAGCAACCCATTCCAAGATGAAAATCATTTGGAAACCAAGCAAGTCGCTGAAATATCAGAATAATTCATAAGTTTTTAATGGCGACTTATTAATAATGGCAGGACAATGTCAGAACATAACTGATCAATTAGAAGATCTTAATTTAAACCAGTACTAAATCTTAAAACTTTTTGTTTACTTTTACGCAAAATAACGTTTTCGTATTTTTGATGCTCACTGTATAAAAAAAAAAATTTTTCATAACGTGAATCTTATTTTGTTTTACAAGCAAAAACTTTTATTAACAGTGACATTTTTAGGTATCTTGCAAAATTTGGTCTATTTGTCCTCTTCTAAACCCCATCTACGGACATACTGTTTTATATAGACCGCTAACTTTTATTCAGAAGTTAGTAATCATAGTAAGAGTAATGATGTACAAACATTTTGGAAAAAGCATCTTTTAGCCTAACAAAATATATAATTAGCTTAAATAGCATAATGTGAAAAACGAAGGAAAAAACTTACAGCTCCTTTGAAATTCCTTTGAATCCAAAGAGTACACTAAATCCACAAATAAAAATAAAACTATCATGTCACCACACTTTATTTCCATATTGGCTCATTTATTATTAAAACAGTAAAACCGAAATATTTTCAGTTACCCCATCTCCGAAAATTCAAGGTAACAATTTTCACACCGGGCTATCACTCGCGCGATCTTAAGTAGAACCATAATTTGTGTTTTTGTCGCAGCGTTTGTGGTAACGCGCATTCAAAACTAAGCCCGCGATGGGCGACAGAAGCTTAAGCACAACGAATTTAACTCCTACTCTTATTTTTTGCTTCTTGGATATTTTTGGATAGTCTTCTTGTTTTTCTTTTAAGTTCTTGGAAGCTATTCCAGAAAGCAAGCAACAGGACAGATTTAAATTTAACACTTTCATCTGCGTTTGCATAGTAGTACATTAAGGATATTTAGACTTATTGGCATGGTTCTTGGAAATATTTTCTATAACGACAAAAATCATATTGATCGCTTTATACCATTGCTAAATTGTGGATCTTTATTTTTTAACCTTGTTCTGTATTCTCCTTCTTTAATTTCAGAATCCCCACCGGAGAATTTTAAAATTTATATTTGTATCTGTGAGCATAGTGATATTAAATATTTTCTTAGATATATCTTTTTAAAATGACACACTATTTACTTTTGAATATTTGGGAAATTTTTTAATTTTTATTTACAAGAATTATATTATGACTAAAATTCTGGCGTGGAGCAAGAAATAGTTCTTTAAAGAACGAAATCGCAGTTTATTGATCGAGGAGACCGACAGCCGAGATCAATAATAAACGACTGAGTTTTTTTTAAAGATGCTGCACGCACGAGTTTCCTACAATATGTTTTATACAAATGCCACAAAAAGTGTTAAAAACACATATATATATATATATATATATATATATATATATATATATATATATATATATATATATATATATATATATATATATAAAGGAGAATTATTGTGGGCATGTCCGCTGAATGAACAGAATGAAAAGTTAGAATGGTAACCCGTACGACACGTGTTTCTGCTCATTGGCTTCATCAGGCCCACGTATGTGACCGTGCCTCTCAACATAAGTCGAGACGCACAACGTCACATACGCAGTTACGGGTGTAACCTTAAGAAACTTTTTTTTTTGTTTTTTTCTTGTTTTTTTTTCCTTAAGGTTACACCCGTAACTGCGTATGTGACGTTGTGCGTCTCGACTTATGTTGAGAGGCACGGTCACATACGTGGGCCTGATGAAGCCAATGAGCAGAAACCCCTGTCGTACGGGTTACCATTCTAACTTTTCATTCTGTTCATTCAGCGGACATGCCCACAATAATTCTCCCTTTTTTATGTATCGATCCGCGCTAGTTTCTAGCAATTTATATATATATATATATATATATATATATATATATATATATATATATATATATATATATATATATATATAATATATATATATAATATAAATAATAAATAAATATATTTTTACTATGAAAACCACTCGTACGCGTTTCTAATTATTTTTTTTTTGTGTCCATTTAGCAAAGTATTGTCAAAGATGTTAAAGAGACCTGCACAAATTAAAGTTTGTCAACAAAAAGCAAGAAAATAGTGAGAATTAATAGTGATAATGAGTTATTTTCGTTAACTCGTTCAAGCTTCCTAAAATCGGCAAATTCTGCTATTGACAATCTTCTACCCGCAAAGCATTTATATAAATGTATACGATCATTTCACGCAATGGTGCAAGGAAAAAAGAGCAGCTAAATTATAGCAAAATGTGATTCTGGCATATTTAGTGGAAAAATATAAAAATGTAAAGTCATCTACCTTGTGGTCCACATATTCTATGCTTAAATCAACCTTAAATGTAGAGTATAACTTAGATATTCCTAAATACCCTAAATTGATATCATTCCTAAAGAAAATATCTGTAAGACATAAAGTGAAAAAATCGAAGATTCTGACAAGGGAAGAAATAAACCAGTTTTTGGCGCAGGCAGATGATCGGGAATATATACTAATAAAGGTGTTTCCATAGATACAGTCGTATACAAGCCTGCCTTTTTACATTCATATTCTTAATAAATAAATAATTACCGAAAAGACCTAATATACCTAAAATAAAGTTTATATAAGGCTTATAGTCAACCTACCTTAAAACCTACGTTTTTAAATGATTTATTTTTTTATTTAAATTAAATTATATATTTATTTAACTAAATATTATGTTTTCTTTCAGCTAGTGCTTATTTTTGGAATATCGGGAGCATGCCGACGAGAAGTATTAACTAAACTGACTGTTAACAATATTGTTGACAGAAATAATGTTCTCACTATACGGATTCCCGGCACAAAAACCGACACCAAATGAACATTTGCCATATTTGAAATATATTAATATTTACAAAAAAATATGCTTCTTGGAACTAACCGCTTCTTTTTGTTAAGATATAAAAACGGAAAAGGCATAATATATCAAATTCGCATATACATTTGGTGTCACCCCCTCAAGGGTGTAACCTGGGATGGGCCTCAACCCCGGTCTCCCTCTATTGATGGCACCGTAAGGCTATAAAATTAATTGAACGATGTTTGTTTTTTTCATAATTTATATTTAAATATAACTTAATTATTAATGCAATTTTCTATTCCAATAAATACAGTTTTTACTCACAGAATTAGTGTGAATTTTATTTTCTGCTGGGCCAAAAGGGTTTCTCATCATGGAATCATTTTAGCTAAAGTATGTATTTATTATTATTAAACATAAAATAATTTACATCTGGACAACCAGAATGTAAATCCAAAGTGGATCTTATTGGCGTTATTTTAAAGCGTTTCTTGTTTAGTATAAAGTTGTTGAATAAGTTTAAAAATATTTAAACTTTATTTTTGTCTATTATATGATGTTCACGCCCATTTCCCATGAAACTTAATTAGATTTAGCCGAAATTTTTACGCGAATGAAACCGCTGGCAACCCAGAATAACCAATATACATGAGTAATTATAAATTTTATGTACTTTTCGAATGTTAACTCCTTTGTTTCGAACTTCTCAGCCAACTTACATTTGAACTTCGTACACTAAAAGTTAAAAGAAAAGTAAAAACTTGGTAAGGCTAAAGCTTTTCTTTTTGTATTTTAACCCGTAAAATATAGACTCATAAATTATAAAAGCCGTAATATATAAAAGTCTTCCGACCCTAAAGTAAAATGGGAAAGGCTTAAGCAGTTATTTCCTTTTTAAAGAGAATTTCATAAACATAAAAGATTTTTTATGTTTAATACGAGTATAATAAATGTACCGATACAAAATAGTGTAATTTCCTTTGAAAGAAGTTGCAACTCAAACATTCTATATTTTTTACGACCGCTTTTATAATATAATAATATATGGTATATATTCATTCCCTCTTGACTTTCTTCTTTTTGGGGTCTTTCCATGTCTCATCTTTTTTAATTTATATTTTTTGGCTTTCTTGTTTGGGTTTGCTGAATTAAAAAAAAATCTGACCTTTTTTTTTTTGGTTTTACAAAATATCGGCAAAGGAGATTGTTTTTGTTTTTACAAATCAGAAACAAATAGGTATTAATCATTCAAAGTGCTAAGCACAGACGTAACTACTTTTTTTGGGGGGGCTCTCCGGGGTTATTGGGTTAGCAATTTTTTTTTTTGATAAGAGTAAAAAATCAATTTTTGATCAAAAGGGAACCAAATTATAATAGACATGTAGGCCATATGCTGACGGAGATTTTATTATTTAAATCAAAGTTTTCTTTAAGAAACATCTGGGTCATAATTTGGTCCCAGTAAAGTTTTATGTGCTATTTTCCACATTTTAAATTAAACTACATCATAACTTTAACAGAAAATATGAAAAACTGAAATAAAACTTTTGTCTGCAAAAACCAATTAGTGACCGTCCCATAGACAAAATATATTTAGACCATCACAACGTATTCGCGACACCAGCTGAATCCGTCCAATGTATGGGCGAAAAAGTGCGTTTGTACGCATTGGGCGCCAGTCAGATTTTTAAACGACGGTCCTCTCGAAGCATGCGCACTCGGGACGTCTAGCAAAAGTGGTTGTTGAACTCAATGACGCAACTCGGCGATCAGAACCGGACCCAGTTGTAATCACTGAAGGAAACACATGGAATACAGCTGTTGTAAATGCTGAAGTTGCCATTTCCATTTGCAAAAATACTTTTAAGTTTTGAGTTATTAAGATTAACTCTAACCAAATAAATTTTCTAACTTTTATCTTAAATGCACTCCGGTGTTGAAGTGAACACACGCACGGAGAAGTAGAAATATTTATCAGTGACGTATATTGAGTGTGGTCAAGGTGTCAGAAAGGCACTGATGGGGTGTGTGTATTAGGGGCATTGTATAAGGGGTAAGATGGTGTAAGAAGGTCATATATAGTGTCAATGCCTCCTTCCCCTATATTGCATAAGGGTGAGTGAGTGTCCAAAAGGCATATTTGCGCTTTCGCCAAAGGGGCACCAAAAATACTAGTGGATTAGGGTAGAGGGGAGTATTTGAAAAGGGATGGCGAAAGAAAAAAGCTCTTTCGTCAAAGGATCGCTAAGATATCAGTGGATTAGAAGGGTAAGTGTCCAAAAGGCATATTTGCGCTTTCGCCAAAGGGGCACTAAAAATACTAGTGGATTAGGGTAGAGGGGAGTATTTTAAAATGGATGGCGAAAGAAAAAAAGCGCTTTCGCCAAAAGATCGCTAAGATATCAGCGGATTAGATTGACATGGGGCCGTAAGTAAGTAGCGCTTTCACCAAAGTATCTTGATACTTTACACACACTGTAAATAGGTGTAAAAATATTTACATCTTACCATAGAACTTGGTTTGTTCAATAATTATACAGGATGGGATGCCAATCCAATAAAATATACACACAGTTTTGGTAATTTTTTTATTTACTATTTTACTTCTTAAAACAGTTGCATATTTTATTGCTATTGTTTAGAATACTATGTTTATATTTTATTTCAACTTTCAATTTTGTAAATGTAACGTTTAAAAAATTAAGAGGGGGGACATTAAAGAGACGCACTGTATATGTATAAACTGAGCTATTTTCGACGAATTATCGACAGTTTTGTATAGCAAGAAAACTCAAATTTAAGCCAACAAACTATACAATTTTTGTTAAAATCTCACTAATGGTTACATTTTTATCATTAATAAAAAGAATAATTAATTACAAGTAACATATTTAGCATTTATTACTCGATAAAAGATTCACGTCATATGAAATAAATTTTGAAGTACGGTCCTGTCTATCACAAGGCAAACGTTCGCCAAGGCGCAAGCCCGCAGAAGACCGTCTGTGTTTACGAATTCAGCTTGGTAAATTTGCCACATTCGCAAATGACATTATTTCTCTATTATATATTTTCTCTATGGACCGTCCGGTCAGTAATTGGTTTAGCTTATAGTTTTGTACGCCAATTTCTGACCTGCAGATAATTTAACTAAAAACCGAAAATAACTACTAAAACTTTGACAAATATCCTAAGTATTGCCTTGATTAAGCATTTTTGATGGAAAAAATTACAAGAAACACCACTTACCGTCTTGCTATATGCCACTAACTCAAAGGGCCTTAACAGTCCTGACACCATTAACAGACTGGAGATGCTGATGTCCTCTCCCAGGCTATTTAAACCTTTTTATCAAGTAATTTAAATAAGATGCACATATTATATCAGTCTCCAAAATTTTAAGATGGAGTACTTGCAAACGAAATATGGTATTCTCGACCCTTAGAGTATTCTAATATTTTTATTTGGGTCATTTAAAGATAAAATCGGTTACTAATTGGCTTATGATCAGTAATTGGGTACTAGTTTACCTTATACATAATATTATGCAGAATAATAGGAAAGTAATTTTTTTTTTTTCACAGACGGGAAAAACTTTTCCGTTCCAAATATCTCTTTTTCCTTGGTATATTGATTGGTTTGGCGCAAGTATCTACTTACTTGGTTTAAGAAAAAATACTGCCTTTAAACAAGGTGCTAATTTTGGCTGAATTCTGACAATTTTAAGATGCTAGCATTTCTAAAAAAAACTGGGGAAAAACGAACTTTTATTATTTAAAACAATTTTCTGAAATTGCCTGTAAGCTTTATCTTACCATTATTTTTCGACGCTAAATAACGTCACATCTTAGATCCAGCTTGTACCATTACCAAAGAAGATAATCGCTTATAACAAAGATATGCAGGTAATGCATTAAGTACCAGATACGTGTAAAGTGCTTAGTTTTGTGAAATAAGATAAAATTATGAATAGTGAGTTAGCGATCAAACTAAGAAGGTTATGGGCCCAGAACAATGGGATGACATGGAGGGGGAGGTTGGTATTATTTTATTCTTCTTGAAAATATTACTCTTCTGTCAAGGAATTAGTTTCTTATCTCAAGAAACACTTATTCTTGGCTTAACAAAGTACAATTAAATTTCATTCTCGCCACGAGTTTACCAAGAATCAGCAAATAGTTCCAACGATTCTCAATTCATCATTGCTCTTTCGAAGGCTGCTAGAAATACAGAATTAAAAAACACTTATCATAGTTGGTTTATTGATAGGATATTACACCTAAAGGGATATCTCTGCAGGATCGGAGTCGGTGTCAACTGTGATTGTAGGTGGTGCCTAAAAGAGGATATCTCCCATATTCTTAGCGAGTGCCCGGCGCTCAAAAAGTTAAGAATAACACAGCTCCACAAAAAAAATTCGATAAATAACCCCTGGAATATGACTATATCTACCATATGTTTTTGGGGTCGCTGAATCCAAATTCAGGGTCCATTTAATCCCATCACGTCAGGATTTTTCATAACCTTAAAAGAAAAACCCGAATCGTCAAAAAATCCTTTATTGGGATTACTTAATCCCAATAACCCCATAACCTCTTTATTCCTTCATTCCTTAAACTCTTAATTATTGAAACCCATACACCCGAAACCCATAAACCCCAAAACCCATAAACCCTAAAACAAGAGGCAAGGGGAACACACGTCAATAAAGTACCCTAAAGGGAGCAGAAGCCTACTACGTCCTCGTCGTTGTTCCTGGGTTCGGCAAAACGTAGGTTCTCCCTACGAAAGTCTCGTACTCACCGGATTATGGGGTTTTGAATTTATAGTTATTGAAAAATATGGGTTTAAGGCTTAAAAAGCATATACGGATCAAACATCCTCTGTTTCAACGCGCATAAGTTTATATCTTGCCGGGTTATGGGGTTTCGGGGTTATACAGGGTTCGGCAAAATGTATTACCCATTTTATTTCATTAATAACACAAAAACGATCCGGTTATTTTGAATGAAAATAGTTTTAAATGGAAAAGTAGGCTTTGGAAATTTTGTTAGAATTGTTGACAGTTGTCAAAATGGAGCATTGGTCTACACAACATCGCGTCTTTTGTATTGAGAAATTGATTCAATTTTATTCAGTAATCGCTGCTGAAAGGTGTTTTCGACGTCATTTTAATGTCCGTCGCTATCCTCAGCCTAAGACTATTTTGGCTTGGCGCAATAAATGGAGACAGCTGGGATCTATTGTAGACAAAAGGTCAAGTGGAAGACCAAGAACTGCCTGCAGTGAACGTAACGAAGAAAGGGTAAGAAATACCGATATAGCTAGTCGGAAAAAACCCGCTGTTAAACTTGCTTCCGTCCTTGGTTTGAGTCATCGAGGCACGAGAAAAATGTTAAAACGCATGAATTTTCATCCATATAAGATCGCAATAGCTCAGGAAATAAATGATTAAGATAAGATTAATAGACTTGAATTTTGTCGTCTGATTCATGATAATCGCCAAGGTATCGAAAGTAACCTTTTCATCAGTGACCAGGCACATTTTTATCACAATGGCGATGTAAATAAGCAAAATTGCCGTCATTTGGCTCAAGAGAATCCACGGGCAATTCATCAGCGACCTTTACATTGCCCTAAAGTAACTGTATGGTGTGCCATTTCATCGTCTAGGATAATTGGGCCTTATTTTTTTGAAGAGAATGGTAAGACGGTAACCGTTACCGCTGCGCGCTATGTTCAAATGTTGCAGGCATTCGTTTTACCTCAAATTAAAGAAGAAATACTCGTAGGACACTACTGGTTTCAGCAAGTCATACGGCGAGAATAAGCATGGACATTTTAAGAGAATCCTTTCCAAACAGACTCATTTCAAGAAATGGTGCGATTCCATGGCCAGCAAGATCCCCAGATCTTTCAGCTCCGGATTATTTTCTTTGGGGCTATTTAAAGCTTAAAGTGTTTGTGAATAAACCCAGAAATTTAAGAGATTTGAAATTAAATATTAGAAATGAAATCAATGCTATCCCACGTCACGTTTTTCAAAACGTTATGCAAAAATTTGCTAATCAATTAGAAGAATGCATTGAGAACCATGGCGATCATTTACGAACCACTATATTTAAATCATAAAAAACTCCCATCTTTCTAGTTTAAAAATATGTATTAATTCGTTTTATTATTCAAGTTAATAAATTTTTATAACCTGTTTAAATTGGGTAGTGCATTTTGCCGAACCCTGTATATAGAGTTTTGAGGTTTATGGGATTCAGGGGTTTATGGGTCTCGGGGTTTATGGGTTTTGGGGATTTGGGGTTCATGGGTTCATGGGTTTTGGGGTTCATGGGTTTTGCAGTTCATGGGTTTTGGGGTTCATGGATTTTGGGGTTCATGGATTTTGGGGTTCATGGACTTGGGGTTTTGGGGTTCCTTCGTTTTGGGGTTTTGGGGTTTATGAGTTTTGTGGTTTATGGGTTTTGGGGTTTATGGGTTTTGGGGTTTATGGGTCTCGGGGGGTATGGGTTTCAGGAATTAAGAGTTTAAGGGATGAAGGAATAAAGAGGTTATGGGGTTATTGGGATTAAGTGTTCAATGGATAGAGGATTTTTTGAGGATTCGGGTTTTTCTTTTGAGGTTATGAAAAATCCTGACGTGATGGGATTAAATGGACCCCGAATTTGGATTCAGCGACCCCAAAAACATATAGTAGATATAGTCATATTCCAGGGGTAATTTATCGAATTTTTTTTGTGGAGCTGTGTAATATACTGCGGAAGAACAGTTCGATGACAATCGCCTGACATTCGATGACACTAAGCAGGGTCAGCTTACGAAGCTGTTAATCAGCTTGGAGTTAACAATGAACCAGGAATGGGATGCAACGGGGCCAGTGAATCCTAAGCATTTCAGCTACTTAATACTTACTCATTAATTCAAGATATATAAAGTCTGACTTGCACTTGGCCAATTACAAAATGAATGTTAATTAATATACTACAGAATATTTATTAGTCAGCATCTGTACTAAATTTCACCAATAAAGCTTTGAAACAAAGCGAACTGTATTGGGATCTAGAAATTAGAAATAATTAAAATAAAACGAACATAATTAAGCTAGTTAACAATTTACACCATTTCGCGAAAAAAGGATTTCTTTTACAAATGAACTGATTAGTCACTAAATTATTCTTGGAAATACATAAAGCATAATTGTTAAATTAAACTTAATTTTATATCATTAAGTGTTCGGCTTTAAAAGAACAAAAACATGTACAGAATAATTAGAAATATACTATGTATATTGTATAAAAGAAGCTACAATGACTCAGCCTGTTTTATCCATCCAATATTAAAATCATTTGAAGTCAAAAATCCATAAATTGCAAAATTTATTTTAAGAGTTGCTGCTGCAAAATATGATCAGGGTGCCGAACCCCTCCCACCCAAGCACAAAACAAGAAATTTATACTTGTTTTAGCATCAGCCAAAAATAACTGAACGGGTTTGATAGAATGTTCACCCTTCATGAGATGGCCTGTTGTTCTAAAAAAGCTAGCGCCAGTTTGGGGTTTGAAGGAATACAGGGAACTACCATGGTTGTGGAAATCTATAAGAAAATATAGGAATGTAAACTATGGTGTTATGGGCATTTGATGAGAACAGATAATGATTAAGTTGGCAGAATGGTAATAGCAATAAAAGTGTATGGGAGTTGAAATAGAAGAAAATAAGCACAGGTGGGTGCGGATGGAGTCAGGAATGATTTAACGGAAAAAGGTATAACTGGAGAAGAAAAACAGAACCAGGCGTTCCGGAAACGATTAAAGCATTGACTCCATATAAAGTTGTAAAAAGTTGATCCCCCATGATACAGATAAAATTCATTTATACAAGCGACAGATGAATTCCAATAAAGTCTAAACTTTCGCACAAATAATGTTGAAGTGTGTTGTTTTAATTATATCTTTTTATAAACCGGTATGTCAAAACTATTAAGCGCCATTTCAACATTTTATTTATTTTCTCAAGTTTAATTTAATGGCAAAAACTCTCATCGCTTAATTCGCATTAGGGATAATTGTTGAAATTTTAAAGATTCATTTTCCTTTAATCTTGTAAACATCGTGGCACATGTTATTATTAACGACAGGATTGTACTGAATTAAATTGTAACAAATTGTGATAAAATTTTGGTATATTTATTTAAATAAATATTTTGTTTAATATTTTTACCGACAACAAGGAAGTGTTATAAATGATGCTGTTTTCCCAGTTATTGCCGTTAAAATACTTGCAAGTTTATTCAATTAAGAAGTTATTCTCAGTCAGAAATAATATGAAATGTTGCACTGGACAATAATTTTCTAATGCACGTAATTGGATAACTATAATAAACAAACTTAACTACCTTTTTAAAACTGTATTTTCCTATTTTCTTTACTTTTCTTTTCGTGTCTCCGTCTCTTCCATCTTTATTTTTCTGTTATTCATCCCTTACTTCCTTTCCTTCCAATTATTTATTTTGTTCACCATATAACCTCACTTATAAATTCAACTGAATTTATTGGCACTTCCTTCGCACCAATTAAATAATTCTTCTATCTGAGGAGCTGTAAAGGCATAATAGTTATTTATGCAACTAGTGCGTGAAACTCATCTTTAAAGAACGAGATCGCACTTTCTTGATCGAGGCTACAGCCGAGATCAATAAACGATCCAGTTGCATACAATATTTTGCTACAACTGTCAAAAAAGTGTTAAAAATACAAAAAAAACGTTTTCTAAAAGAAATTCTTGCTTGAAACTTAGTAGTCGTTGCTTTTATTGCTACTATGGAAACCAATCGTCCGCGTTTATTATTATTTTTTGTTTCTATCCATTTAGCAAATTATTGTCAAAGTTGTTGAAGAGACGTGCACAAATTAAAGTGATCTTTGTCAAAAATGCAAGAAAATAGTGAGAATAGTGAAAATGAGTTATTTTCGTTAACGCCTCCAAATTCTGCTATTGACAATATTCTACCAACAAAATCAAAACATTGGTATGAAAATGTATACGATCATTTCACGCAATGGTGCAACTATAAAAAAGCAGCTAAAGTATCGAAAAATGTGATTCTGGCATATTTAGTGGAAAAATCTAAAAAGTATAGTCATCTATCTTGTGTCATCAACCTTAAATGTAAAGGACAACGTCGACATAACTAAATACCCTGAATTGATTCCATTTCTAATGAAAATGTGTGTGAAATATAAAGAAAAAAATCGAAGGTTCTAACAAGGGCAGAAATAAACCAGTTTTTGGTGCAGGCAGATAATCGGGAATATTTACAAATAAAGGTATACCTATGTTTCCATAGATACTTTCGTATGAAAGCTTACAGTTTTTCATTAATATTCGTAATAAATGAATAATTACTAAAGACACCTAATCTACCGAAAATAGAGTTTTAATGAGGCTTATTGTATGTTTTTTAGTAACCAGCAAAATACTTAAAATCTACGTTTTTAAATAAATATTTTAATATTTTATTTATATTAAATTATATATTTATTTATTTAACTACATATTATTATGTTTTATTAGTAGTGGTTATTCTTGGAATATCGGGAGCATGCCGACGAGAAGAACTAACTAAAATGACTGTTAATAATATTGCTGACAGAAATGATGTTCTAACTATACGGATTCCCGACACAAAAATCTTTTGTCATTACCAATAATTTGGCAAATATTATTATTTTCAAAAATATGCTTCTTTGCGGCCAGCTGGTTTAGGAACTATCCGCATTTTCTAAGATATATAAACGGAAAATGTATAACAAAATGGGGAAATGCCAAGCATAATCGCCAAATACTTGAAGTTATCATCCCAAGAACCTTTACACAGGCCACTATTTTCGGCGCACATTAGTCACCATCCTAGCTGATGCTAGAGCTAATCTCACTGGAGGATGGAAGTCTCCCCAGTTGCTGAATCATACATTGAAGATTCAATTAAAAATAAAATTAAAATTTCCAAAAAAAATTTGTTCATCAACTCCATTTACTTCGAAGGATCTACAGACTGAACCTCAAGTATAGCTAACGGAAGTAATTCGTCAAAATATCGATTTTTGTAAATACTGCTTCGACCTCAGGAATTAACATAAGTACCTAGCTGTAATAACTGTACTATAAATTTAAGTTTTGGTACTAACTTAGACATGTAATAAATACAATGTATTGAAAATTGTCTTATATGTTTCTCTTAAGGTGAAATAATCAATTCTTTTTTAAGACTTTTCTGTCTTGTTTTGACAGAAATCGCACGGTGATAAAATGGCCTACTTCACATCAAAATCAATGTCAAAAAAAGTCAACTTTTTGACAGTTGTAGAAAAAATATTTTGCTGTTTCTCACAAGAAATATCAAATAAATTCGTAACAATATTGTTATGCAAAAAGGACTGTTGGATAGTCGATCGTCTATAAATGTGTAACAGACGAAGCTACAATAAAAATCTGAAATACCTAACCTTCGTATTTGGCCTATGCTATGCTATTTTTAAACAACAAATCAACATCAACCCTTTACTAAAAATGTTGAACGTCTTTAAATTTTCATCCAATATTTATAAACAGCCAAATAGCAGATATGTATAAATCCGGCCCTTGCTTGTAATACGGTTGATGGTTTCGGAATGGGAATGTTTAGCCTGGAGAGATTTATTTTCAGATCAGCAGTTTTTTCACGAAGCTTTGATGCCAAATGTTAATGTTATTAATTAAATCAGTGATGGTGCTTTTTATAGTACACGTGAAAGGATCGAATCCCTCTTTTTTTAGTATATTTTTTTTGCCATTTGCCCGTTTTCAAATTGCTAAACTCCGTCAGAATTAAGTTGATCAACTTTATTTCTTGTTTATTACTTTTACCGCGACTTTTACTTTCGCATTTGTTGTGCCTAAATGCAATATTGGAGATAAGAATTCGGTGCTTCACCGGAGAACGAAACATCATTCTTCACAAGTCAATTTATTTCGGACGGTCTTTACTCAAGCATACCTTTATTTTATTCATAATTTTGGAAAGTATGTTGATTCTTTGATTCCCGAGGTTATATTTTATTTCCCAGGGTTACATTTTTATTTCCCAGGATTCCGGGATTGGAAAATATGAGCCAACATAGGAACTATCTCCGGGTTGTAATCCCTAATAGGGGGGTGAGGACGTAAGTAAGTTGCCACCTGAACATCAAGCTATGTATAAGTTGCTAATGCAGGCCACAAAAAACATCGAATAGACATTTAAAACAATCCACTTAAGAAGCAAAAAAAATTGGAAAATATGTATACTCTTAAAACACGTTAAAGTGCTTTTGAAAGAAAACTTCGCGAGAATAATAATTTAATTTTTGGTTTTAATGGATTCTACTAAAAACTTATAAAAAACATCCTAAAAACTTTAAACGATAGGCTAGACATACAAATATAGGAAGATGATATTACCAACTTCTACGAAATTGAAAAAGTTAAACACCCCTAACAATATTTTCTTGCAAAGCAGTCGATTTGCCAATACCTATTTAAGAAATTTTAAACATGGATTAACCAATGTTAATGGTTTGTGTTTTGAAAATACAAAAGAAAGCAAAAACCTAAGAAAGCACTTAGAATTAGCCAGACAACAAGGATACAAAGTTACAATATCGAGACAAAAATTTATATAAAATAGCTTTGCTGTTGAACCCGGAAACACAAGACTCAGAGAGCGACGTGGAAACAGAGGGAAGCAAAACGAAACACACAATGTAGGAAAGTATTAGACAAAGATGCATAAGAGAATAATACAAGTGGACATACACAACTAACTTAGAAAAACTTGCAAGCCTCAACATCAGTAACGCAAAACAAAACTCCACTAAAACGAGCAAGAGAAGGAAACAAAAAGCTTTTTAAAGTCCAAGACATACTAGAAACGCAGCGAAAACAGCTAATAGTGAGGAGTTCATCACGAAACTTGAGCAAACCGATTGAAACGAGAACTTGTGATTCTGTGCTCCGTGATACTCAGATACTGATGCGAAAGCCCAATGTCACACCAGCACACATCTCTAATTGCTCAATACGGCACACTTGATCCTAGCACTAAACGAAAACAATGTAGCCTTGTGATGCATCCAAATTCCGTACCGATAAGTTCCGAATGGTGAATTGAACGAGCGCACTGTAAAAAAGGAGTCGTTCGTTCAGTATAGTTAAGTGTGCTGCCCAGTCGCCAGTAGCTAACCTTAGTGTCACTAATAATTTCAGTACTGTAAAATAATAAGTTCAATGGCATATTGTCTTATTATAAATCAAAAAATAACTATTTCATTCCATTAATTAATTAAGATAGTGGTGATGGAAGGTGGTAGAGGATTTCTTCCTCGACCGAGGTGGTACCAACCCACACATCCTCTTAAAGAGTTGGTGAAGTCCGTGAGGATGTTTCCAGCCCTGGATGTGTTAGTCGGATTTCCCCAGCACACCCACGTTACATAGTACTTAGACTTCGGTCTTCGTCAGAACATAAAAAAAAGATATATTAAATAATTTTAACCTATTATAATAAAATTATGCTTGATGAACATAAAGAGTAAAATTTTCCTTTAGAGCTACAGATATCAAAAATGAATTGCTAGAAGTTAATGCAAAACAATTTAGGTGGCCGTATGCAGCATCCTTTAATGCCAAATATTAAGAATTTTATTGTTTATTGTCTTCTAGCTTTAATATTAATTTACTATACTGCAAAAGTTATATCATGCAACATTATAATAAAATCTTATGTAAAAAATACTTTTTAAAAACAAATTTTTATTGTTTAGATGTCCTGAAACGAAAAAAATTAAGATAGTTCTTTCATTGGGGCAGTGCTGATTGATATTTATAAGTGGATATGTTGCTTGTTTTATTCGACTCGTCCAACCCTTTGATTTAATACTCATATCAAGGGGACTGTGAAGAAGAAGGTAATCCGCCATCTTGGATCGTCCGCCATATTCGGTTTAGAACAATATTAGATATACTATATTGCATTGTCACCGGATTTATACACGTGAGCAAAATTTAAAGATCTAGCTTAACTAGAACTAGTCGAAATTTTGATTGCAATTTTTGACCTAAACAAACTAACAGGTGAAGTTAAATAAAAGCTTATAAAAATTGCTTTATGATTATTACAATTAATTAATGTAATAATCTTTTCATCTGTCTTGTGCAGAACAAAAAGCAATATATTACTGTACATGAGATGCGAATATTTTTTCAAGCTTTCAAAACTAATATTTTTCACACAAGCGTCCTTGTGATATTCTACTGCAACTACATTCGTTTTTTTTTCTAGGAATTGGCCTAATACACGATTTTTATTAAGCCTTTATAGTTTTTTTTTTCTTTTTCTTGGCCGGTGACCTACAAAATTTTATTTTCGGAACAATTAAAACGGCATACGTAAACAACAAAACATACGTCGCTGCTAAATATGTGTTTTTCAAACTTAGAACAAAGATTTACTACCCTGTTAATGTTTCCTTTTATGTAGTGTACCAGAAAAAAAAACAAACAGACGTTTTACTATGTTTTGAGAGAGTCAGCTGTCCTATCTATTTTTGTCTAAAGTATTTAAACTAACAGGCATTTTCTAACGCGGTTTATTATTAGGTTTACACTAAACTGGAGACTTCGTATTTATATTCGTGTTTTTGGAGACTATTGTAGAAATCTGCATATTATTTCGTTTTTAGAATTCCTTGAAACGGACACCTATGGAATCTCTTCGGTGTTCGTCCGTTTGTCTGTCACAGGTGATTTTCTCTGAAACTATTGGACGTAAAAATTTGAAATTTAGCACAGGGATAGATTGTGGTGGCCCAATTATAGGCGTTAACTATCAAAAGTTGAAATTTTATTCTGGGCGTTAATTTCCGGGGGTAGATCGGGAAATGGAAAAAAGGGCATCGTATAGGATGTCAAATGAAAGCTTATTAAAGCACTAATTCAACAATATATGGAATGTATTTTTTATGCGTCTTTTTAAACATTTTTCGAGAGAAACGCTTAAAAATTGCTGTCCCCCACCCTTATCACCAAAAGGATCGCTGAGAAAAATCTGAAAAAAATCATTAACATTGAGAATTAGGTGTAGATTGAGCCAAAGTTATCAGGATTGAAAAATTCTAGCGCGATCAATTGTTATAAGCAATTTAATTGTTTATTTCCTTATAACTACTGCACAATTGGTTCTAGAGAAAAAGCTTTTCAAAAAAAAATATTTCTCAGGATGTAAGAAACAACTTTCGTTCTCACATGTTTTTCAAAAATTGTAATTTGGCTCAGTCGAAACGCGAGTGCATTATTATTATTGCTGTCCCCCACCCTTATCATCAAAAGGATCGCTCAGAAAAATCTGAAAAAATCACGAATACTGAGAATTAGGTGTAGATTTACCCAAAATTATTAGGATTTAAAAATTCTAGCGGGATTAATTGTTATAAACAATTTAATTGTTTATTTCTTACAAATGCTGAACCAATGGTTTTAGAGAGAAGCTTTTACGTCAAAAAAACATATTTCTCACGATGTAAGCAACAACTTTTGTCCTTACATGTTTTTTAAAATTTTTAAATTTGGCTCTGTCACAACGCGAGTGGATATCTACAAATAATTTAAGCTGGGAGCTGATGGCACGGAACACCACTTGTGCAAGTATAGCTTGCACTTGACCGATTTTCTTTAAATAACTTCGGAGCGATTTAATTAAAGCAAAATTTTACCACAACAGTAAACTTGTGTATCATCGGCCCGATCTGGAAACCGTTACTTAATTTTAAAACACAAAATGAAACTTTCTGTTGTGCCACCCCCCGGCTTCGAAAGTCCTATGTTTTGGCAATTTGCTGATATCATTTTGTTAAACATTTAGTTAACTTTTGAACTGCAATAACGTACTTCTGCCAGTTCCATCCACGGTTACGCTTCACAGTACTCATCACACCAATATTCATTTTTTTCAACAAGTCTCAAATCAAGAGTTGGTTGGATAATAGATGATGTTAGATGATATGCACCTATTCCCGTTGCAAGATTTCCAACCAATCTTAGACTGGGGTACCAAAAACTTTGTTCAGTTCAACATAATATAATAGTGTAGTAGTGGTGAGAGTTCGCTCCTAGCTGCTTTTGTGAGTTTTTGAATTGAATAAGCAGAAACAAATGAACAATTATATGTGTAAAAAATATAACTTTTATAGTTGCAAAAATTATCATAGAAATTTTAAAATTATATTTTAATTTTATTTAGGTTTTTTAAATTTATATGAATTTACGTTTATTCAATCGTCAATTTAATCACATATTCATGTTTTTAAAATTATTAGTATGTAAATATAATTTTAATTAAAAAATCCTCCAATTGATTTGGGCATTTACATTGAGTTATTTCCCTGTACGTTTTTTCTTTAGATTTTGCAAAGGTATTTAAATTTACATACAAAAGAATCCAATATTGGAAGCCCCAAAAATACACTCTGCAGAATGAGTAACATGCCGGAGTTGGGCTTTTTGGTAGAGCTTTTTCAGTCTCCTAAAGAAAAGTTATTAACTAATTAATTTAAAACCCAACAAAAACTGGGTTTCGGTCGAATCCAAAGTAAAAATTCGAACTAATTCTGTTCATATTTTATGTAAAATTTGCCCTTGCATTACAAATTTTAAAGGTTATAGAAACTTTTTTAGTCGTTTCGCTTGAATTACAATAACCATCGTATTGTTTGCCATGTGTAAGACCAAAAACTACAAAAAAGTTGGCTTTTATTTATCAATTCATTATTTAGATATTATTTCCCTGCTTGTTTTATCCAATTACTTCGATATAATACGTAAAGTGGAAAAACCAATAATATTTCATAGATATATATTCGGAAGTTCAATAAATAAACTATAAAATAACTATAACTTATTCTTATGTTATTGCCCTCTACATTGGAAGGATGTAGCTTATTTCTTGAATATGCATTAAAATTACAACTATGAAATATTATAATTCCTTTATGAAATCAAACAATTGCTTTATGTAATTTATTTAAACGACGCTGAATTATCAAGTCAGCAGAATTGGGGTTTCTGCATGATCTAAAGTCAACGCTCTCCAAAAAGAGGGGAAAACTGCCGACTGGGTGATGTGTAACGTGCCTCTTGTTGTTCTGTTAGGAATAGTGAAGGGGGGAATTATAACGGCTAGGTTTTCAGGGCAAAATCAGTAGGATCAGTAGAATAGGGATAAATCCCTTACAGCATGGCGACTGGACTGGGTCATTAGTCAAATGGCTCTCTTCTGGAGAGAATCAAGGATGTTAAGTTGGCGATGAGCGAGAGAATAGATTTATTGTAAGGACTGGGTCATTCATTAGTCGAATGGCTCTCTTTTGAATGGAATCAAGGATGGTATGCTGCTTCCCAGATGCTGGAACAGTACCCTAGGTTGGATCTTATTCGGGAAACATAGAGAGTGTGGAAGTTGACAAGAGAGAAGAAGAGAACAAGAGGAAACCAAGCTTTTTAGCTGCTGATGTGGCTACTGAAGTAATGTGTGTGTGCCAGCTGAGATCATGTTTGAAAGCAATGCCAACAAGATCGAACGTCTAATTGTTTTGTAGTTCTTGGCCATTCATGTGTATAGGGTGAGTGTTGCCGGATTTTTTGAGTGACAGGGAGCAAGACTGGGTTGTGGAGGCGCTGAATTAAACAGGGTGCTTTTGCACCCCCGTCTAAGAATAGATGCAGATTTTGGAAAGGGATAGGTGCATAGATCTGCGTCTATCTTATCGATATCTTGATTCGAGACTTGTTTGGAAAAACGAATGTTGGAGTGAAGAGTACTATCGTCAGCATAACTGTGGATGGGATTGGTAATTGAAGAGAGCGGGTCATTAATGTGAGGAAGAAATAGGGTTGGTGCCAGAACTGAACCTTGGGGTATACCAGCATTGATAAGATAGAAGTGTGGACCGTTCACCACGCACCACCATACGAACCAATTAGAGAAAAAGCAACCGATCCAGGTACATAATTTGGGAGGAAGACCGTAAGAAGGTAGTTTGTTGAGGATTGCGGCATGACATACTTGGTCAAAGGCCTTGGTGATATCAAGAGCAACAATCTGGGATTCACCATAAAATTCGAGAGACTTGTTCCAGTTATGTATGACAAAGATAAGGAGATCTGCGGTGGATCTTTGGTGACGAAATCCGTACTGTCTGTCATGGACGATTTTGTGTTTTTGTAGATATTTTAGAATTTGCAAGTTGATGATTTTCTCCATAACTTTGCTAACAGCAAAGAGAGGAGAGATAGGTCTATAATTGGATGGAAGGGACTTGGAACCTTCCTTTGGGACAGGCTGGACTCGATCGGTCTTCCAGCTATCTGGGAGGATACCCTTATCACAGAAGATCTAGAAAAGACGAGTAAAGTTGGCAAAGAGTGTTGTAAAAGTTACAGTACCCTTGCTTTTTTCTGACACAACTTCGTAAAATTTATGTCGACTGTCTGTACATTTAAATTAGTTGAACTCATGAACTGCATTATTAATTTATTTTAAAAAGTGAGCAAAAGTTAAAAAAATATATATTTAGGTTATCTGAACTAAATTACTTTTTAATTTAATTGAAAATTAGGTGTCTATCCTATACATTAACTGAAACAAAATTGGGTTATCTTATATCAGGATATGAACAATAGTTGTAATCTCTTAAGACTTCCTGTAATGCCTGTTACTTTAAAACCAGTTAGCGCTCTTGGTAATTGATGACAGTCACGAATGTATTTATTGTATTTTAACATCACGCATGTTTCTGGAAGTAGGATTTTAGTTTTCACACGCAATAATCAATTAGTAATTTCAGGGGTGCGACTTCTCAACAAGTATTTAAGTGGGTTAAATATAATGGTGAATTATATTCTCGCTTTTTTAAGAGCAGTAATCAGCTCCCATCTTTACTCTGTTTGTGTTTTTAATGCTGTTGCTCAGTTATTTGCTTTAAAAACACAAATAGTACATAAAAAGAGTTATAGTTAGTTAAAAAATAAAAATTTTATTAAAAAGGGACCCCTTAAAAATATAATCCATCTGTTGAAGTTTTGCACCGCATAGTTCTAAAGGAAGAGTATAAAATAAAATACAGATTTGTTTAATAAATTATATGTCTTTTTATGTGCCTACGCTGAAAAGTCATTGTTTTCTATACTAAATTACCGAGCAACAGCAATGGGCTTGTTTAGTTATATCGAGTTTTCAATAAATATTGTTGATTCCGCAGTTGGTGCTTTGGAAACATTTTTTAAATATTTAAAATTAAAACACTTTAAGCTTTTTCATGTTTCATGGATTCAATAGAGTATGCCTCTACATATGTTTCGCCTTTTTAGTGCTTTTTAAAGACTACTATTGTGATACTAAAGTTTGAAGCTTTTTATCCAAATATTTATCAATATAATTGTTAGGTTATGAAAATTTTGTTGGTCATTAGGGCATGAAATGAAATGTGATTACTTTTTAAAGATTTTTTAATTTCAAGTTGTTCTAATAGATCCAATATTTTGTCTTTATTTTGAAAGTGAAGGATTTTAATCTTATTTAACTTTATTAAATAATTATTTTCTTTACAGCGAGTGGACATCCCTGACCTTTCTACATTATTTCAAATGGATGTTTAATGATCTTTTGTCCTTGTTTTAATACTTCTGCCGCTTTGACCTACATATACACCGTTACAGTCTGCATAACTAATGTCATACACTCCTGACCTATCTAGAGTGTCAATCTTATCTTTATTATTACACCACACTATTACTAGTAGCCCACCTAAATTTTGTTTATTTACTCAACATATTGTCTTACAGTCTATATAATAGTAAGGATAAGATTGACACTTTAGATAGGTCAGGAGTGTACCAAGTCAGTTGTGCCCATTGTAATGCTCTATATGTAGGTTAAAAGAACATAAAACATCTATTTTAAATAATGTAAAAAGCTTGGGAGATGTCCACTCACTGTATTGAAAAGAATCATTTTTAATAATATTAAAATACATTACTTTGAAGATAAAGGCAAATGATGGATCTATTAGAACAACTTGAAATTAAAAAATCTTTAAAAAATAGTCTCATTTCATCCACTAATGACCAACAAAATTTCCATAACACTCCAATTATACATATTTGTAATCTTTACATCTGGACTTCCCAAGTCCTTGTTAGAATAGAAATAAGTTTTATGATAATTTAGATAACCAACACATATATATATAAATATTTGTAAATAAGCTTCAAACTTTAGTAAAATATCACAATAGTAACCTTGAAAAAGTCCTAAAAAGGCGAAACACAAGAGGTATACTCTACTGAACTCATGAATTTTTGAATTCTCCAAAATATTTTAAACATATTTGATATGACATACCCCATACCTAAAGTCAACAGTTATCGAGAAATTTGCGATTGAATATCATAAAACTCACTCATAAATATTAATCTATTTATTAAAAATGGAATTATAAAAATAAAAAAACATTGAAAACTACTATAAACTAGATTTTAGTAAATAAAATAAATTAGATTAGAGCAGTTTTTAATGTTTGTTTTATGAAATTTTTATCGAATTACTTCTCCAGCATTTTTTAAATTTAGATTTTACAGAAGTCACTAACTAGTCAGAGCCGATGAAACTGCTGTAAATCAGTCAGCAAACTATAGCACGTTACCAAATAACTCATGCTTGATTGATGCTGACTGATTTTCGATTTCTGTAGGAACAAAGGAACAAAGCATTTCCGATTTGTATCGATTTTTTTGTAAAACCTTTTTAACTACAGTCATAATAGCAACGCTTTTGAAATATCAGATAAGCAATGATCCCTTTGTTTTCCTTTTATTCAATTATAGGACTATAGACTAAACAATTAATTGGTCCAAAATCAAATCCGCTTTGTCTCTGCTCGAATTTCAATTAAGAGAAATTAAAATAAGATTTGCTTGAAATATATATTTCTGCTCTAATTAGGCAAACAATTTTTTACGTTTATAAGTAATTTTATATAGTATAACTTCTCAACAGCGGACACTAAAGGATAGAAAAAATTGTCCATTGGGTGACGGCGTCCATTGTGTAGAGGCGTTCGTTGTCGAACGGTCGGAAAAAATAATGAGACAACGAAATTGCTGAATGTGTCGAAATAAAAATACATAATTTTATTTCAGTTAAATTTCCGTTACGTTTCACGGAACACTTATGGAAAACCCTTCGGCGTCCGTCCGTCCGTCCGTCTGTCCACGGGCGGATTTTTAAAATTTAAAGTTGTATATCTCTGTTGCAAGTAACGGGACCCATGCTAAATTCAGGGGTTTTAATAGTGAGCCTACTAGGAATGTTTTGGTTAAGAAAAAATATATTTTGTAATTAGCGAAAAGAAGTTGAATTTTCAAAATTCAACTTTTTTTCGCAAATTACAAAATATGTTTTTCTTTACCAAAACATTCCTAGTGGGCTCACTATTAGAACCCCTGAATTTGGCATGGGTCCCATTAGTAGCAACAGAGATATGTATACATATACAACTTTAAAATTTCAAAATCCGCCCGTGCGCTCGACCGTCCGTTCGTCCGTCTGTCCGTCTGTCACAGGCGATTTTCTCTAAAACTATCCGACGTAAAAGTTTGAAATTTGGCGCAGAAATAGAGTGTGGTGGCCCAATTATAGACTTCAAGTATAAAAAATGAAATGTCAGAGATGTCCTCGTCAGCGTTACGTCCACCAAGAAAATGAGAAAATATGTAAACATTTGTTTTGTTAGTTTAACGTAACTCTATTAAGATGCAACTAAGGTAAAATCAATCGGAAGTGGGACATTAAAGAATGCATAGTTGCGTTCGTAAAAATAGTGTTGAAAATACCTTATGATTGTTCCGCTTTAAGTGTTTTTCGGAAAAAAATATTTTCCAAAAAGATCTTTTTTGAAAAAAATCGTTTTAGCAACACTGTTTTGTTGAGGTTTTACTTCTATTTGTAAATTAGTAATTTTGTTTCGAACTTGTGGTTGATTTTTTTACTATAACTTTGGGTGTATTTTCATTGGAAATTACATGTTTTCTGTACTCAGAAAACGAATTTTACAATGATGATGATGCCCACAATCAAATAACAATTCATAAGATTATGATCTACCTATTCTTTTAATCTGTATCATTCCCCAGTTTTGCGGTTGAAAAGAAGAAAGTCTCAGTATTTGGATTTTTTCCTTTGTTTGTGGGCTAAATCTTATCTCTGTGCCAAATCTCAATGTTCTAGGGCCACGGAAGGTGCCCACGAATTTTGATAGTCAGGGAGCGAGTAAGTGGCAAAATAGTTAATTTTTTAATTCGATTAGCTTGGAAATTAAGATGTTTTCATATTAACTGGGACCCATCGTTTAGGAAATTTCCATTTTTGATTTGAAAATGGTAACTATAGATTTAAATTGTCATTTTTGATTTGGGGGCCATTCTCCTTTTAATTGCAGGTGAACTTGTCCCGTCACAAGAATCCTTATTTTTACCTAAATGTATTTGATTTTCGATGAAGTTTGCTTATGATTTGTTTTTCGTAACTATAAAGCTACTTTTGCAAATCTTAATTTATCTTTAAAAAAAACGTAATGGTCAGTAGTGGTAACAGAGGTGTTTTTCATAGAAATGAACACCAGCTACTGCAGTGCAATGTTGGCGTAAGTACCTACTTCAAGAAAGTATTATTGTATGGTACCTATGTAAAATTTTTGTAAGAACTGTATTCTGACTAAAACACTACAAAATGTAGTAATTACAATTTGCAATTGCAAGTTTGTAATTACTACATTTTGTAATGTTTCAATCAGGTGCTTGACCATCTCGCTTAACTAGACGCGTTTTTTGTTATACATAGGTACCAGGAATTCGTTTATGAAACATCAGTTCCTATACGTGTTAAACAATTTTTTGTTCTAGCTTAGTTCTGGAACAGATCCCTGCTGGATGTTGCTAACAGAGCTCTTAAGTTCAAATACTATGCATATTCTAGCTTTCCTATATTTTTTAAATAAGCTACAGGATTTTGTATTATAGATTTAAATAATGTAGCGCTTATCTGCTTAAACATACTTCAAAAAGTACACTTACCCCACATTTTTTTATTATACCGTATTATAAATCATTTCTTATGAGTTTAATCCCCGAGAATTTACCCTTTTTTCACGCAGCAAACCTTTATCATTTTTAATTTATTAATTTTACGGAAACAATAAATTTTTAAAAAGTCCGATGGAATAAAGAAAAGTTATAAAACGGTATTACGTTTTATAAAATAGTTAAGCCATTGAATCGTTTTATTAGTCTGACTTTGTGACTTTATATTACACGGAGAAGTTGGATTATAAAATAATATAATAGTCTAAGAACAAGTAGGTTAGAAGTAATACAATATTATAACGTATTCGTGCCACAGTCTATCCAAATTGGAAAAGAATGTATAATGTCCCAAACAGTACTCTTTGGAATAACTATGTGTAAAACATCCAGACTCTCGATCTAAAGGTGATATGCATTAAAGATCATCTTAATTAATGTATATTGAGGTATACACTCATTGTTAATGGACTTCTTTGACTTTCTCTCGACAAAAATTGACCATCTTATCTCTGAATTTCCCTCCGTCCTAGGTGACTTTAACGTCTATAGCAAGGAATGGCTAAGATCCACAAGAGCCGACCCAGAAGGCAGAGCGGCAAAAAATTTTGCAATCAGCAACTCGCTCACTAATTTAATCAGAGAGCAAACACACCTTCCCCGCGTTTCTACCCATAATCCAAATCAACTAAATTTTTTCTTACCACCCATCCTGAGCCATACTTAACGTCTGTATGCGCTCTATTTGGTTGTTCAGATCATGACCTCATTACCGCCTCTTGTCCCATACATCCAGAGTTCGTTGAAATCATGCCAGAACGCACGATCAGGCACTACAATTATGCCGACTTCGAAACTGTTTCTCTTTCCCTTGGAACCCTGGCTGTTTTTCCACTCCCGATTCCTCCGAAATTTGCTCTCATGTTACAGATATCATTCAAGCAGTTATTGAAGGTTTCATCCCTCAAGATCCCGCAAGAAACCTAAACTCCACCATCAAAAGCCTTGGTTTTCCAAGGCCTGCGATAAAGCTAGGCTCAAAAAAGTCCAAGCTCACAAAAGGTGTCTTCAAAATCCTATATACGACCAAACCGTGTCAGATTTGTCCAGGTTCGCGCATGACGTCACGCTGAGTTATTTTTGAAATTTATAACTCGCAATATAGAGTTTACGTTAGTTATAGGCGATTTTATATAAATTCTATTGGCAATATACTTTACCTCCTGCTGATAATATAAATTTTAAAGTATATGATTTAAAATAATCATGTAAATAAAGGGATAAATTAATTTAAAATAATACTTTTTATTTAGAGGCATATTCTTATTAAAATATATACCTACAGAGTCTTCCGAAAATATGTTATAAATAAGAATTTTGTTTGTTCCTGTAGTTTGTCAAATATTTTTTGCGGTAAATAACATCTGCATGTTTGCGACGGAAACATGTTTTTTAGGATAGTTTTTTTTTGGGGGTTTTACATTTTAAGTAGTAGATTATTAAAAATTATTGTCTCTTTGTATTCTTTGATTTTTCAAATTTGAAATAATCTTAAAATGCCAAAAATTATTCAAAACAAGACAAAAATATCTAAATTTGTGAAATTAGGTAAAACAAGAAAATATGTTTTAAGAAAATACCGTAAAACGGGGCTACTTTGGCACGCGGGGTATCTTTGGCAGCACTCGCGCGCCTTTGCCTTTATTAGGCTATTTCGGCTAGTTTTAATATTCAGTCGCCGAGAGTTGTTTAGATGGGACACTACACGTCGCCGCGCAAAATATGGTGCGAAATTACACGCGGTTGGCTGGATCAACGCCCCATAAAAACTATACGGAACAAGATTTAGCTGATGCAGTGCAAGCTATTAGAGTGGGGAGGATGTCACAGGTACAAGCCTCCAAACGCTGGAAAATACCTAGGGGAACTCTTCAAAATAGGCTATTTGAGAGGCATGAGGGACATGTAGGTCACCCCACCGTTCTTACCCAACAGGAGGAGACCCTAATATCGGAGACCATCAACCAGGTAGCAAATTGGGGTTTTCCCGATACTGTTAGTCACACCAGAGATATTGTACAAAAATATTTAACAAAACAAGGCAGAAACGTTCCTGAATGGCCCAACAAGAGGCCAGGACCGGACTTCATTGAAAAATTTATTACCAGAAATAACATTAGCATTCGATTGGCATCTAATATTAAGCGTGCACGTGCTTCTGTTGGGCGCGCGGAAACATTAAAAAAAGTCGTTAAAGTGGTGCCAAAGTAACCCCACGATGGGTTTACATTACTTTTTTCCACTTTTCTGTTTGGGTGCCAATGTAACCCCACATACGGGGCTACTTTGGCACCCAATTTGTTATTTTTTTTCTCGAAAACTGTTTATCGTAAAAAACCCATTTTATGACAGGTTATAGGTATGACTTGTATTGCTACCTTTGATTTTTTTCAAGTCGATTCCATTATAAATACAGCGCCTAGGATCAAAAATACCCCAAAACCTGCACAAAGTAGCCCCGTTTTACGGTAGCCTTTTTTCAGTCTCTTTGCTGGTCGTATTTTCTCGATTAAAGTCTGGTGATTCGTTACCGTGGAGATTTTTACCAATTGTTTGTCACAGTAAACTTTTTTATTGAAGCGAGTTTGTAAAAACATTAAACACATTTGACATTCATGACATGACATAATTCATACTTTAAATTACCTTTATAATCACTTTCGTGAAAATGTCTTAGACACATTCAAGCATTTTTCACATTAAACTTATCTTCTCGTTTGCATATACGCTTCCAAACACTTTGTGTTTCTTTGTCTTTGGGGAAGCTAAAAACTTTAATATCGGCCATAAAGCCTTTGCATTGATTGTGCACATCACAACCATACACAGCACACCTCATTTTCACTTTTAAACTCTTAAGAAGTGATATAAAAACACCAAAAAATAACTTCAAAACACAACGCTATCTTTACAAAGATGTGTCTCGTTTACAAAATATGAGGAATTACCCACACCCTGACGTACATGACCACGCTTACCTGCGCGGTATCATATCTTCCTTTATTTGTATCATGATTCATACCTAGGATTTCTTTTATTTTCCAGGTTAAAATGTAAATGCAACGTTATTTGTAATTTTTAATAATAAATATTACCTAAATATACTGTTTCTAATAGTATGAATGTTGAAGCTAAGTAGTAAATTGCATTACAAGAAAGAAGCAAATAATTTAAAAAATAGATTTAAAAAAATAAATAAAACTCAAATTAAAATAGTGTCTTCTCAACCTCTAGCTTATGCCTAATTTCCATAACAAATAGAGATAGCTCAACTGATTCAACCTTAAAATTTACTTTATTAATCTAAGTTTAACGTTCAATGAATGAATCTGAAATAAATCACCAACAACCCCAAACGATTCACGAAGATTTCAGCATTAATTTTTTATTTTTCAGCTTTAACAAATTAAGGTCTTATCTTTTAAAACACATTTAAAAATGTACCTTTACTTCCCGTTCTTTTGTAATACCGTCCTATAAATTACTTCGTAGGGAGATAATACTCGAAAATATACCCCTCATTTAAGTGAACCCTTATCATTTTTAATTTATTATTTTACGCCAGCAATAATTTTTTTTTCTAAACTCGATGCAGGTCACAAAACGGACTTATTCATCACAAATTAATTAAAGTGCCAGAATTTTCTATTGGCTCTGATGACTCATAATGATAAAACACGGTCTCCTTTATTTGAGGGATATTTTAAAATTTGTAAGGACTACTTGGAAAAGAATAGAGGCATGTTTATTTTGGTATCAATTATTTTGCAAATTTAATTACATGCCATCTAAATTAACAAAAATCTAATTAGGGAATTATTTCGGTCTAAGTTGGTGATATATTTAAAAATATAAAGATTAATTTCTTCGCTAATACAATACAAGGCAGCCAAACAACTCTCCGAAAAGGGCTATTTGACGGTCTTGAATTACACTAGCCAAGAATTTTCCTTATTCTGCACAACGTTACCAAAATCTAATTGCAATGAAACAGCCCATTAGGCAAAATATCTTAAAATTTACCATTTTATCGCCAAACTTCATAATTTTTAATTTATCATTTTACGACAGTAATTAATTTTGAAAAAGTTCTCCGTAATGAGGGTTAAGTAATAAAATGGACTTATAAATTAACTACAGTGTCAAAGTTTTATATAAGCTTTGATAACGCGCAAAGACGAAACACGGTTAGCACGACGTTCTTATTTAAGAGACTTTTTAAAGCTTAAAAAATACTTATTAAATAGTAAGTCGCATATTTCAACGTCAGTATTTTTTACTGTTCGTCTAGTTTTATTAAAAATAAAATTTTTTAAGCTTAATGTAGAATACTGCATAAAGTTATATTTAATTCAAGATATTTTCGCACTTAGAGTGTTTTAATAAATTTGAAAATTGCCTTATGAGGAGGCACGGTAGATCTGGAGGGTCGAAATAAATAAAAAAATTATGCAATGGATTATACCCATTGGAATGGGTCCCTAAACTTTTTATAAAACTATCTGGTTGCTAATTTTTTTTTATTAAAAATTTATTGCAAAAAAGTCGTTTTTTTCATGTTTCTATCTTCGGTTTTTCCATCTCTCAGTTATTTATTAAAATAGCGGAACGCCGTCGAAAGGGTGAGAAGTTTTACACAATTTGCTTCCAAGCACTTTTTTCTACGACCAGTAGATTCGTCAGTATTTAATAAATAAAAATCGCGGTCGCGCAGCGGATGCAGCGGCATATACTCACCAGCGTCGCGCACTGTAAACATATACTCATGGATTTATTAAGAATGGATACGGGATGATTTAACATTCCTTGAAGCCAAAACAAACCATTCTAAACGACACTGTAAACACAATTTGTAAACATTGGCCACATCTTATTTTACCTTGTATTTTTGCACAAAAAATACGTTAGAAGCATCACTAGACTTACTAAAAGTAATACAAGCCCTAAAATATTTTTCTGCTAAGTAATAATAAATTTAAATTAAAAAGTTTTATTATTTATAGGTTATGTTATTTCTAAAGGTGCTTATTTAAAGTCGCACCGAGTCATTTATAAATCTATAAATCGCACTTTTTCTTTCCTAGTTCATTAGACAAAGACGTATGTGTAACCCAGTGTTCAGACCGAGGTTCAGCCGTTTTCCTAAGCAACCAGCACAGGCAGCAACACTTCTGAGCTCCAACACTCCAATGCTATTTTATCTCTTTCTACTACCAGTCTTGATTCAATTACGTAGTTCGTAAACTAATCTCCTGGGGGAAATGTTTTCATAACAAATAACAAATATAAGGCTTCACGTTCGATACGCTCACAGTATACGGACATCGTATCCTTTCTTAATAAATCCATGCATATACTCATAACTTTTAACCAATAAAATATATTTGGATAAAACAAAATTGCACGTATAAATAATCTCCCAGACAATCAATTAATCATATTTTGAAAGTATTTCGAATGTTTGAATTTTCGGTATTCTTGTTAAAGTATGAAATTTTCGACTTTGTTGATTCAAGCACGGTATAAACAAATTTTAAAAAATCAAAAAGTTAGTATTGTAATCTCTTCTTGAGACCACTATCTACTAGTTCTGTGAGTGGTGTATCCATAGGCTTCTTGTTTTTTTTATGACACATTCTTAGTTGTCTGTTTTACGAAAAATGTATTTTCGCGTGTTCGCGGCTTAGGAAAATCCATCGTTATTTTATTAATTTTTCAAATTTTAAAAATAATACAGCAGTGTTGTCACCAAGGTAAAACATATATTTTCAGATGTGAATGGTTTTGCAAAAAATTTAATTTTTCATCTAGTTTTATTGGCATCACGTTATCTCGAAAAAGATGAAAATAGTGTTGTAAAGAAATTGTTATAAAAAGATAATGAAAAAAGCAGTGGCGTGCAGTGAAATTTCAAAGTTGTGCATCTCTGTTCCTACTTACAGGAACCGTACCAAATTTAGGGGCTTTAATAATGAGCCCACTGGGAATGTTTTGGTAAAGAAAAAAAAACATTTGGTAATTTGCGAAAAAAGTTGAATTTTTGCATTGCCTACCCTGGAAAAAAAAATGAACGCGTTTAGGTATTTTATTTATTATTTTTTCTAAACAAATTTTTCACAATTTTGTCGACAATTTTTAAATTTTAAGAGAAAAAATGTGTTAGTGGAAAAGGGCATCGATTTGAATTTTTTGTTAAATTATAATTTTAGGTTTAAAAAAATTCAAATGATTATAACTTTCTACTAACACATTTTTTCTCTTAAAATTTAAAAATTGTGAACAAAATTATGTAAGATTAGTTTAGAAAAAATAATAAAATACCTAAACACGTTCATTTTTTTTTCCAGGGTAGGCAATGCAAAAATTCAACTTTTTTCGCAAATTACCAAATGTTTTTTTTTCTTTACCAAAACATTCCCAGTGGGCTCACTATTAAATCCCCTAGATTTGGTACGGTTCCTGTAAGTAGGAACAGAGATACACAACTTTGAAATTTCACTGCACCGCCGCTGGAAAAAAGATAATTATCTTTTTACAAGTATTTTCGTGAATTTCGTTTTTCCCAAAAAAACTTAGTTTTTCATATTACGCGCCAATGTGTATAAGTGATTCTGAAAACGGATGAAAGTAACTCACATAGCAGTTCTAAAGAAGAAAGCGACTCCAATTCAGATTAATGTGTATATATAAAAAGAAGAAAACATTATTGCTCCAATAATCCATTATGAACATTTTTTTCTATAATATGTTGGAAAAGTTTTTCTTTTCACAATTTGCTTCAGTTCTTTCCTATAATTCACTTTAGGATTACAAGAATCAAATCATGGATTTATTAAGAATGGATACAGGATGATTTAACATTCTTTGAAGCCAAAACAAACCATTCTAAACGACACTGTAAACACAATTTGTAATCATTGGCCACATCTTATTTTACCTTGTATTTTTGTACAAAAATTTCGTTAGAAGCATCACAAGATTTACTAAAAGTAATAAAAGTCATAAAATATTTTATTTTTCTGCTAAATAATAATAAATTTAAGTTAAAAAGGTTTTATTATTTATAGGTTATGCTATTTCTAAAGGTGTTTATTTAAAGTCGCTCCGAGTCATTTATAAATCTATAAATCGCACTTTTTCTTTCCTAGTTCATTAGACAAAGACGTACGTGTAACAGAGTGTTCAGGCCGAGGTTCAGCCGTTTTCCTAAGCAACTAGCACAGACAGCAACACTTCTGAGCTCCAACACTCCAATGCTATTTTATCTCTTTCTACTACCATTCTTGATTCAATTACGTGGTTCGTAAACTAATCTCCTGGGGGAAATGTTTTCATAACAAATAACAAATATAAGGCTTCACGTTCGATACGCTCACAGTATACGGACATCGAATCCTTCCCTAATAAATCCATGAATCAAATCAACTAAAAAGTTTAATCTCTAAATTTACGAAATTACAGAATTAGCTATTGTATCGCAGATGGCAGTACACGCAAATTTCGGATCCTGCCCTTAAATAAGCTTTCGGTTAATGCGCCTAGACAAAATGCTATTATTCCATCAATTTGTCCAATAAATTTCGTATCTATGATGTATATAGCATGCGAAACACTCCATCTAGAAATCCTATAAATTGCAACCGCACTTGCGGCGTAATTAGACTAACATGTGCTTTAGTTATTCTAAAGTAGAAGTAAATCTATTTTAAATTGCAGAGCAATCCATTTGCGACTTAACCGCCTGATCTGGAACAATCAATAACATTTCTCTAAAATAAAGTTAAAAAGGTGTTTGGGTAGTTAGTTCCCTCAGAAGTACGATTAAATTTATTTGCTTTTATTAACACTTAAGTCAACTAATACAGGGTGTTACGGAAATGGTTTATTAAATTGGAATGGGGTAGCCTACGGACATCCTCAGTATTTTTTCCCTCAAATCGCACATTTTTTTATCTTAAAAAATACCCTACACCACCCCCATATCTGACGCTACCTTGACATTTAATTTTTTTAGCAGTTCTAGTGAAAACCGAAAATAATCCAAAGTATTTTTAATTACAAAAACGCATTTTACTAAAAATGTGTCTTGTAATTTAATAGCAATTACTTTACTGAATTGTTTCAGGTGGCGCTTATAGTCGGCGTATTAGGGGCATGCCGACGTAATGAACTGATGAAAATGAGATTGCCAGACATCAACTTTTTAGAGGAAAAAGTGTTGCTTGAGATTGCAGATACAAAGACTTACAGGAGTAGATCCTTTTTAAGTACTGATGTAAGTTGAGTCAAGATACTAAAAGAGTATCTCAATCTTCGGGAAAACATTCCAAATGGTAGATTTTTTGTCCAATGTCGCTACAGAAAGGCAACCAATCAACCTTTTGGGCACAATTCAATCTCACAATTTCCAAAAAAAAAGCGCAACATTTTTAAAGCTCCCCCAACCAGAAGGATTTACGGGCCACTCATTTCGAAGAATGGCTGCCTATTACTTGCTAGCAGTGGTGCAAGATGGTGCAGATGTCATACAACTTAAACTCCTGGGAGATCCTTTGCCAAATAACAAGCTCTTACAATAACGTGTAGGAAAACATGTCACGTTGTGGATACACCATTCAATAAGCGAAGAGCAAAAGCAGCATCGAGTCAAATGACTTAGAACAATTGTATCAGGAAAAAGCAAAACCGTTTCCTTAGTGATAAGTGATAACAGGTCTTTGTCAATTTAATGAATCAGAAAATTCCTTATCTTGTACTAAACACCCAATTACGGAAGAGAAAAAATTGAGTTTTCTTGCATATATTTGTTGACTAATATTACTTCTTAGTATATGGAGTTAAACAAAATAAAAAGTAGAATGTATTGATCACAGAGTTATATTTGCTTAACAACAAAACAGTCAAAAATTAATAAAATTAAATAAAAATAAATAAATAAAAAATAAAAGGGAATCTCATATTAGGCTACCTTTCTCTAACACCATTTTCCTTTTAATGTTAATATTGCCTTAGTGTTATAATTATCTTACCGTTTTTATCGCATTTAACTACATCTTTCTTCTTTAAAGTACAACAGACAAACCAACTTTTACAATTGCTTCCTCTGAAGTTAAATTAAACTTAAAACTGAATTCATTCGTTTCCATTCTCATAATTATATAGAGCAAAAGAAAGACCACTGCAAACCCGCAAATCTTTTACGCTCAATGAAATATTTCGCGGAAGTTTGGGCCGCTGGGAAGGAGCATTTACACTTTATTGAAAAAGAGCGGTTTCGTCCCAAATTTACCGTTTCCCTTTCACCTAAATCTTGAAGTTGGCAGTCTAAATCGGAAAAGTTTTTAACAGATCACTCATTTGTCATTAATATCTGTATGTGTGTGCTCCCGAAATGTACATCTCAGATAATATATTACGGCCAATTTTAAAAATGACTTCGAGGATACTGGAAATTTCATTAGGTCCTATTTTAAATGGTCAAACTTTTAAGAAAAAGCGTAAAATAACTACTTCTTCTTCAGTATGCTAATGCAGTATTTCATTGATAAATTAATTATTGTGCGGTACAACACACAGTCACCTAGATTATAATTGTTTAGCAGCCACGTATGTAAATCTTAGAAAAAGCTTTAGATTCGCTAAAAAGGTTTAAGATTTACGAGTAGTACAAGTTTAAATCAAAATCTTCTAGTTGATCTGTTAGGTTTTTGATGGGTTCTATCCCATGATTGTTAATATGTCGTCATTAGAAGCTTGTGAGTTATTCTAAAATTTCAGCGATTTGCTTGGTTTCAAAACGATTTTAATCTTGAAACGTGAATGAATTTACTTCTGTTATTGTGCAAGTACATACTAGAAATGCTTTCTTCTTGATATATTTACGAAAAGGCCTATTCAGATGTGCGACACATAAGTTTGTTTCCTGTGGTGTCAACAATATTGAAGAGGATTGTGTATAACCAAGTCAGGATAATAGAAATCAAAATAGTATTACTCCTCTTTTCCAGTCTGAGTTTCAGAGGAGACGCGGTATACTCACACTTTAGATACCATTGCGTTGGCGGAAATGTGGGTAGTGGCCGTGTATCTGGTCTCATATTACTTGACTTTTCAAAGGTGTTCGATACAATAAGTCATGATCTCAGTGCGAGATTGGGGTATTTTGGGTTCGATTATGAGCGGCTTAATCTTGTAAATCATATATTAATGGAGGGATCAATCATGGGACCCCTGTTGTGTCATGTCATAACATTACAATAAACCCGAGGTGTTTAATTTTAATATTCGCAAAAGATTTTTTACTATTTAACATTGCAATATCCGAACCTTAAAGGCAATGTAGGAAGTCGTTGGGTTTTGTCCCAGTTTACATTTTCCTTGATCAAAATAGTGATTCATTCCACAACCCGTCGATTTAGTTTTATTTTTGCGAATGTTTTAAAATTATTTTAAATTATACAGGGTTACTCACAAAAGCTGTACAACTTGGATTCTTTTAACGGAGAACTCTAGAAAATTCTAGGCAAATTTCATATACCATAACCTATAACTGAAATGGACAGTTCTCGAGTTTTCTTAAATTTTTTGTTCTTTTTTTTGTGTTCAATTGTGTGTGAATTAATATTTTCCAGTTGTTGAAAAAAATTTAGGTACATTTGAAAATTAGAAACGTCAAATTTTAATTTTTAAAAAATCTTAAAAAGAACACAATTTTACCTTAAGTTTAATTGTTATAGTTATTATCCTAACAAGTGCGGAAAGAGTCACTTTCCCGCAAGCGACTGCCGTTACCCGAACGACGCGAAGCGGAGTTCGGGTAAGCAGTCGAGTGCGGGAAAGTGCCTTTCCGCATGAGTTAGGATCAAATTTTTTTCTACTAGCGTTAAAAAAACCAACATCATTTTTACAAAGTTTATTATTTTTTAATAAACAAAAAATAACAGGTATATAATGTTTACTTATTACTTATTATATATATTTATCGTAAAAGTACAATTGGATGCACTGTGTAAATTAATTGCTGAAGCTAGAGAGGTTGAAGTTGACTGATTCTGCATAGTGGAAGTTTGAAGAGACAGAGGTGTTGAACTTTCATGGACGCTACTGGGACCCGGTGCAATATCTAGGGACGTGGATGTTTCTAAGATGCAACTGGAAGTCGTTGGAATAGCTTGACTGATATTGAGAATTTTGTTGGACATATCTTTTTTCTGTTTGATGGACTCCTCTAAGACTTCATAATAATATTATTCATACATCACCAAAATTTTATTTCAATATAAAACATTAAAAAATATTTTCCCGCACTCAGTGCGGGAAAAATTTTCCCGCACGGTGCGGGAAAAATTTTCCCGCACGGTGCGGGAAACTTAGTCTTTCAGAGACAAAATGAGTGCGGGAAAACGGTGAATTGCGCACGCTAGTAGAAAAAATTATTTACATTTTACATTTTTTTCAGTGCATCAATTTTTTTATCCATATAGGTAGGTAAACATAATCTTATCTTATTATCAAATAATCTCAAATACTTACGGTCAATTTCAGTTATAGGTTATATTTTATGAAATTTGGCTAGAATTTTACAGAGAATTCAAATCAGCCAAAAAAAGGGTTTTTCCATTAAAAAATCCAAAGTCGACAGTTGTAGGTCAGTTTTTGTGAGTCACCCTGTATAATTCAAAATAATTTTAGAATATGCGCAAATATAAAACTAGTTTTTTATTTTCGAGATATTGCATTTATCACAACCTTGTATATTATTATTAGTTTACATTACTTCTTTATTATTTAATAAAATATATTTTATAGTACGATATTTCAAAAAGTTCAAAACTTGGTCAGTTGACAAAAAAAATCTCACCTGTCAAAGTACTGTTTGTTAAAATGTCACTTTAGTACCTCTTGTATGTTTTTCCAAGAGAATAGGTTTTTGTGTTAGCCTAGTTATGTTAACATTTGGGAATAAATATCCAACGAAAATATGTTTAAGCCTCTAATAACAACAGTCTAGACTTAATTACATATTATGGTTTAAAAAACTATTAATTACAACTTAATAAAATCCAAACTGTCCAAATATTGCTATTTTTGGTATTACGTTTTTATTAAAACCTATGCATATATAAATAAATATTTTTTTAAAAGGTAATTGGTCCCAGAATCTCGCTGCAGGGGAAAATTTGGATACAGTAGAAAGTAACGAAATAGTCTTCAAAAAATCAAATGGCGAACGCGTCACCGAACGTAAATCTTGAAGTTAAAACAAGTGCATTCCGTATTTCCTTAAAGTATAGGTCCTATTGCTGCAAGTATATTTATGACTCAAATTAAGTGGGGCAATACTCCAGCGAAATTTAAATAGTATTAAACGAATTAAAATTATTTTTGGCTTATCTTACAGATACTATTATTTTAAAGAATTGTTATCCTTATTTTAAGTTTACTTCCTCTTAATTTAATTAAAGTCAACAATTGGTTCAAAGAATAGTAAATCCACTTTAAGTTTACCTATTCCTAAGTCAAGGGCAAAAAGCCGTTGCGCATTTACTATCCTTATTTCAAGTTTATTTGCTTTTCCCTCAAGCTAAGCAAGTTTTTGTTTCACAAATTGTAATACTTATTTTACGGTTATTTAGTATTGAAGGAAGTGTAGTAAAGGTTATATTATTTTAAGAATGTCATGTCTTTTGGAAGGAAAATACTTGCTCTTGCGGATATACAAGACTAAGCTATCCTTCACCGAAGACTATTACTCTTAACTAGAGTATAGATTTTTTCACTGTGTTCATATATGCTTGCAATTTGATAGATGTTCTTATTACGAGAGCAATAAGACAAGACGAGATAAAAGCACTCTCGACCGAGAGAAGGGAGCTCCCGTGGAGACGAGAGATCAATTTTCTCTCGTAGTTCGAGTTCGAGACACATCGAGAGCGCTCCTTCTCTCATCTCGTCTCACGGCGTCAATAATCCTGAACCTTGGCTTTTGAATAACGTTGCGTTTTTAATAGTGGTAATACCCTTTTTCTGAGTAGTTCTTGGGCGATCCTTCGCATTTCGGCATGCTCCACATGTAGGGGAGATTGGGTACGATGGTACGATTGTAACAATTTTTAGAAATGATTTTTTCTAACAAATACGGAATGAGTTAGGTTTTACAAAATAGTATTTTTAAATAGGTTGCACATTTATTTTCAACACAAATATGAGAAATCTGAGATATATTAACTTATATAGTTTTATAATTAAAAAAGATTGGATTACTGACACTGTTACAATTGTACCTCTGGGATGGGAGAGTTGTAACATCGAGGCGGGACAAATGTAACATCCTCAAAATATGATTGTTTTATTTAAAACAAAAACGTTAAAGTATGTTTAGGATGAAATTAAACAACAATGACTATCAAAAATAAATGACAACTCTCTATACCTAAGCAAAATGTGAATCAACTGATAACATCAAACATAACAACAAAGGCCACTGGCGCACCCAGGATCTTATCCTGGGGGCTATTTTGTATTGGGGGCGGGGGGCTGTAAGTCTGCAGCGTGAGGTGAGGTATCACAATTCAATGAATTGTTTCAAGTTAAAGTGCACTTTTTATTTTTTTTTGTGTCTAGTATGTTTATCTGGGTGCGCCACTAACAAATGCATTATTTTATAAAAGTTTTACAAAAGTTGGAATAATGTTAACCTAGAACCACACACAATCTTGGATTTTTCCAAGAAAAACCAAAAAATACGTACTAATCTTAAATATATTTCGTAAAAGAGTTACATGACAAAGCTCCAAATTCTAACCCAACCCAACCTAGCAACTTGTCGTACTGAAAGATTTTCGTTAATGACTAAATGCGCAGCCCTCTTCATAAGGTTATCTGAAGGTCCCCTAGTCGTCGTTCTCTTTCTTTGTCTTGGCATTTTTCCTAAAAAACTGCATAACATGGAGGATGTAGGTACAATTCTAACACGCTACAAATGTACCCTTCGGTATTGTTACAATTGTACCGACCTGACATTCATACGATTTTTAGTGGATTATCAAAACAGAGCCAAAACTAACCTTAAACTGCTAATAATATTCTAAATAGGCATGTTTGTGCTACATACATATATACATATTTTAAGTGTAAATTTAAAGATGCGACAGTTATTGAAAAAATGATAAACAATAGTAATTTTTACTTACTAGTCGAAAAATAAAAATGTTCCCTTTTTGATATCGCTGCACCATCGCACGATACTTGGCATCCGTTGGATTATACTACATTTTGAACTTGACTGACTGACACGTTGCCAAATTTATTCATTTATAATTTAATAAATTATAGCCAGTGTTACATTTGTACCGCGTTACAATCGTACCCAATCTCCTCTAGCTTGTCACACCCAAATACTTTTATTATTATTATTATTAACCTGTATTAAAATCTTGTACAATTTGGTTCATAGAATCCCGATCCAGAGATTCTAATTCCTAATAATTTCTGGATTAAAATTAATTACCAGATTAATACACTACGTGCGTATGCCCTCTAACGTGTCCTAGATTCTGTTTCAGGTTATTTTTTCGCGGTTCCACACTATTTCTATTTTTATGTGTACTAAGAAAAATTAAGTAGAAGGTCATCCCATTTAGAAAAATATTTTATATACCTACGATCTTTTTTGGTCTCGTGAAAATGTTTACCAGGTTTCAGTCAACATAAATCTTGTGTCACTCACGGGACCCACAAAAACAACAGACCTGTCGAATAACGTGACAAGATTGTGGCAACTGCTAAAGTCAGCAACATAGGGGAGAAATCTAAATAAGAGAAAAACTGTCGATGTGTCTTGCAGGGCCAGACTTAGAAAATTGCTTATTCTGGAGATATTAATTGGTCTGGCTTAGGTAGGTACACTTGATAAATATTTTAATTAAAAATTATATGTTAATTATTGTTTCACGATAAGTTTATAGGTCATATGGTACTTGTTTTCTTTATTTGTGTAAATAAAACAATCTAAAATAATATCGGTTAACCCACAACTTACACATATTTTCATTAAATTAAGTGCTTTCTCAATCACAATCCGGTACCAAATAAAGAAATTTCTGGCAACACTGATCAAAATCTTCAAATATTTGAGGTTATACGGCAGTGTTTTGTTCAAAAAACATAAATTAGGTTTGTTTTGTTTATGTATAAGTCCTTTATTTTTCTGTTATGGAGGCAGGCTGGCCGTGACTAACATAAAAGTTGTGATTAATACAAATTTGCTTGCATTCCAGTGTTTTTACTTTTGTTGTAAATAAGATAATATTTTTTTAATTTCCTTAGGACGAAAATAATTCAGAAAATAACTGCCTCTGTGGTCATATTATTTTTAAACCGACAAAAAGGTTTGTTATTTAAACCAAGAGAGAATTATTAAAGAAAACTGTGTGATTGGAGAAAAGTAAGCAAAATTAAATTTAGCAGAATATCTATATTTTTGTAGAAAACTATAATAGGAAAACTGTTTTAATATGAAGAATAGTTTATAACCAAGAAGAATTCCAGCAATAGAATATTGTTTTTGCACAAGTCTAACAACAAAATAATGATATAAAGAGTAATTTTGTTATGGCTTTAAAGATGAAAGGTATATTTTTTTGTAAAATCCACATTATAAATGATGAACTTTATTTTTCCTACATTTTTTATAAGTGTTTGTAAAGGTAGGTACCTGCTTAGTAAGCATTATATTATGATTAATAAGATGCTCATTTGCAATACGAGTGTATATAGTTTTATTTTAAAATATAAAAAATATTATTTGTTATAAATTATTTTATATACCGTTTGTTTTTATTGACGTAATAAGCAAAACACAATTGCGTATATTATCCTCACACCTTTTTGTAAAATCACCTGATTGTTGACAATGTTGAAAATGAGAATTTTCAAGTCTCGCTAGCTATAACATATTGCCAATTCCCCTACCCCAGTAAAAAGTACAAGTCAATTTTTTAAGGTATATAAGAATAAGGGTAGGTACCAACATAGAAAATTTCACTTTATGATGATAGGAGAAGTAATATTTTCAAAAAAGTATTCTTTCTTTAGTTATTTCGTGGGATATTTGAAATATATTCTTTTCTCAAAAATAAACAACTGACTATCCGCGCAGCTAAAATTACTTTTGTCCCATTTCATAAAACAACATAAACCTACAGTTTCTTCCTAAAATAATATCCAGGTTTAACTCTTAAAACCAAATCAGTCACTGTCACAGCTTCATCTATTTTTAGTTATGGGAAATAGGAGTGTTCATTAACCCTAGAAAAAAAACCAAAACACCGGATATGGCATTATTATAAAGATAAGTTTAATTACGCATCAATAATGGGTTTTAAAGAAGGTTGCGCTTTTTAGTACTCAGTTTTTTTAGAGTGTTACTAAAAAGTATTAAATAATTCAAACGTTCCCCCATTCCCCCATTAATTTATTTAAAATTGGTTATACAAAATTAGATTTTCTGACCTCATTAACCCAAGCAAACCCCGAAAATGATTTGTTAGTTAACATTTTTGGAGAAATTCTCAGACGCTTCTTGTTGTCTGCCCCCCCCCCCCCCCCCCCCCAGTAAATATATTTTTAGCATCTGTTAAACAACATTCGATCTTGTAACTTCAACTTCGATTACATCGAAAATGATACGTTAACTAACATGTTCGGAGCCGCTCATTTTATTCTCTCCATCCAGAAACCCACGAACGGGCATTGTATAGGCATAGACGATTATCCAAAAACGTCGAGCCAGTATAAAGCTGAGAAATGACGGAGAAATAAGAAGAAAAAGGTTTTTAAACTGCGTTCTTCCATATGATATTTATTTAAATTTTTATTATTTTTCATAAACACCCAACGGCATATAAAATGTGCGTATATTTCAATTTTAACAAAGTAGTTTTATTCGTGTAACCAAATTTAAGGTACTCAAAAAAATGTGTATGCAAATTTCGAATATTATGTTATAGTCTTTAGCGAAAAAGCCCATTATATCTTCATTAGGTAATATAGTAGATATGGTAACAGAACTGATTACATATATAGGTATGTATACACTTTGCTATACGTGAAAAGACGAACTCATGCATATATGAATATTCTATTAACCAAGGGGCTTAAAGTTATAAGCCGTCGGTGATGGCTTTAATGGACAAAGTAAATTTGTTTTTGAAACTTAAAGAACTATTGTCAGTAAGATGTTATAAAGTTACATCCCTAATTATTCAGAAAAGGTGATATAACTAAATTACACTATTTGGCATGGCAAAAAAATCAAATCCCGATTGTGTGCGGTATCTCAGATATGGAAGAAGAGATAAAATGTTGACTTATAGAATAGTTCAAAGAAGGTATTTGAAGTATAGACCATATAAAATTATGCCAGTTTAAAAGCTTAGTGCCGATCAAAGAGAAAGGACTTTTGCCACAAATATTAACGAAAGAATGGGACAAGATCCTAGTTTATTATACTATCGGTTAGACAGTCGAAGCAACTTTCTCAACTGCGGAAATGTTTAATAGACGAAATGTTCATACTTGGTCGGATGAAAATCCCTTTACCGTCGAAGATATTGCTTTTCAAGGTCGTAATTCAATCAGTGTTTGGTGTGGGATATTACAAAATTTAATTCTAGGACCTTTTCGGGGAGCATTAACTGGCCAGTGCTATCTTAATTTTTTAGAAAATGAAATCGAAGATATTCTCGACGAATTGCCACTTGAAGAACGTCGACGTGTTATAAGGCAACCCATAATATAATTGAGGTTCGCAATTTTTTAAACAATCAGTATAACGAATGGATCGGTAGATATCGAACGTTACATTTGCCTGCTAACAGCCCAGACCTCACACCTTCAGTTACATTTCTTTGAGGTCATTTGAAAAAGGTCGTATACAGCAATCTTAATGAAGATACTGAAGAAATTCAAAGGAAGGTGAGAAATGAAGTAAGAAATCTGAACGAAAATAATGCTGAAAGTATTATAATCGCAATTCAGAGGCAGAGGAGAACGTATGAAAAGTGCGAAGAATTAAATGGCGGCCATGTTGAAAATTTCTTTTGATATTTATTCGCCAATTATCTGTTTATGTTTTAATTCATTTGTTATTGTCTATAATCACTGGTAATTGCTTTCAAATAATAATAACTAATAAAAATCAACATTTATTGTTTAATAGAATAACTCATTTTGCATAAAAGTAAAATTACTGCGACTAAAGTATTATTGTCAACCTTGACATTAGCTTTGACGTACCTACAAGGAAAATTTAAAAAGGTAGCAAGTATTTCGTTGACTACCTGGATAGTTACATTTAAAGCATATTTATGCGAAATAATTTATAATTTGAAATATTTAAAAAACGATTTAAAAACCGCATAGGGTATGTTATACAAAATATGCCTAGAACTTCTCCTAGAATCGAAAAAAAAAAGATAAAAATCATACCATCCAATTTAAAGTAAGCGAAAATCGATGATTCATACTATATTTTTTTATTCGATGCTCAATTGGTTTGGTGATATGAGATATGAATGATCCATAAAAATCCTCAAAGCTTTCAGATTTAACATCTTTAAAAATAAAAAGTTATAAGGCCTGTTCACTTTTATTTGGATATCCCGTACAATATACATAATTTGTGGCATTCAAATATCGCCGAAATTGCGTCCACTACCGACTGGATGACAAAGAATGCTTTATCGTTTTTCTCGGTATTCATATTTATTTCGGCCCGTGGTAATTAATAACACTCACATGCATCTTTTCGGTACGAAAAAAGCGACATGGGAGGCGCCCGGTTTTTATTTAATACTCTTTAATATCGTGTTTCATTCCCACAACATATAAAAAGCCGAAACAGATTTTGGTTGGATGGAACCAAACGGGAATATCGAATATGTGAGCCATTCTCCTCACTACACCCAAAATATACTGTTTCTTCTTCATCAGAAGAAGCCGACTTTAACACTTACAAAGTTTTATATTTTTGTTTTAAATTTAGTTCTTTATAGTTAAGTTTTCACAAATTTGACTTGGTGTTGTGTCGGTTGTGTTTTATTCTGTTGTTCCTGTGATTTACTTGTTTTTCAAATTATTTTAATAAAACATATTGCCAAAATAATTTTAGCCGTATTAATGAGGAGAATTATACCTAAATTCTTTAGTTTTTATAAATTTGAATAAATGGCCAAAACAATTTATTTTTATGGTTAATTTAAATACTCAATTGTAAGATTAGACTGATTTTAGAGATATAAGTTGAAAGTGACTCTACCCGTATATCTTGACATCCTGTTTACAAAAAAGCCCACCCTCAATCTCCAAGATATTATTTATTCAAATTTTTAACAACAAATATACTTGTATTGAAGTCAGACTTAAGAAAGAAGAATGTCGGAAAAATCAATTTAATATCAATATGTATTAAAATGTTGTCGGAAAAGAGGACCATAAATTAGACATACAGGGTGTCCGAGAAGATGTTGTAATGCAAATATCTTGTTATTAGTAAAATGAACTAAATTTTAGGTGTATCTTCTTGGTTAATAAATGTACTTTTTTATGTATTTTCCATTTTTAAATCCCTTAATAGGTATCGCTACGATAGAGAGTTGAGGTCAAAATTTTTTAATGCAACCAAATGCCGTGTGGTACCTCATTTTAAAGTATTATTGTCAACCTTGACATTAGCTTTGACGTACCTACAAGGAAAATTTAAAAAGGTAGCAGGTATTTCGTTGACTACCTGGATAGTTACATTTAAAGCATATTTATGCGAAATAATTTATAATTTGAAATATTTAAAAAACGATTTAAAAACCGCATAGGGTATGTTATACAAAATATGCCTAGAACTTCTCCTAGAATCGAAAAAAAAGGTAAAAATCATACCATCCAATTTAAAGTAAGCGAAAATCGATGATTCATACTATATTTTTTTATTCGATGCTCAATTGAGGAGCCCCATTCAATAAGGGGGCATGCGCTCGGCCCGGCCCGGCGGACCCAACCCAACCCTGAATATATGCAATCCAACCTTTATGCGTCGCGTTTTAGAAACAATTAAAAAACAATACCTTAACGTTGATTCTCAGCAAACTTCCAGCGGGAAAGTTGTTCCTTATAGTCTAAACAACAATCGTGCGAAGGCACGAGATATTTTGACAAAAAATAAACAAATTAGAGCAGGTTGAATCCAGCGTTGCGCGCCGCGTGTATATACATTTCGATGCGTGCGTAGTAATGTGTGAACATTACAGAAGATAATTTGAAGTTAAAAATATACACAATGATTGTACAAAAGTGTTACAAGAATAAAAATTGTTTTATTAAAAATATATTATCAAATGTAAATTTTTGTTAACACAAAGCATTTTAATACAAAGGATTTTTTAATATGAAACATTATAGCATTCATTTTTAAAACGTAGGAAAAGCATGCATCATAATCATTTCACTTTTTTGGGCTTACTGCCTTTAACAGCTGTGTTTTGAAAAAGGTTTTCCTAAAATTTGCAACCTTCAGGACTAAGATATTTAATAGGTATCGCTACGCTAGAGAGTTGAGGTCAAAATTTTTTAATGCAACCCAATGCCGTTTGGTAACTCATTTTAAAGGTCTTCAAAAAATAAAAATTTTATCGCAAACCCGAAGTCCGTACCTTAATTTGTTTTGAAATAGCAAGCCTTTAAAAATTAAAAATCCTGAAAAAAGTTTAAATATATACACCCTAATTTCTCTTATTGCTTTAAAAGTTATTCAAAATGACCACCTTAAACTTCTCGGCAGTAATAAAGTCGATTTTGGAACACACTTCTCACATTTTCGAGAATGGCAGGTGTTACTTCTTAGAGGAGTAGGAGGTACTTAAATTTTTAATTTCTTTTTCACGATTCATGATTTTTATAGGCTTGTCATTCTGAAATGAATTAAGACACGGACTCCGGATTAATTTTTGGTAAAAATAAAATTTTATTTTTGGTAAAATTTTTATTTTAGAAGAAGAAGAACTTAAAAATGGGGTACCACACGGCTAGGATTACATTTAATATTATTGACCTCGACTCCCTAGCGTCACCCCTCAAGGGGGTCAAAAAAGTTAAATTACGCAAAAATGTAGATTTATTAATCAGTAAGATTCACCCAAAATTTGGTGACTCTATCTTTACTAATAGCACAGATATTTGTCCATACTAAGACTTTTCGGACACCCTGTATATCTAATGAAAATCATATTAATTAAAATTACTGTATAAAGTATTAGTTAAGTATACAAAACAAATACCTTAAACAATCGATGTGATATTACTGACATTAATTGTAATTTTTAATTTGGATTAGAATTGATAATTAGAATAATAATTACTGACTAATTACATATATTTTGTATCTAATTATTGCTGTTGTTAATTGAATTTTGGATATTACATTACTTTCCTTTTCCTATCTTGCAATTGATATTTCTATCAGTCTGACAATGAGTGCAAGAGCACATGCAACACATAAACAACCAAACAGCCTGATTTTCACCATTAATTGAAAATGAAAATTATCTATTAATTCCGATAAGCTCCCTGGTTCCGCCATTTAGGCGTAATTGAACAGTAAATAAATGATTTTTCACAGTATTTTTGTATTAAGGTGGTTTAATTCTCACCTTTCGGCAGTTATATTCTTTATTCAAGATTAATTTACGAATAAATTAAAATTTTCACATATTAACATTATTTGGTAATATGGTTTGTAGGATAGCTCACCCCTAGATAGCTTTAAACTGGATAAATTTACCGTACCGATTAAAAAAAAAAATAATTGAATAGATGAAGAAGTTATATATATCAAGCATTAAAATCGTATAATACATGGCAACACCGCGGAGAGCTAGATTGCTTGTATACGGTAAGTACCATAGACATCTAAAAAAAACTATAGATAAAGTTATTTAAGCAATCAATAATTCGATTTGCACTAAAAACTGGTCGATTGTATTGACTGGTCAATTACAGACAGTTACCAAAGTGTAGGTACAAAATGTCCTGATTGATGCCATCTAAGCAATACAGTATTACACGACATTTATTTGACTGTATGTTCATCTAATAAAATTAGCATACAAGTATTAAGTAATAAAAGGGTAATACATTTTGTTCTACTTTATGCATCATAGCCGAATAAACTCTTATTCCCTTCTCACTGTGATAAATTATTAATTAGGATATTAAGTAACAGCTTTGCTACGAATCGAGAAGTGACACAAGCGGCCATTCATATAATTCTAGACAGCAATTGTGTTTTTTGTGTTTGCGAGAATCGTTTAAGTGCTTCCTTTGACGAAGATGACATTATCTTGCGGAAAAAACATTTAAATATTGTGCGACAGTATCAAGTTTGCAAAAAATTGGACTATTTAAACCCAAAAGTTTCTTTTCACAAGTAAGTAATGTTATAATCACTTTTATCGAATCCATTGGTACAGTTCGGTGGAATGGTAGACAGTGTTGTCATTTTTTCCGCTGTGTATACCTCTCACAACAGAACACATCATACTTCCTCCATGTCACTCACAGGATGTCTTTTAGGTAATTTTGTAAAATTGCCTCTCAAGATTTCGCCATCTGTGCCCCTTTTGGGATCCCGAGATTACGAGAAAAAAAGTGGTTTCCCATTTTCGTCGTTCTGTCTATCGATCTGCCTGTCTTTCGGCCTGTTGACCTGTCTGTCTATAGGGCTGTTGTTGCAAAAGCTCAAACGCTACTTGTCCAAAAATATTTTGCATACGAACGAGGCTTTTTAGCTCTAAACCGCATATATTTTAGGTACAAGATATACAAAGTGAGCAATAGAAAATTAATTTCTATCTACTTTTGTTTTAAAGAATTATGGCCGAATGTTTTGGCATATTAGTTCTTTGGTATCAGTTACTTTAATTTTTATAATTCTTTTTCGCGAGGTCCTTTGTAAGCTAATAATTTATTAACTTAAAAGTTGGCTTTAAATGACCATTTTGCGAAGATCTACCCATTTATGTTAGTGCCAGGCAGCGGCAGTGTACATTTTTACTATTTTACAACGTTTAACGTGCTTTGATTTAAAATTGATAACTTTTTATTATAATCCTGAGCATAAACCACATATGATGAGGTTTGGTGACCAAGCTTATTTGATACTGGATTTAGCTGTAGGTTTTACAAAATCAAAAGAGAAAATAAGTAGCTTAGTGTATTCCAACCAAATTGATCACTGGATTTCAGAAAATGTATATTTTCACAAGCTCATTTTTAAGTGTAAATCTAATAATAATCTGCTCCCCGGTAGTCCCCGACTCGTTAAAAACGAATCATTTTTTTTTTAATTTTCGATCGACATGATCAACAAACAATTCAATCCAAATGCCATTTTTTACGGAGACGAGAAAATTTTATTCGTTAAATTAAAAATCAAACTGAACTGCAGCCGGCAGGTCTAAAAATCTGCACTGAAAGTGCTTCGACATTTAAGCAGTGAATGATTGATTGTTCTGAAAATTGGATTTTGGTTTACCTTTTGCATGTCAGTTGTCGGTGCATACCTGAAATCAAATTCGTTTTTCCTCAACAATATTTCAGTTAAAAATTTGTGTTTTTTCTTTAATATATATAACAACAATGGGAAATGGGAAATGCACATATTATGTAGCTTTTCTTCCTTAAAATTTAATCTGCTATATCTCGGGTATAACCCTTATTTTTGGCAATTGATTTGATGATATTCAATTTTGTTCTGCTGTTAGAATCAACAGGAACTATAATAATTTCTCCAGTGTGAATCCTATTTGAAAAATTTACTGTTGAGTTTTTCGAAAAACTCGGCTTTGATATCTAATGGTTCCTTATCGATGATTGCGTAAGATTCGAAAATGGTGGCCAGCTTTGGATAATGATTAACTCTTATTACATTTTCATCCACTCTTTCGAAAGCAGCGATTTTATGGCGATGTTTAAATGTCAGTCACCTTTTCGCTCTTAAATGTTTTACAACTCCACTAAAAATGTGTAAATAGTCATTTATTGTTTCTGTACCAATTCGTTTCTTGTCACGGTAATTCGCTTATCCAAATGACCAATTTCCAAAATCAGGAGAAAAAATAAGGTCAAAATTACGTAGGTACTTGCTATTTGCCCAGTCTAGTTTACTTATCATGTAAAACTCAATGAAGAAAATAAACATAAATTATGGTTACCAATTATTTCACATCATAAAGCCACAAAAATATAATAATAGGCTCTATTATATACATTAATCAACATTGAGACTAACTGGTGCCATCTAGACGCAGACAAGAAAAACTATGAATTCAATGATTCGAAGCAGGAATTGTTCGCCGGTCTATATTAAACAGGAGCCTACTCAGAGAGAGCCGGTTTTAAAATAGAAATCGTGGTAGATATTTTCAGGTACATTCTAACTGTTAAAAAATACTATTTTGCGGTAAAGATGGCGCACCATATTCCAAGAAGATACATTTTTCACAGGAACTGAACTGTATATTGCTTTTGCTTTTCAGCAAAAATACACTGACTCGCAAAAAAGTGACGAGCCCAAAATCTCCAACAGATTTAAAACTTAATGAATTTTGATTTGGTCATTGGATTATTTCAAGTTTTTAATGATATATATCCATGTTTTTTCATTATAATTTTATGTTAGTTGATGCAAACTTATTGTTACTTAATAGACAGGGGCACGTCGAGATTTCTCTTCATTTTTTAGTCAGTCTCTAGAATGACTTATCCACCTACAAGTATAAATTTATGAACACGGCAGTTTGTAGCCCGAACTTTATATATATGTTTTTGATTCACTGTTGAAGCTCCCTTTCTATATAGGAAATAATATAGTCATATTAGTAAAAGTAGGTTTTTATATATGCCATTCTATAGTAATATAATAAGAATAATGGCATACGTGCCTTGAATTCTGAAATGTCAAAGTTACACAGCTTATTTAAGTGAATTTACGAATTATTTTGTGGATTTCATACAAAGTTTTATGCCTTACAACACCCGATCATATTATTTGTAATGTACGCCAACTTTTGAATAAGAATAATGGTTTACCTCGGCCAGCTAGTAGTTCTGATTTAAATCCGATAGAGAGGCCAGCTTGGCAAACGTCTACAAAATGGTCCGCGTGCACCTGAAAACCTAGGGAAACTCCGGGAAGCCGTTGTTGAAGAAACGAACAATACTCCATAAGATCAGTATTGTCAGAATCTAGGAACTCATGGCGCAAACTTGTGAGTGATAAAGCGCCCAAAACCGCAACCATGGAAAAATGAATGGCGCCAAAATCGAAGATGATTATTCTGGACACAAATTAAATTTATCTACACTTAATTTCACAAAAATATTTATACAGGGTGTCCGGGAAAATGTGGGAAATCTCCCGGATGTGAAAAAAACACGTGAAAAGAGTACTACAAGTTCATATAAACTTTTTTCGTATCGGCCTCCTCTTCGGAGATATGGGCTCCCAAAGAGCTCCAATGAAATCAAGTTTTTTACACATAATTATTGAACCACCAGGTATATTCCAATCTTTTTTTAATATGTTGTATACCAGGTTAGACCCTTCAAATTACTATCCAAGAAAGTGTTGTGAAGTACTCACAGCTGCAGGGACGGACTAGCTCTGACACTCATGACCCCATTTTTTTTACGCCCTGTATGAGAAGAACTTTGGACAACGTTTTTTACATACCTTTAACCATTGACTAAAAATTAAGTACTCTTCATTCATGTCGTTAATCCTAACCGTTTTCGAAAAAAACGTCATTTTATTTACACTTTAAGTCCTCTAACTTCTGTCGGGTTGAATATGAAAAAGAGGAATTATTCCCTGTCGCCAACATAGTTTCAATAAAACGTTAAAATTTAACTGCTTAGTTAAAAACTTCGTAAGAGGGTTCAACATGGGCCCAGTGAAGTCTTATACACTCGCGGGCACGACGAACTGAGGACTGCTGTACCCGCCACAATAACCCAGCATTGTTCCTTATTTGATCACAATGAAACGTGATTCTCCGTAGAAGTTCCTCCCTACTATCGACGGGAGTAGAATACACCAAGGTTTTGAGGTGCCCCCACAGGTAAAAATCCAACGGCGTTAGGTCGGGAGATCGAGGAGGCCTGGCAATAGGTCCTCCCCTACCTATCCAACGGTTTGGATAGACGTTATTCAGGTGCTTCTGCACAGCAACGCTGAAATGAGGTGGTGTTCCTTCGTGCATGTAGTACACGTTTCGGCGGATTTCAAGTAATAAGTGCTCTACTAAATCATGAAAAGCGTTCTGGAGGAATTCCAAATAAAGTTGTCCTTTCAGTCGTACCGGCAATACGAATGGTCCAATCAAAAAATTGCCAATGATTCCAGCCCAGACATTAATTGATTGGAACCGATGTTGACGATGCGAAACAATAGTTGCATGAGGATTTTCATCAGCCCATACATGTGAGTTGTGTAAATTCATGCTTCGCCCGTGAAGAGAATCTTCTGGCTTCCAAAGCATTGCAAGATGCAAGACCATACATCAGATGCATATCTGCATACTCAATAAACATGTTATTTCGAATTATTTCACAATTAATTTCACCACGAAATCAGCGATGTGAAAGTTGACAAGTTCTAAAATGCAGGATATTTATTTCTTTCGTACCTAGTAACGTTTGCAACAACAATACTTTGTTTTTGGGGCCGATAAAATAAAACGCACATTTTTTGCGAACCTAGGTCGAATTGCAATTCACAGAATTAGACGTATCTGTTATCGAAATACGCCAAATACATGATGTAAATAATATGACGTTTTTTCGAAAACGGATTGGATTAACGACATGAATGAAGAGTACTTAATTTTTAGTCAATAGTTAAAGGTATGTAAAAAACGTGGTCCAAAGTTCTTATCATACAGGGCGAAAAAAAATGGGGTCATGAGTGTCAGAGCTAGTCCTTCCCTGCAGCTGTGAGTACTTCACAATACTTTCTTGGATAGTAATTTGAAGGGTCTAACCTGGTATACATCATGTTAAAAAAAAATTGGAATATACCTGGTGGTTCAATAATTATGTGTAAAAAACTTGATTTCATTGGAGCTCTTTGGGAGCCCATATCTCCGAAGAGGAGGCCTATACGAAAAAAGTTTATATGAACTTGTAGTACTCTTTTCACGTGTTTTTTTCATATCCGGGAGATTTCCCACATTTTCCCGGACACCCTGTATAAATACCAAACAGGAAGGTTTTATAATTTTAATGTGTCAGTATGTATTATAGTAACTTTTAAAACACTTATTGTGACTTTGCCAAATAATCATCATTCTCTTTTAATCCATGTACATCGTCCATCGTACATCGTACAATACCAGGTCGCCATTTTGTGTCGGTTGGAACTCTCTAGGAGAATTAATCATTACATAATTATTGTCAGTTGGTAAATGGCAAAACGTACGATGGCCCAAAATGCGGTTTGTGATTTTTCCCAAAAACGAGGCTCGCCTAATATGCGATATGGCGCCTAATCTGGTAATACTGTGTAAGACTCAATCAAGTATACTAAGGCTATAGCGTTCAGAAACAGTGATAAGGGCCAGAGGAGTTAATAGCCGTCACTAAATTTTTCAGGGGTTGTTTAGTTTAAAAAGTCGTTAATTAAATTTATGAAATTAAATTCTTAACTTTTTGCGTAAATTTTAACAGTACGTGGCGTTGTTGTTGGTGTAAAAAAACGGTGATTTACTAATACGGTTGTATTTTCTATAGAAGGGCAGATACGACAGTGAAGCAAATAACAAAATGGTCGAGAACAATCAGGCCACAGAATTACGTACCTATATATTACGGTGTCCGTTATTTACCAAGTTGATTTTTTTTCTTGCGACGCCCCCAAAATTTTTAGTTTATCGTCTAAAAAAAAATGTCAGACCAAAATAAGCCCTTAATATTCATAATAAACCTTGCCCTAAAGACGATACATTTGCTATTTAAATTACATGGGATTTTGCCACTTTTTACAATTAATTTTTTTTTCTCGGACAAGATGACTTATAGCAATAAGACATACATATTCTTATAGAAAATTGAACGCTCTACAAAAAAGGTCTCTCATAATTTTTCGATTAATTCACTCCTTCAAAAGTTATTCAAGGTGAAATTTGAACTCTATGTAAATTTTCAAATTTTTTTACTTTTACGGCAAAGTGATTATTATTTCGATAAAAGTTATTAGTTTATTTCTAAAAATAGGTAATTCTGGTGGTATTAAGGTAAAAAATTTTTAAACATGGACAATAATATACCGCATAACAGGTAGCTGGTTCTAGTTTGAATCATTTTTGATACTATTCATTTATAACACGCAATCAACTAATTTTTATTGAATTTCATAAATTTTTGTATACTTTCATGAAATTTCCCTTCAATACAGTAAGTGACTCAAAATTACACTACAAGCATTCCCGCCAACACACGAATTTTCTATTCACGCAAGCGCGCTAAGTCGCATTTAGTACCTTGAATAGCTTTTGAAGGAGTGAATTAATCGAAAAATTATATGAGACCTTTTTTGTAGAGCGTTCAATTTCCTATATGCATATCTCATTGCTATACGTCATCTTGTCCGAGAAAAAAAAATTGTAAAAAGTGGCAAAATCCCATGTAATTTAAATGGGAGAAGTATCGTCTTTAGGGGAAGGTTTATTCTGAATATTAAGGGCTTATTTTGGTGTGACATTTTTTTTTAGACGATAAACTAAAAATTTAGGGGGCGTCGCAAGAAAAAAAATCAACTTGGTAAATAACGGACACCCTAGTATATATGTAAATTTAATATTGTAGGTAGATTATTCTACAGGGTATCACAAAAAAAACATGTCTTGATGCGCCCTTGTATCGTAAGTCGCAATAGATATATAAAATTATTGTGAAAAGACATGGCTATACGTCAACAAAAATTTGAACAAAATTTAAGAACCCATTAAAAAGCTATTAACTTTTAAAATTGTTAAATATTTGTTTCGCAAGATTACCTAAAATTTGGCACTTTAGAAAAGAACAAATCATTTTTATTAACAACGGCAGTTTTAAATCATATTTATTTTAATGTCCACCGTTTAAATTAAATTATTAAATAAAACTATTATGAAATCAGATTTAAGTTTATTGCCGGAATCGATACATTTCCTAAATTTAAATTTAAATAATTTTATAACATAGCATTAACAAGTTGTCATGGATACGCAAGGTATCCAAAACAGTCGTAGTGGCCACACTTATGATATCACTATTTTAGACTAAAAAAAATCTACATTAAAATAAAACTAGATAATATTATATTTTTAAACACAATAGCAGTTAACAATATCTATATGATTGTGGCGGATTCATATTTAAAAGATTTATTATTTGGGTGTTACGCCAATTATCTACTGTTAAGGAAAATTAATATTTTTAAAAAAATAATAAAAGTCACTGCGTTTAATACAAAAACAAATCCTGAAAAAAGAAATGTTCCGTACACTGTCAGTGAGTTTTAATTGTAAAAAGTATGCCTGACCCTAATCTATCTCTAGTGAAGTATATATTCCCACTAAAACCTAATCGGAATAAAATTTAAAAAAAATTCCGACGTTTCGAGACCTAATATCTAGTCTCGTTATCAAAGAATCTAATAAATCCAAACTAACTAAATTAAAAACGAACTAATTGATTATAAAAAACTAATAAAAAAGGATATAAGAGTTTTCTGATTGAATTCTTCCATGCTGACAGAAAAGCAAGACACGATTATCCAGAGAAATATTTGCAAAAGATCCGAAGAATTCAATCAGAAAACTCTTGTAACCTTTTTAATTATTTTTTATAATTACTTAGTTTATTTTCAATTTAGTTAGTTTGAATTTATTAGATTTAGAGAGAATAACTACTCTAGAAATAGATTAGGGTCAGATATACTTTTTATAATTAAAAGTCACTGACAGTGTACAGAACATTCCTTTTTTCAGGATTTGTTTATTGTATTAAACTTTTATTATTTAAAAAAAAAATATTTTCCTAAACAGTAGAGTGGCGTAACACCCAAATAATAAATCTTTGAATGATGCCAAATAAAATAAGTAGGAAACCTGATACCAACTAATTTGTCCTACTAGCATTTTGAGTGTTCTGACAAACATATCGTAATGCACCTTGACAGGGAACATCATTCCAGCCCGGTTGATTTGTTGTAAACTGTATACAATTTTCGTTACCGCCAGCATTATCTGGCTGACCTGGACCCCAGTCGGTGAATATAGCTTTGTTGCCTCCAGTCAACCAATAATACTGAGTACTAGATACATCTGGCAAATTTGTACCTGATAACCAATAATCTAAAAATAATAATATATTTTATTTCAGTTGCCTATCCTTATTTTTATACATCACATTCTCACACAGAGCGTGAGAATATCGTGAAATCCTGAACCAATGGAACCGAGCAGATGCATGTTCCTGTCAGTCGATGCCCGGTTTCTCGAATAGTTTTACACGAGTTCAACAAAATACATGATTCTACTTTATTATTTTTAATGTTTGAGTGGGCATCGGGGCCCTGAAACTTTAAATACGAAGTATGACAACTGCCACTTGTCACATTTATTTAACGATCCTACCATAGAGGCGCTGCTTCCATTCGACAGACAACAGATACGTAAAAATTAAACCAATCAGGTTATTTTTATTCTCGGTTATCCCGCCCTTACTTTTTCCGTCAGCCATTTTAATTTAATTTCGTGAAAAGAATCGGCTTAGAAAAGTAAGTTAGGGCTTTATTACTTTTTCAGGTAAGTGTTCTTTTAGATTAAAGTAAAATATGGCCTATTGTCAGTTCAAGTCTTGGTATTCTGTTACCTTTTATAGTATAGGAATTTTTTATTTGAAATTGTACGTGAAGTTTGTTCTAAAATGTAGAGGTTTTTCGTTTTTAGTTATTTTTAAGTGCAGTTATATAAAAGGCTTGATCAGCAAGTCTATCAGCAAAATATACTTTGAGCATTCAAAAATAATTCACACCAAATATATTCCGAAGAGTAGACTAATACGAATAGTTTATTTATTATATGATTTATTAAAGTGAACATAGTTTCGTAATAATAAATGATGAAATAACAGTTAATTTGACCATTTCTGTTTTGTGGTTTTTATGTCATAAAGAATAATGTTAATAAATCGTTTTTTTTTATTGTAGATTTAAATAGACAAATCAGATATTGTGGTTAGGTTAGTATAATTTTTTTTATAAAATTAAAAACATATTTCGTGCTCGGTGTAACTATTTAGATGATGTTAATTCCAGAACATTCAATGTGAATTATCTTTTTATCATATTTTTTCTGCTTGTCGGACAAATTCATTCTGTAGTTTGCCACCCATTCCTACATCATACTGTCATTGTATTTTCTCTAACATGGCTGGAGTCATAGCAGCTTCTTCCATTGGCAGAGTTAAGTAATCGTGTAAATATCCATGTAAGAATTCCTCTTACACTAATGTCCAATGGATTATAAAAACAAGTTTTTTTTTATTTTCCCAAAACTCTTGCCACGTTAGAAACTTGAAAAACAGTTTGCCGAATAAGTCCTGAAAACTGTGCCAATTTCCGTGTATGTAGAGGCTATTTTTCATCATCAGATTTTAATAATGCCGATGATCCTACTCGACTCAAAAGAGAAGCTTTCCCATGATCTCTGTTAAAATTTCAGGTACAAAATGAGCATAATTATTTAAACAGACTACAGCCAAAAGTGTTATGTTCGGAAGAAACATATTCTGGAATTAAAAGCCTGCTATCTTGACAAATGCGGACACTCTTTTGGTCCGGAGGACAGGTTTTTTAAAATTTGCAGTGATGAATTTTAAAAATTTATTTTTTGTGACGAGCACAAGATTGTTAATGATATAGTAAAATTTTATGCCCGCTTAAGTCTTAACAAATATTTGAGAAATAAAAATAATAAGGATAAACCTATAATTTCTGGATACTTTAGAAAGCACAAAATTTTTTCTGACAGCCAAATCAATAGCAGTAATAAAAAGTTGAAACTTCACTGAAGTTTTTCTTATGTACCACTCAATTAATAAGTAAAGTTAAATAGTGTATTTGACTGGTATGATATAAATAATTATTTGTTGTTACGGTATGTTCCTTGGTTCGTCGAATGTTCGTGGATATAATTGGTATTGGCTCTTTCTTCTTCTTCAGTACCATGTCCTTACTTGTGTCGAAGTTTATTTTCATTTACGGATATATCTTTAACTTTGCAAAACTACTTTTTCAGAGTTGGTGTTTGTAGCATGAATTTTGTAAAGATCGTCTGTACCAAAATTGTAACACTTAGGACAGCCATGCCAATAACAGCCCTGGAATTCAAAAACTTCATTGACGTCACCACAATAACCATCAACCTTAACCCCATGTAAAATGGCTTCTTGATTTTTGGCAGCATGAAAAATATTGGTTCTTCTCTGTTTTTCCTTCCATAATAACCACTCAGTTGCAATTTTGCTTTGGTTATCTTTCCACCGATATTCGTTCTTAAGGATAATCCCAGTCGTGTTTGGTTTAAGAAAATTCCCTCTAAAAATCTTATTACAACACGAAGACATCGTAGTAGCTTCTGTAAAGGGACATACATTGGTTGTGGTTAACAGTTGTTCTCGGAATTTCAAACGCGCAGCGGCTAAAATCTTTAAATCGGAAACACAGTAGTCAACAAGTTCCTTTTGCTTTCAACTTAACATCGCTACTCAGAATGTCCTTATGTAAGCACAGAGATTTAAGTTAACCGTAAGACGCCTGAATTATTTTTCCAATGTGATAGGAAACGCGCAGAGAAACGTCAATCCATACGGCAAGATTTTTGCAAAAATCGGTTGGAGCAATGACATGATCATTTAAAACAATTTTAAAATTAGGATCCGACAAAATTTTCTCTCTCTCTGGCTTCCAGATATCAGCCAGTCAGTTTCTGAATGATTAAGCACCAAACCGTGCGCAAGAGACGCATCACGAATAATCTTTTGATCAGTGTTAATCATCTCCATAGCAGGATAAAAATCAGGCATATAAAAAGAAAAATATATTTGCGTGTCGTCCGCGTATTGATGAGATAAACATGATTTTATGAAATAGGACAAATCTGCAGTATAGATTAAGAATAGCAAGGGTCCCAATATGCTGCCCTGTGGCACACACCGATTAAGGACGACAGAATCAGAGCAAACACTACTAATGAAAACAGTCAGTCTGTGATCTACCACCCAAATAAACTTTTAAAATGTTTCTTCACTAAAACCAAAATATTTTAATTTTGTACACTTAATTTGATGGTTTAAAGTGTCAAATGACTTACTATAATCTAATAAGATAAGGCATGTATTCATTTTTGTATCCAGTATCCTAAATATGTCATCAGTAACTTTCAGGCGAGCCGTTGTTGTGCTGTGATTCGGATGAAATCCTGACTGTGTCGGTGGCAAGATACTATTGCTCAACAAAAATCCGTTAATCTGTTCCGCAGCCCATTTTTCCAGAATTTTTGACAATGTGGGTAGTAAACTGATTGGGCGAAAGTCAGAAACAAGGGTGGGGTGACACTTCTTGTGTACCTGGATAACATACGCTTGTTTCCAAGCACTAGGAAATCTTTCCGCGGTAAGACACTTATTTATAATTTTTTTTTATCTAAGACATCCCACGTAGACTTCAAGCCTAAGTACTAACGTACCGTGGGTGTCTGAAGAGAAGGGAAATGTAGTTTATTGACACGGGATCTGAAGGATTGGAGGTTGGGACGGGAAGGGAAAACATCTGCAGGCAATTTGTTCCATAATTTGGAGACTCTAGGTATGAATGAGCGAGAGAAGTGGTCTGTTCTAGGCTTTTGTAGCTGGACAGTAAAGGGATGCATACGCAACGCGCCTCTGGTTGTTCTGTTAGGGACATTCAGAGGGGGAATAATACCGGCCAGATCTTCAGAGCAAAATCCGTGGAAGTAGCGCTAGAAAAGGGATAAATCCCCAACAGCGCGGCGATGAGCGAGAGAAGGGAGTTTTCTCGTGAGGGATGGGTCATTGATAAGTCGAATGGCTCTCTTTTGGATAGAATCAAGGATCTTAAGTGTCGAAGGTGATGCCGCTCCCCAGATGTGGGAGCAGTACTCTAGGTTAGGTCTTATTTGGGAAACATAGAGAGTGTATAAGTTGAACGAGGAGAAGTATTTTCTGGCTCGAAAGAGGAAACCAAGCTTTTTAGCTGCCGATGTGGCTACTGAAGTAATGTGTTTGTGCCAGCTGAGATCATGTTCGAAAGCGATGCCAACGAGATCGAATGTTTCATTGTTTTGTAGGGCTTGGCCATTCATGTGGATGGGGTAAGCGTTGCCAGATTTTTTGCGTGAGAGGGAGCATGACTGGGTTTTGGAGGCGTTGAACTGAACAAGGTTCTTGGCACCCCAGTCTAAGATTAATTGAAGATCTTGGGAAAGGGATAGGTACATAGATCTGCGTCCATTATCCAACTCCTGATTCGAAACTTGTCTGGAAAAATGAATATTGGAGTGAAGAGTACTATCGTCAGCATAACTGTGGATGGGAGGAGTAGTTGAATAGAGTAGGTCATTAATGTGAAGAAGAAATAGGGTTGGTGGGGGACACCAGCATTGATAGGATGGAAGTTAGATGAGTGACCGTCAACCACATACTTGGTCAAAAGCCTTGGAAATATCGAGAGCAGCAATCTGAGATTCGCCATGAAATTCAAGAGACTTGTTCCAGTTATGTGTGACAAAGCTAAGAAGATCAGCTGTGGATCTTTGATGACGAAATCCGTACTGTCTATCATGGATGAGTTTGTGTTTTTCTAGATATTTTAGAAGTTGCAAGTTGATTACTTTCTCCATAACTTTGCTGACAACGGAGAGAAGAGAGATAGGTCTATAATTGGATGGAAGGGACTTGGAACCTTTCTTCGGGACAGGCTGCACACGAGCAGTCTTCCAGCCATCTGGGAAGACACCCCTGTCATAAGAGATCTGGAAAAGACGAGTTAAGATGGGTGCAAGTTCTGGAGCGCATTTTTTTAGAACAATTGCAGGTATGCCATCCAGACCAGAGGACTTTTTGGTGTCAAGGTGGGTTAACAAAAGTAGGACTTGTTTGTCACATAATATGAATTAATGTCCAGTTAGTAATTTTTGTAGCTTATGATTTAAAGAAAAGCAGAATTGAATACCCTATATATTTTGATATATTAATAATAGATTCGACAGTGGCAAGATAAGAGGTCTAAAGCGCCACTTTGAAGAGGTGACACTTTAGACTTTTTACCTTTCCACTGTCGATATTACCAACAGATTAAATAGAGGAAGATGGAAACATAGTCATTATTGTCACCTACGTTGTCATAGTTGCTTGCTAAATTGTTAAACTCCCAAAAATCAAATAAATTCGTTATACTAGATTTTGAAAACAGCGTTTTTTAAAAACCTGAACCCCTCGGTCCGACGTATAACTCGCCCTATTCGCTTGGTAAAAATTGGATCGATCCGGATCACTTTACGACACTTCGGTGGCATTGTATCTCTTTTCACTACTTGTCTTGCTGTAATTACGCATTTCGCTAAAAGTTCAAAATCTGATTCCGATCGCTCCAATTGTTGTCAATCGAATGTGTACCCTAAAATTGACGTTAATGACGTTTTACTTGCTCCATGCTAGTTAATTTTTCCGTCGTTTAGCCGGCTTTATAGCTATTCCCCTTACCCCTTCTAAAATCCTTGGCTGCATCCGATTGGTTGCTTCCACAAACTAACAACATACACATTCTCACATCAGATGCCGAATTTTTTTCCAATTTAGTCACCTTTTTATTCGTTTTCTATCGATTTGTCTGCGCAGGCCTATTTTATAAGGAATAGAATTCATTCTCCAGATTCCAGATTCTTAAAGATGCATGTTTACTTAAGGTATAAAATATTCGATATAGGGATCTGCCGACCATATTCCAAATTTCTACATTAAGGTTTGCTGCTTACAAACAACTTTTATGCAGTATTTCTAATTATTTAACAAAAAGACAACTTTACTTCGGCCTATAGTGGACTTATTTTCTGCAATAGAACTAAAAAAACGCCGTTTAGGGTTTAGGCACATGGATAGTTTTGCATCGTTACAGTGGCGATAAATCCGCAAAACAATCGCGATGCAAACGCGATACTATCGCGATTCCCGTTACCTTTTCAAACCAGCTTATGAGGCAAAGAACGTCCTTGGGTACCCATACGAACCTGATTCGGTCGCCCACCTGGTTGTATTGCGACTAAATCGATAAAAAAAAGTATCGATTTGGGGCCTTAGACGGAGAGCAGTTAATTTGCAGTAGCAAATAACACTATCAAAGGAAAACAAATTGTCCTGAACCTGTGTCTTTATTACCAGCGTTGTGAATGTAAAAAATTCAAGAACAAACCAGAGTAACCTTACTTTAATAGAAGGTAGTAGAGAAATTCTTCCTCGATCGAGGTAGTACCACACCACATATCCTCTTAAAGGGCTGGTGAAATCCCTACGGATGTTTCCAGCTCTGGATATGTGAGTCGATTCCCCAGTACACCCACGGTACATAGTACTTAGACTTCGGTCTTAGCGGGCTGTCAGAAGATAAAAAAAAACAAGCTTGAATGCTGACTTTTCCCATAATTTTTATTGCACAAAACATAGTGGATTATTTTTTTATAAAAAAAGGACCTATTTTTTAAGATATTTAAGAAATGTTTATTGCTTTCTGTACTGGCACCGACTACAATTCAATATTTGCTAACATTTTCTGTAAAATTTTCACCAAGCGTGCGAAATTAGGTGACATTGTTTGGTTATTGGTTAAAGTTTTCAAAATATACACAAAATTGCATGCGTTAAACTTTATGATAAAAATGTTAAGCTTAAAATAACAATAATTGTAAGAAAAAAATACATTCGGCAAAAAATAATAATTATTCACTTACCCTGAGTTTCATTTCTTAGGAAATAATCCAAATTTGCTTTGTCTTCTCTCGTATTTATGCTGACTAAATCCAGTCCACCTTCCTTGCAGTTAATGTAAGCTTGAAAGAAATTAACTAATTCAGTCCCAATGTAAAAATTTTTGACAGATTTTACCTCTGAGGCTGCAAAAAAAATTTATTAATTACTTTTAATTAGGCTGACCAACCACATATTTCTAGGAAATATATTTTTTAAATAACAAACGCTTTGGTTTTAAATTATTACTTTATACGTAATGTATGACCCAGATTCATCTCTAGGTCGTGAGTTTTATTCCGTCATTGCAGTATCAAAGCCGGTAAAAAGACTATTTTGACAAAATCACAAATTCTAATAAATAACCACATATACCGTAGTTATACAAAAAAAGGAGGTTATTCAACATACAATGACCTTTTGACCATTATTTGATTTGTAGAGAGCATTAAATTAAAAAAGTTAAATGGTGTTTCATAATTGTTACAGTACTCGTTTGAAAATTCTTGATTTCGCTCCTTGACTGTGCGCCGCACTATGGGCGAATTTTCTAAAAATCTAGTCGTAACAGAGAAAGGGAATTTGTTTTTAACTGTCAACTATTATTTCTCGCTTAAGGAATCCTGCTTAATATATGCCATGAAGAAAATACAATTTAATAGCTTAAACATTAGCCTATGAAAGCTAACTTTTAAATAAATAAATTAAATTATTAAATTATTGTATTGCTAAAATATGCGAAATTTTAAGTACTTTTTACAAGCCAAATCTTGTTCAAATTGCTCGTGTCGGAGATATTGTGAAAAAAGCCGAAAAGAAACAAAAAACTCTATATCTCAAAAACGAAATAAGGGCAAACCCTGATTTATTATACCCTTGATTTATTTTTTGGTGACGAATCTCCCTACATGCGATAACACATGTTTTTTGAAATAGTATGTGTAATAGGGTGGGTCGATTTTTAAAGTTTTAGAATTTCGATTTGGAATACTTACAAAAAGTTTCCTTTTGTGAAAAAATAAAAAGAATATATAAATAATTTTAATTAATTTACATCTTCCACCTCTACATGTAGCTAAAGCTGGTTGTCGGTCAATTTTTACACTTTCTTGAAAATTTTGAGATTTTGATTTCAAATATCGATAAATAGATTTCTCTTTTACTTATATACAATAACTTCTAATTACATACGAAAAAATATTTCTTCCACCCTATACCTGCCTTTAAACATTAGAGTTATGCAGCCCCTGGCATGGCCTGTTATTGGCACCATCCGGCTGGCGGCTATCCGTCGGCTGTTTTTGGTTTTTTGTTTATGGTTAATATTGGTATTACTAGCACTCGTCGCATCGGCTTCGTTAAAGTCGTAGTTCGTTATGCTTTTAGTTGCTTTTAATGTAAATAATAGAGACATGAGTTTTTAAAAGACGTTTTATACCAGGCACGACCTTGAATCCTCTTTGGAAAGTTCTTCTGCTTATTTTAAAGACAATAATTATATCCTTTCAAGTAAGGACGACTTTTAAAAATGTTACTTGTGCGCACAACTTAGTTTAAAGCCTTCCGATTTTGGACAAGAGCCAAAAGTCTTAGAAATATGCCACATACTAGCAGATAAAATTTTGGATTTTTGGAAAAAATTAGGAATTTACAGTGACACGAAATCATGTTCTACAGTTAATCGAGGCGCATCATAAAAAATGTTTAAAGCTTGTGAGGTATCTAAGTGCTAAAGAAATTAAACTTTAATTTAAATGTTCAAAAATTAAAAGTTGAAAATAAAAAACCCTTTAACATTAGTGCCTGGAACGATATTTTTGTAGTAAAGAAGAGAAAGTTTTGGATTATTGGAACTTTCTGTTCTTTACTACAAGAACATCGTTCAAAGTTCTTACATTTACAGGCACTAATGTCAAATAGTTTCTTAATTTCAACTTTATATTCTTGAACTTTTGAATTAAACGTTTTATTTTTTTAGCGCTTGGATACCTCACAAGCTTTAAATACTTTTCATGATGTACCTTGATCAACTGTAGAACACGTTTTCGCGTCACTGTTGAGTAATTTCATTGTTTAACAAACAAATAATTAGTTATACGAATATATCCAATGAATAAAGCCGTTTTGAAATGATTCAGGTTAGGGGATGTGACTGAATCTACACTCGAAACCGTTCTTAAATTTATTCTTCTTCCTCCTTATTTTTTAACAGGCACGTGAGAATTTATTGTAAACAACACTATTGAGCACATTGCTGTTAAAAATTTCGAGCAAAAAGCTAAGATTTTTGGGATAATACATTTTTCCCATATGTCGATATGTCGCACACTTTCTGCCTGCCACTATATATATATATATATATATATATATATATATATATATATATATATATATATATATATATATGTATATACATACATATTATCGTCAGTGGAAAGGTACAAGGTCTAAAGCGCCACCTCGACGTGGCGCTTTAGACCTTTTACCTTTCCACTGACGTTATATCGATTGGACAATATGTGTCCGCCATTTTCTTAATTTTTCAATTTATTATGTCAATCGCTGGACTGAGACTAATCTTTTGACACTCTATTTAATGTCTTCAAAAATTGTAATTTTTCGAATTGAACAATATGGTTTTTTCCATCCTGTATTTCTTTTCTTTTTTAAATTAATATGGCCTATGTCAGCCACAGGACTGCGAATGAGACGAATCTTTCAGTACCTTGCGCGTTAAAATTGGTTGAGCTGTTGGAACTGTAGAAGAGCACAAACTTACATACATACAGAGACTGTTAAAAATTTTACCTTCATTGGCATTCCACAGTCAAATAAAAATCAGGCTAATTGTGTTCTTTAATTCAATTCACAAAGTTTAGTCCACCTACTTGACCAGTAGGGTTTTCGCAGCTTCTGGGTGTGGAATTATTTATACCTACTTTTAACTGTGTATTTTATGTTATTATTTTTTCGATTTGGTTGTTGTCCCTTTTTTTTTGTTGCGAATTATCTTAAATACATACACTCAAATTTTTTTTGGTTAATGAGCCCTTTTACTAAACTATAATTGTTCTGGTATCACTGCTTGCGGAGTTTTTATTTTTTCCACGATTATATTGACTAGGACATCACTCGTTTGTTTAACTAACTTTAAATACATACAATACCCATCTTGTTTAGTTTTTAGAAATAGAATTAAACATAACCTCAACCATATGTCCATATACCTATATAGGGCCATTATTATAAATGTAACTTTATTTCTTTATTTATATTGAATACTTTTTTTTCACTCTTAACTTAACTCAGTGGCGTAGCTAGGGGGGGGGGGGGGGGCGGCCCGCCCTGGGTGACACCCTCTAAGGGGTGACACCCGCATCAAACAAAAATCAAAATTATAACAATACAATAGCCTGCCCCGGGTGACACCCTTTAAGGAGTGACACCCGCATCAAACAAATATCGAAATTATAACAATACAATAGCCTTCCCCCGGTGACACCCTTTAAGGAGGGACACCCGCATCAAACAAAAATCAAAATTATAACAATACAACGAAAATCGCACATTCGAGGGCAATGGGCTTGTTTAGTTATTTCGAGTTTTCAATAAATATGTTAATATTATTGCACAATCAGTCAATCACACACACACACACACAAAATTACGTCTGTTGGACGGATAATAACTAAAATATTAAGGTTTAAAATTCGACAAAATTGAAAACATTCAGTTTCCAGCTTGACGTCATCCCACGAAAAACAACTTAATGTAACGGGCAATGTGATAAATCCAATACAACACCGCCATGATCCCCTAAGGGGAATAAGATTTTTGACAAGTGTCATTTTGACAAAGTTCATTGCAAAATCTTTGCAGTGGTGCCAATGTTTATCGCTCATTGTGGGACTACGTCACCAGACGCCATCGTCCCATTTCATAATGAGCGATGTTTGACCGCTGTTTTGGGGGTGAATTCCATCAAAAATAATTCTAATATTTTGGAGATAAGCTTTTCGAATGAAGCACTTTTGTATTATGAAATAAAAAAAATTTGCTGGATAAGCCCATTTAAATTAAAATATAAAAAAAAATTGCACGTTTGTGAGAGCTTAAAAAAGTTGATTTGCAAAACTCTCCAAAATTCAATAAATCTAGCCAATATCAATACCAAAACGTAATGCAGACCAGTCAAATACTGGTTGGTTAATGAATCCGCTTATGGTAAAAGAAATGATGACTGATCAGAAATGTACTGAGAGCGAGTGACGATAGCAAGCGTCCTGGATATTCCTCCATTGGCGGCGCGGCATAATTAGGTATTCATCATGGATCAAACGATAAAAAGTCAAACGCGAGAAATGATTGCCAATGTTTATAGGGTCTGTTATGAAGAGGCCATTGTTTTCATTGTTAAAAGTTTTTGTTAAATATTTAAGTTTTATAGTGAATATTTTTGTTATATTTATTTGTTACCTTTTATTAGCCAAAAATAATAAGCACGCCCATTTTCGTAGAATTTATTAGAATGGCCTAGCCATTTTTTGTGGCATTTCCCCCTTTCGTCTCTGTCACAGACTGATTTGCCAAACTTCATACTTTTATGAATAAAAGTTTGTAAATGTTTCAAGCAAGAATTTTTATCTACATGTAAAATTTTATACCTAGAGATTTGTTTTAATTGTAGGACTCTAGTAATTATTTTTAAAAAATTATCTATTTTGAATTTTTCCTATTTAAAAATCCAGGAGTATCAACAAAAATGTAATGATAAAATAGAAATTTTGCCGCCAAAAGTAACCCAAACGGTTTACTTTGGGCGTGGCACCCAAAAAATTTTCGCGTTTTTTTTTTGGCCTTCGTACCGTACCATGGGGTGATACCATTGATAGCCGCCCCGGGTGTCACCCACCCTAGCTACGCCACTGACTTAACTTCAAATATACGTATATTTTTAACTCATGTTTTGATATTAAAAGAATATACATACCATTAAAATTATTTTTTGTAGTACCGTCCACCAAACTGCCATTTATTAAGTACAATAAGAGAAAAGCACAAACTCCTACTCTGGTAACCATTTTCTTTTCGATTTTTTTATTATACTGATTAGTATCTGATACTTCTTGGAGACCTAATATGCACAAACGTACAAATTCTAAACCTTTATATCCAAGCTGATAATCTTATTTAAGAATGTTTTGTTGTACACTGTGTCCCATGGTTCGATCCATCTTTGCTTCCGCACTGATCAAATCTGGCCCAATCCTCATTGTGGTTTTCTTGTTTATATAATCAAACATAAATTTGGCACCATTTTCTTAAAATTCTCACCATATTACGGATACCAAAGCAAGTAGCAATGTAGAGAAAAAATCTGTAAAAGTTCGTTAACCCTTTGTTCTTAGATATTAGCAAAAACGAACAGAACTTTATTTGTTCGCTCAGTACCTGTGCTAGATTAAAAATATTTCTTTAAAGACTAAACAGTGTTCATAAATATTATCAATAAAAGTAACAATAAATCAATAATTTAATTAAGTCCAAGACACATTTGTTTATTTGCACAAGTCATAAACTTAATAAGTCTGCCTAGATTAGTTCAAAAACTAAATATAGAAATAATGGTTAAAATTAAATACCATTTAAACGTGTTAATTTTTAGTAAAATTATAAATGATTAAGAGCACTAAAAATAATATCACCCAAAGAGCTTTTTCAATAATAACACAACCCCACGAAAAAAAAAAGTCATGCCACTGGACTAGATCCCCATGTCTATATGTTTTCGAGGTCGCTGAATCCGAATCCGACATCCGTTTCACCCCATCAGGTCATTGGACCCCGTAAACCACCCCCTTAATTTCTAGGGTTGCGCAGAATCTGATTCGGGTGTCCTCTGCTCTTCTTCTTTGTTTATTCCACAGTGAGAGGTGGGGAGGGTAGAGGGTTAACATCCGATCCGGAACGCACCCCCTAAGGGGGTGAAACCACCCTTTCAGGGGGTGAAACCAGTGTTTTTCTGTTTTCGAAGGATTTTTGTCAGAATCACGACGGAGGAGGGATTTGGATATACATATACATGTACAAATACGAATTTATATATACACATATATACAGGGTGTTGGAAAAAGGCCGGTACTCCCAAAAATTTCCCAGGGGGGATGTTGATTTAAGGACGTCCCACTCGTATAGCAAATTTTTATGGGCCATATCGGGCCCAATACTAGCATATAGCCTATAGTATATATACATATATACAGGGTGTTGGAAAAAGGCCGGTACCCCTAAAAATTTCCTAGAGGAGATGTTTATTTAAGGATGTCCCACGCGTATCGCACAAGAAATTTTCCAGGGAATCGAATGGCGTTGTCATATTTTGGGCCCGATAAGGCCCCTGGGCCCAATCGAAGCGAAGGATTTTAGGGTGCTGGATACTTATTGCTGATTGTAGCCACAACCAGCCAATCGCTATAGATAAGCATGATCGCATGTTTAAATTGCCACGCACTGCTCACCTCCATTCACAAATTTCTTCCATCTGACGGTCCCATGATGATGTCACAGGCCTACCAAAATGGCTCGCTAAAGGCGAAGGCTAGTATTGGGCCCAATATGGCCCATAAAAATTTGAGATCCACGTATCTGAACGCAAAATTTTCGGCTGAATCTGAATCTGCAAAAAACGGGGGTCCCCATATGAAAACTCAAACTTAGGCCTCACAGAGCCCAGACCCTTATCGGGACCAAATCTTACAACGTTATTCGATTCCCCGGAAAATTTCCTATGCTATACGAGTGAGACGTCCTTAAATAAACATCCCCCCTGGGAAATTTTTGGGAGTACCGGCATTTTTCCAACACCCTGTATATATGTCTATATATAATGTATATATAAATTCATATTTGTACATATATATGTATATACAAATCCCTCCTTTGTCGTGCTCCGGACAAAAATTCTTCGAAAACGGAAAAAAAACTGGTTTTACCCCCTAAAAGGGTGGTTTCACCCCTTCAGGGGGTGGGTTTCGGATCGAATGTTAACCCTCTACCCTCCCCACCTCTCACTTTGGAATAAACAAAGAAGAAGAGCAGAGGACACCCGAGTCAAATGCTGAGCAACCCCAGAAATTAAGGGGGTGGTTTATGGTGTCCAATGCCCTGATGGGGTGAAACGGATGTCGGATTCGGATTCAGCGACCTCGAAAACATATAGACATGGGGCTCTAGTCCAGTGGACATGACTTTTTTTTTTCGTGGGGTAGTGTAATTATTGAAATATACATATAATAAGAAATATTATTATTATTTTATGTATCACTAGAATTAAGTTGATAAATTTTCTTTATTTATAAAAATAATTATTAAAGCAATGAAAGAAGTCTACTTGTCAGGGGTACATATAAATAAATACGTAAAATTGAGAATAATTTCTCTAAACGACCTGAAAATTCCTTATACTATAAGGGTTTGAACAAATCATGGTAAAACAGCTATTCTCCGGGCTATATGCCCCTCCGAGCGCTGGATTACATACCAAAATTTGCCGTATTTTGACTAACACTGTTAGACAACAAAATACTTGGTTTGACTGCAAGAAACTACCAGGAAGAAGGAAGCTTTTTCTTTAGTTAGGATGTCGTTACCTGCATACCGGTTTCGAACTCTTAGTTCTCATCAGTACAGGATAAACGAACATACCTACCTGCCGAAACAGCATATCCTTAAAGCTAACTCTGTCGAACTGCCTAAGCAGTATAACACAGGCAGCGCCATCCATTAGCAGTTTCATGCAGTCGGAGTAGAATTTATCGTGATTTAAAATTATTAAAGCAATGAAAGAAGTCTACTTGTCAGGGGTACATATAAATAAATACGTAAAAGTGAGAATAATTTTTCTAAACGACCTGAAAATTCCTTATACTATAAGGGTTTGAACAAATCATGGTAAAACAGCTATTCTCCGGGCTATATGCCCCTCCGAGCGCTGGATTACATACCAAAATTTGCCGTATTTTGACTAACACTGTTAGACCACAAAATACTTGGTTTGACTGCAAGAAACTACCAGGAAGAAGGAAGCTTTTTCTTTAGTTAGGATGTCGTTACCTGCATACCGGTTTCGAACTCTTAGTTCTTATCAGTACAGGATAAACGAACATACCTACCTGCCGAAACAGCATATCCTTAAAGCTAACTCTGTCGAACTGCATAAGCAGTATAACACAGGCAGCGCCATCCATTAGCAGTTTCAAGCAGTCGGAGTAGAATTTACCGTGAGGTAAAATTATTAAAGCAATGAAAGAAGTCTACTTGTCAGGGGTCAATATAAATAAATACGTAAAATTGAGAATAATTTCTCTAAACGACCTGAAAATTCCTTATACTATAAGGGTTTGAACAAATCATGGTAAAACAGCTATTCTCCGGGCTATATGCCCCTCCGAGCGCTGGATTACATACCAAAATTTGCCGTATTTTGACTAACACTGTTAGACAACAAAATACTTGGTTTGACTGCAAGAAACTACCAGGAAGAAGGAAGCTTTTTCTTTACTTAGGATTTCGTTACCTGCATACAGTGTTGCCAGCAGCAATTTTTTTTTCGTAATGAATTGTATTCAAATTTCGTAATAGATTAAGGACCTCCGTAATAGACTTTATTTAAGGTTACCAAGATATACATGGGCTTTTATATTTAAAAAACTTGTGGCTTGGTTTAATTACTCTTCAAACTCTTTACACTTAAACCCATGGTTGTATTATTTTTATTTTATCAATAGAGTCATGGGCGCCCACAGGGGAGGGCCGGGGGGGGGGGGGGGTGTGAGATTGTGAGATTGTCATAATTTGTATTTTTTGTTGGACGAATTGCCCGATAGGTATATATTATTTTTATAATAACATTTCCTTTTATGATAAATGTTGTCTAGTTTTCTGATGTTTGAACATCTGTATAAAGCCACGTACAAAAAATTGAATTAGGATTAGGAATATTATTTAAGCTCAGTCTTAACTCAATGCAACCGGCAAAATTACTATGAATTTCTGCAACCTGCATGTTTATTTAATGAAGAAGTTTTTAACATGTTTTTTTAGTATTCCGTGCTAAAATTAGCAAAACGGAATCACCTCGGTGTCCGTCCGTCCGTCCGTCCGTCTGCCACAGGAGATTTTCTTTGAAAGTACTCGACAAAAATTTTAAACTTAGCACAGACATAGAGTGTGGTGGCCCAATTATAGATGTGAAGTATAAAAAGTTGAATTTTGATTCTGGGGGTTAATTTTAGGGGGTAAATTGAGAAATGGAAAAAAAATCAAGGGCATAGGGTAGTGTCAAATGAAAGCGTACTGAAGTACGAATTCAACAATATATATTTGATGTATTTTTTATGCATTTTTTGAAATATTTTTCGGGAAAAATGCTTAAAAATTGCTGTCCACCACCATCATCACCAAAAGAATCGCACAGAAAAAATCCGAGTTACATGTAGATTGAGACAAAATTATCAGGATTGAAAAATTGTAGCGCGATCAATTGTTATAAACAATTTAATTGTTTATTTCCTTATAACTGCTGAACGATTGGTTTTAGAGAAAAAGTTTTTCTCGGCAAAAAATATTTCTCACGATGTAAGGAACAACTTTTGTCCTTACACTCAGCTCCGCGCATACGCGATGTGATATGGGGTTGGTGCTGTCGGCAGATGGACGGAGATCGGGCGGTCGAGGTTTGCTCAGGTTAAGTGGGGGGCTGATGGCACGGAATAATAATTTTGCAAGTATAGCTTGCACTTGACCGATTTTTTTTGTTTTTAATTATTAGTGAATTTGTATATATCACTACATTATTTTGCCCCCCTGAGAAAAAAGTCTGGGGCGCCCATGAATATAGTGTTACAGTTTGCCACCGTGCTTGCACAGTAGCGCCCTCAAAATTTAGTAAGGAGCTTTTCATGCCAAAAAAGCAGGGCTACCACCAGTCAGTACATTCTGTTAGATTTTGTCTTTAATATATAATTTTGCAGCATTGATGAAGATATTAAAGGCAAGTTTGGTTTGACGCTCGCGGAGCGTTCTCCAACCTCTCCGTCTATCTTTTACCTTTGTTCTTTTTACCTTAATAGACAAAGACAAAACATAGGGGAGCGCTCCGAGCGTTAATCCATACTAGGCCTAATAGAATAGTGAAAAATTATTAAATTTTTTGACTAATATAATAAATTGTATTTATTTGTTAGAATATGTACATAGTACAAAATACTAACACAGAAAAAATATTTTCTATAAGTAGGTACTTCACTTGCCACTATACTATGTACAATGAAAAGATAATTGATAAACCCTCGGATAAATCGCATTAACCGTAACCAAAGAAAATAATAGCTACGTCTGTCGTAGCGTAGCTATAATTTTCTTTGGCGTAACGTAAAACGATTCAAATTTTTGGCTGTGTCTACCATTCCTTTTAACAGAGTCATGATTTAGTCCGTCTGGTAGTAAGGGGCATATCTTATCGATTTTGTTTGTGACGGTGTCGGCCCTGTTACTTTTTATTTTACATGACAATGATTTCGCTTAGATTTTTTGTTGTTTGTGGTTATGTTATAGTGAATATAGTGCTATAACATACAAAACGACAAAACGTAATAGATTATTGAGCGGCGTAATAGCGTAATAGATAATCATCTTACGTAACAGATCTGTTACGAACGTAATAGCGCTGGCAACGCTGCCTGCATACCGGTTTCGAACTCTTAGTTCTCATCAGTACAGGATAAACGAACATACCCACCTGCCGAAACAGCATATCCTTAAAGCTAACTCTGTCGAACTGCATAAGCAGTATAACACAGGCAGCGCCATCCATTAGCAGTTTCAAGTAGTCGGAGTAGAATTTACCGTCAGGTAAAATTATTAAAGCAATGAAAGAAGTCTACTTGTCAGGGGTACATATAAATAAATACGTAAAATTGAGAATAGAGAGAGAGGCAAATTTCGATATGTAATCCAGCGCTCGGAGGGGCATATAGCCCGGAGAATAGCTGTTTTACCATGATTTGTTCAAACCCTTATAGTATAAGGAATTTTCAGGTCGTTTAGAGAAATTATTCTCAATTTTACGTATTTAAAATAATTGTTCCCTATAATTACTAAAGAAGCATTAATAATGAACAACGATTGTTGTGGTTTAGCATTATTTAAAATTTGTGGCGAGTAGTCGCCCTAACATATACACTTTCTTTTGTAGCCTTAACTTCAATAACCTTCAGTCAGATATTCAGAAATTAGAAAATACACCAAAATATTCCATGCTTTTTCCAATGGCAAAAAAACTTACCTCAGATTAAAATCTAAATCCATAGATTCAGGACACAATTGTTTTATTGTTGTATCCTGTTTCATTCCCTGGTTCGGTCTTTATGTCTTTAGAATAGATTAAAGCATTCACGTCATCGTCCATGTATATTTGCTACGTCTTCTCTTTCTTGAACCTACATGTGAGATGTGTAACGTCTGGTTTAGGTAAAATAACCCCCAAATGAGTGACTTTCTTTCGTAAAGAAACCTGAGCAAAGTTGGAGTTTGTTATAGAATAAGATTAGACTTTGGACTGGAGAATTTTTTTGTCGGGTCCTCTTACGCACAGTTTTGTTTGTATATAAAACGATATTTTCAGTAGTTATAAAATGTTCCGAAATTATAATGGTATCTTCAGTCACTGAGGCACTCTTAGTCTAAAGGAACTCGACTGCCTGCTTTAGTATTAGTTTTTCACACACGCCGTTTAGTATTATATAGCCACACGCTTAAGTATTAGTTTTTCACGCCGTTCATACTTACTAAGTAGTTTAGCACCAGCTTATAATAATATATTGACAGTCAAATTTTAATACTTCGTACCAGCAAAGAATTCTATCTTGTAGTTTAAGAAGGATGCGCCGGTTGAAATAACTCCAATCGATAAAAATTATAATTGTTACCGATAATAATAATATAATTATAAATATTGCAAATCTGTCTGAAATCGGATATCTGTTTTTTTAATAGTTATTAACGTTATAAGGATTGTGAGTAGGATTTATCAGTCCAGGACGAATTTAGTGCCTGAACCCTAGCGAGGGCTGGCAAAATAGTCCGAAACTGGATAATATACATCCCCAATAATGTATTATATTTTTTCCACTCCTAGTATTAATTTTGAGTAAAATAAGTGCCTATTAAAAGTAAAGTTAATAACACTCATTTTTAGGAGTTTCCGAAACAATTTTGTTAGCGTAGGTACTTCCTGGACAAGTCAAAGGTATTAAAATCTCCTGCTAGTTTATGGTGCCAGTAGTCGATGTTGAACCCAGTTCTATTTGTTGAAGAAAATGTGGATATTTCCAAAACTTAAAGCTTTTTTAAAGAAGAAAAGCGATGGGTATATGCCCAAAAAAAAAACAAGTGTCTTCACATGGGAACAAATAAACGAATTTTTGACGAAGGCCGACTACATTGATTACTTTTTGACGAAAGTTGTTGCGATTATGGGAATTGCGGGGGCATGTTGTTCGCAAGAGCTGTGTAATACAATGATAGAAAATGTCAAAGAGATGGCGAATATAGTCATTATCAACATATCCGACTCAAAAAATGGTATGCCACGAAGGTTAGTAGTCGGGAAGTATTTGTCATTTAATGATTTTTTAAAAATACCTTAAAATAAGGTATGTAATTAAAAGTGTCCGTCAATGTTACTTTTTGCGCTACCAACACGGCAATATGTTGGTCAGCCTATAGGTAAAAACACTATTTCGCCAATCCCAATCAAAATCGCTGAATACCTCAATTTGCAAAATGCAGAAACTTATACTGGGCATTCCTTACACTACTAGCCAATACTGGAGTCGACGTACTAGCCATTAAAAGATACGGAGGTTGGAAATCTGATATTATTGCCGAGGTCTACGTTGCAGATAGCATCTCCATTTTGTACAATTAAACCACTCCTACATATAACATCATAATAATATCAGAAATATCCAGTACGTCAATGAAAATATCGCATAAGTATAAGTACCTCCTCTGTCAACGAAAACCACAATTGTGCATGGAATTCAATGGGAATGTCAAAAATGGCGAAGGCAGAAACAAGCTTCAAGAACAGTCAACAAGTTTTGATAGTTGTAAATTTGAAAATTGTACAATATAAGTAAATAAATGAATATATGTATGTCATCTCCCCTGCTTATTTACTGACTTTCCTAGGGTTGTAAGTAAATCACTTACATCCCTATAGAAGTAAGTTGTACTTACGTCTGTTAAATTAATGTCATAATAGTGACGTAATAATGACTTGCAAAGCAAGGAGTGGAAAAAAGTTTTTTTTTATCAAAAACCAGAAGATTAAGTCAAAATTTGCTACTAGGTATTTTTAAGATAGACCTAGTTTAATACACTTTATTTCTGAATAGCCAGCTGCATACCCTTTTGACACAAAAAAAGACAAAAAGCGATTTTTTACTTAACCACGTATTTTTCTTAATATCTGTAGCACGATATAAGTGTATCGTGATCTATAGCAAACTGACATAATATGGCCTGGAATTCAAGGCCAAAGGGAATTTTGCGATTGAAGGCTTGCTCTTTCAATTAGCTCAAAGCTTTACACGATCTTTTTATTTTTATTTAAAAAATGTTGAAACACATCACTCACCAAATACGGGACCTTAAACAGGTATTATTAATATCCCCTATGTAAATAAGCTTAAACCTGTAAATACGATAGGGGAAACTGGCCTAAAACGGCATACTAGGCTAAAACGGCATACTGACAGTTTTGAGCTTACCGATCAATGTAAGAACCGACAATGTCAGCCTAATTCTGCAAACGCACATTAACAAAAATCCACAAGCTTGGTAACGTCGCAAATATATTAGTTCCGCTGTAATTGTCGATTGCCCGGCCTGACAATGGTGCTAGTTTTTATTTACCTTAGAGTAATTTATGAATGTATATTTTGTGAATAGTTTTTCGTAAAGATGAATAGGTAAGTCATTAAATACAAACTCCTATAATCATGTTTTGATATACATAACAATTAAAAACATTGTTTAAAGCTATCCATCAGCTGTATTTGTTCTAATATGTCTATCGGTATAAAATGGCATACACGAGTCTGGGGTAAAATGGCATAGTATGCCGATTTAGACGTTATCAGTATATTTAAACTTTTTTAAGAGCAAACTGTTTTAATAGTCAGTAAAAAACTCCTAAGACAAAAACTTACATTTGTTATGCTTGTGATTAAACATACCTATTGAAGAAGTTTTAATTTTTTTTTATTTTATGTATGCCATTTTGCCCTCTTTGTATTCAGGATGACATTCTTTTTAATTATAAGAATGCTTTCTTAAGATTTTTTAAAATTATTAGTTAGTTTTAGGGGCTTTTTTGGTTGTTAGCAAAAAAAAAAACAATTTAAATTAAAATTGTTCAATTTACATATGTTTTTATATAGGTATGCCATTTTGCCCGTAGTAGTAAGGGTAAAATGGTTAATGTTACTTTTTACTAATTTCGTATTTGTGAAAAAAACTTTGTTTAAATTAAAATTCTTTTTTTACCGGTTAAAAGTATTATCATTGTAAATTCTAAAGCTCTTTTAGTCGTCGATTAAAAGTTTTAAATAAAATATATATGACGCCTACAAAAAGTAGTATGCCGTTTTAGGCCAGTCTCCCCTACCTGTATCGCTTATTGATCCCATGTTCTCTAATAATAGTCTAGTTAGATACTATGAGTGTGTTTGTAATTTTTGGCTTAAATGTGTCATTTCTGAAGAAAAATAATACTGTACTCGTAAATATTTATTAGTTTACCTTAGTAAACTTAAACAATACATTTTTAAAAATGGTGTTAACCCAGGATTATGTATTGATAAATACTGTAGGAAAATTACTTTCATTTGCTTTCAAAAAAGTGTGTATGGTACGGCATATTTATTGCTTTTTGTATCCACTAATAGTCATAAAAAATAAATATTATTTATTATTTTTCCCGACTTGAATCGTAATTTTAGTAAAGTAAACACGTTTCTATTTTATTTTCGAAAACTTGCACACATTTTCCGGTTGAAGCTACTCTCAAAGATTGATTTATTTTTAGACGTTTTTAAATTTTTTCTTTCAGGTAGGTCCTATTTAGTTGTGATTTCCATTATCTAAAAAAGCATTCAAAATATCCGTATTTCCATTGCGGTCCCTTATTTTAAAGGTCTTCAAAAAACTTTTGCCGCAAACCTGAGGTCCGTATCTTAATTCGTTTTTAGATAGAAAGCCTATAAAAATTAAAAATCGTAAAAAATTAAAAATTTACGAACCTTTGTTTCTCTTATTACTAAGGATGGCACCTTTTGGCCTGCTCTCAGGGGCGGCGAAAGGCGAGGCGACTCGGGCGACCGCGAGAACTCAAACCGCAAAGCAAATTAATAGTTCCTGTCTTGAACGGTGTTAGTGTATTTTACGCCGCGTTTACGTAATGAACATTACTTATAGAATATTTTATTTACATTCGAACCCATCCACTTTTAAGAATATATATCCAATAGTAAAGGTACCACTACGTATTTAACCTTTTAACTTTTTTTCCCAACATTTTTTTAGACTTCCGGATCTTTCGTTTTTTTTTATCTTCTGCCCACGAAGACCGAAGTCTAAGTACTATGTACCGTGGGTGTACTGGGGGATCGACTCACACATTCAGAGCTGGAAACATCCGGAGGGATTTCACCAGTCCTTTAAGAAGATGTGTGGGGTGGTACCACCTCTGTCGAGGAAGGATTCCTCTACCACCTTCCTTGTTTAGTGCGAGACACGGCATTCCATGGCGGTCACCCATCCAAGCAATAACCGTGCCGAGCGTAGCTTAATTTCGGTGAACGACCACTAAAGTTAAACGTCGCCTGACATCTGAGCAAAAGACCAAAATGCGTACTACGTGCAAACCAAGAGGGCTAGACATGTGCACGAAATTTCAGGGGATGTACTTTGGTGTCTACATTCGAACCCGTCCACTTTCAAGAATATATCTCCAATAGTAAAACTAAAACTACATATTTAACATATTTCTACGATTTTGTGATGTCTTACTTTTTCGAATATTCTTCTATGCGACATTGTAACACCGTACAACAAGAATATGGGATAAAACATCAGAAAATTTATTAAAAATATATAAACACTATCTTACACCAATTTAATTCATGGCAACGCCCATGAATTAAATTGGTTTTGTCAAATACCGTATACGTACGTACTTATTTGCGACATTTACGCCTCTGGAAACAGACCAACCGTGCCAGCCTTACTTATCAGTTATATAACCTTATACGCACTGACTTATTTCCACCATCTCTTGTTATTTATTCACGGGTTAGCCTTACCATAATTATTGAGAATTTTGCGTTCTGCGCGAAATTCACAATATTGTATGTGGTACGGAACGCTCTACGCGCAAGTCGAACTCGCCCTTGACCGCTTTTCATTTAATTCACACAATCACGGCAATTCCCATGAATTAAATTACTTCTGTCAAATACCGTATACGTACGTACTTATTTTCGGCATCGACACCTCTGGTAACAGACCAACCGTGTCTGCCTTACTTATTAAGTTAAAAGTTGTTCAAAATGACCACCATGAACTTCCTGGTAGTAATAAAGTCCATTTTGGAACTCTGCCAAGAAGTAACACCTGCCATTCTCGAAAATACCTTTAAAATGAGGTACCACACGGCATGGGCGTACCCAGCGAGGGGCAGGGGGGCAGCTGCCCCCCCCCTAGAAGTTTATAAATTATAAAAAAGCACCGCTAAGTGCAGAAAATAAAAAAATCAAAATCAACCACTATGGTTCTGCGTACCAGTTGCATTCCGCCGTTACCAAACCCTCACTAATTGTTGCCCTAACTATAATTGCAAAATATTCAGCTTTACTGGAGCCGGTTGTTACTGCCTTGCAAGCAAAAACTATGGATTTAATTAAGTTGCAAGAACATCTGAACGTAATCCTTAACGTACTGAAGAAAAACCGTGAAGATGCCGACCTAGTTACTGATGAAGTACTTAAAAAAGCACAAGATTTTGCATTGGAATTGGAAATAGAAATTTCTATCCCTCGAATTACCAAGAGGCAAATACATAGAAACAATCCTCCATCAGATTGTGATAGTGACTACTGGAAGCGTTCGTTAATTATACCGTATCTGGATTCAATTATAGCCTCTTTAAATATTCGCTTTTCTCAAGAACATACTCCAGCGTTTGCCTTAACAAAAATACATCCATTATATATGCTCGACATGGAAACCAATCAAGTAGAACAAAATGCACAATATTTTACCCAGTTTTATCAATTGGATGATATTACTGCGGAAATGGACCTATGGTATAATTTGTGGAAGGAAAAAAAGTCAACTGAGGACCAGCTAAAAGACGTCGAAATAACACCTTCTCGACGAGACCGATGTTTTTTATCCCATCCTAAAACAGTCACTTTTGATTTTAATCACAATTCCATGCACCACGGCCACTGTAGAACGATCCTTCAGTACTCTTAGAAGAGTGAAGACTTGGTTGAGAAGTACCATGGGAGAGGAAAGGCTAACAGGATTATGTCTGATGAGTGTGCATCGTGATTTAATTAAATCAAATCGATAGCAATTTGAAAATCAAGTTTTAAATAAATTTGCGACAAATCCAAGAAAATTGTTATTGAAGTAAAAATTAAGCGAGTTATGTCAAAATTTAATAAGTAAAAAGAGAAATGCAAAATCCATTGTTTTTTTTTTGGTCAGCCCCCCCCCCCCCTATTTCAGATCCTGGGTACGCCCTTGCCACACGGCATAGGATTGCATTTAAAATTTTTGACCTCCACTCCCTAGAGTTGCCACTCAAGGGGTCTGAAAAAGTTAAATTACATAAAAATAGATTTATTAACCAATAAGGCAACTAACATTTGGTGTCTCTGTATGTTATATTACTTTTCGTATTTCGCATTTTCAAATGACAGTGTGGGTAAATAAATATTTGTATTTTATTTTCAAATTGGATCCCAATTTTATTTTCAACTAGGTCTTTTCGTATTTCGAATTTTCAAATTGCACAATGTGGGTAAATAAATAGTTGTATTTTAAACTCATATCGGATCCTAATTTTATTTCCAACTAGGCAGAGACGTTCCTGGAATAATATATGTTAATAATGCATTACTTATTACATTTACATGCACTGCTTCAAAATCAGTAATTTGATGGCGATGTTTTTTATGTATCACTGTCCTTTTCACTCTTGAATGTTTTACAACTCCACTAAAAATGTGTAAATAGTCACTTATTTGTTTCTGTACCAACTTCATTCTTTTTTTAATAGTCAAGGTACCTAATTCGCTCATTTAAATAACAAATTTCCAAAATTAGGAGACAAAATAAGGTCAAAAACACCTATATTTACCCACCCTAGTTTAATTATTTAAAAAAAATTAAGAAAACAAACCCAAGATATAAAATGGATACCAATTATTTTACAATTATTTCAAATCATAAATTCATAAAACAACATTCAGACTAGCCGGTTCCATCTACACGCAGACCAGGAAAGCTATGAATCCAATAATTCAAAGCAGGAATTGATCGCCCATGTGTGTATTTAACAGGAGCCTAGTCAGAGAGAGACGATTTTAAAATAAAAATCGTGGTAGATATTCTCAGGACCAATCTAGCCGTTTAAAAATACTGTTTCGCCTCAAAGGTGGCGCACCCTATTCTAAGGACATTTTTCACAGGGATACAAGTAGAAATGTATTTATATTGCTTTTGCTTTCAGCAAAAATACACTTACAAGAAAAGTGACGAGCTCAAAATCTTCAACAGTTTTAAATCTTAATGACTTTTGAATTGGTTGTGGGATTATTGTCAAATTTTTAATAATATAGCCATGTTTTTTCATTATAATTTTATGCTAGGTGATGCGAACTTATTGTTATTTAATAGACGGGGGTACATCCAGATTTCTTTTAATTATTTTAGACAGTCTGTAGAATAACTTACCCACGATATGAAGACGGTAGTTTGTAGCATTGTAGCCCGAACCTTAAGTATATCTAGTTTTTTAATTCATTGTTGAAGCTTTCTTCTAGGAAATATTGCCATATGAGTAAAAGGAGGTTTTTATATATGCCATTATAATATAGTAATATGATAATAATAAAAAAAGGTTAAAAAAAAAAGAAGAGTTAAAAACGAAAAAAAAAGAGAAAAAAGGAAAAATAAAATGAAAAAAGAGGAAAAGAATAGAGAGAGTATTGAAAAAAAAATAATAAAAAAATAAAAATAAAAAATAAATAAAAAAAGGAAAAATAGACATGTATTTGTAAGGTTAAAGGTTGGATGTAAGGCACCTTAATTCGTAAGGAAATTCTTTTATTTTTCCTTTTCTCCCCGAGAGGGAGGAGGGAGAAGGGAAGGAGAAAAATGAGAACTGGCCATTTGGCTTCAACCAGAGCCACTAATCCAAAAACAAACAAACAATAATAATAATGGCAGAAGTGCCTTGAATTCTCAAATGTGTCAAAGCCTTACAGCTTATTTAAGTGAATTTAGGAATTATTTTGTGGATTTCATAGGAAATTAATAATTTTCTTTTCATACCTTACAACGTTCTATCATATTGTTTCTAATGTAAGCCAACTTTTGAATGATAGCAATGGTTTACCCAGGCCAGCTAGTAGTCCTGATTTAACTCCGATAGACCATTTGTGAAACCAGCTTGGCAAATGTCTACACAAAATGGTCCGCGTGCACCCGAAAAGCTAGGGAACTTCCCCGAAGCCCTTGTTGAAGAAACGAGCAGTACTCCATAAGATTAGTGTTGTTAGATTTTAGAAACTTATGGCACAAATTTGTAAGTGATAAAGCTTCCAAAACGACAACCATATAGGAAAACAAATGGTACCGAAATCGAAGATGCTTGTTTTGGACACAAGTTAAATATATCTACACTTAATTTCACAAAAATAGTTTTATCAACACCAAATAGGAAGGTTCTATAATTTTAATGTACCAATATGTAGTATAGTAACTTTTAAAATACTTATTGTGACTTTGTCAAATAATCATAGTCCTCTTTTAATCCATTTACATCGAGGTCGCAATTTTTTGTCGGTTAGAACTCTCTGGAAAAATTAGTAATCATATAATTGTCAGTTGGTAAATGGCAAAACGTAAAATCGCCCAAAATGCGGTTTTCGATTTTTTCTAAAAACGAGGCTCGCTTAATATACGATAAAGCGCCTAATCTGGTAATACTGTGTAAGACTCAATAGTACGGTTGGGTTGAGTCGAATTGTACTAAGGCTATGGTGTTCAGAAACTGTAATAAGGGCCAGAGGAGGAAACAGCGGTCGCTAAGTTTTTCAGGTATTATATTTTAAAGGTCGTTAATTCAATTTACTAGATTAAATTCGTAATTTTTGTGTAAACAAACGGTGTTTTATTAATACGGTTATGTTTCCTTTAGAAGGACAGATACGACAATGAATCAAATAACAAACGATCAGGCCACAAAATTAGGTATATATAAATTTAATATTGTACGTAGATCATTCTACAGGGTGTCAAAAAAAATGGAAGAAAACACATGTCTTGATATTCCCCTGTATATTAAACGACATTAAACCGTAATTCGCCTCGTAGCGTAAACTTATTGTGGAAGGACGTGGCTATACTTCAACTAAAATTTTAACAAAATTTAAGAAGCCATTAAATAGTTATAAATTTTTAAAATTGTTAAATATTTGTCACAAGATGACGTAAAAGGTGTCGCTGAACAAATCATTTTTATTAGCAACAGCAGTTTTAAATCATATTTATTTTAATGTCCACCGTTTAAATTAAATTATTAACTAAAACTTTTGCGAAATCTGATTTAAGTTTATTGTCGGGATCGATACATTTTTTATATTTAAATTTAAATAATTTTATAACATAGCATTAACATTTTGTCATGAATACACAGGATATTCAAAATAGTTGAAGTTGCTACACTTATGATATCATTATTTTAGACTACAGAAAAATAAAATCATCGTTACAATATAACTATATATTATGCTATTGAAGCACGATAGCACTTTTTAATTTTCTTTCATATTACTATGAAGTAAAAGGATGATACATAAAATAATTAGGTAACCTGACACCAACTAATTTGTCTTATCCTGACTTTGATTATCCTGACAGATATATTTTAACTTAGCGTTACAGTCCAGATCATTCCAGCCCGAAACTTGATTGCGTACGATCCACTGAATACAATTTTCATTACCGCCTTCATTATTTGGCTCACCTGGAAACCAGTCGGTGTAAATAGCTTTCTTACCTCCAGTCAACCAATAATATTGAGTACTATTTACATCTGGCAAATTTGTACCTGACAGCCAATAACCTAAAATAATATATACTTAGTTTTGGTTAACCTAATTTTTATATACAAGGTGAGTTTTTTAAAGTGTTACAAGGCGATACATCGAAAAGCGTTTGAATCATTTTTATGAACTTGTAAAAGTCTACGTACGTGCACAATTTTTTTCTTTTGCTTTTTCGGTTACAGAATTTTTAGCTTATAAAATAAAAAATTTAATTTCAACTTATTTATCATCTGTCATGCTTGAGAAGTTGTTCGAAATATCCCCCTTTAACTTTTAAACACCTTTTTTAAATGAATTTTGTACCCACTGTAACATTTTATGTTCCACTACTAGGTAACCAGACAAAGCGGATTCGGTCTTTTATATCATTTAAAATTGTAGGTGCAGTGGCCATCCCTTTGTCTTTATAAAATCTTACAAGCAAAAGTCAAGGGGGATCAAATCCTGGGACCTAGCAGGTCAGTTGACCGGACCTGCTCGTCGAAAATTTCTTTCAGTATAACGAAAAGGTAGAAAGAGCTAACATGATACTTATTACTTTTAATGGTTTTCGGTTCCGTTCCTAGTTTTCATCCTGAATTTTTGCATTTAAGTTTAGGGAAATGGGCAGGTATTAAACAAAAACGAAATTCTTAGTGCATATGATTACTTCCAATAATATAAAGTTTAGTTAGTTGTTGGTAAAAAATGTTATTTTAGTCGCAATATAACCGGTACAGTTCAATTCAAATCTCCCTTGGAAAAAGACTAAGTTGAAATAATGGCTTAGAACTCAAATCGCGACGGTGCTTGGGTTTGCTTGGGAAATTTTCATGTGGATCGAGTTGCATCTACCCGACCCTGACGATCTACACATTCTTACAGATGCCGGACTTTTCCCAATTTAACTCCTTTTCTTTATTCGTTTCCTATCAATTTCTATACGCAATTGTTTTTGGTCCATAATGAATCGGATTCATTATTCTTTTTCATAACACTTTCTTACAGTAAAAATGCAAGATCATGCATGCACGTGGATACTTTTTGTTTCATTACAGTCGCGATAAAATCGCCATGCAAACGCGTTACAATCACGACTTCCTTTACCTTTATACACCAGCTCATAAGGCAAAAGGCGGGCTTCGGTAGCCATATGAATCTGATTCGGTTGCCCGCCTGATTGCTTCGTGACTAACTGGATATAAAAAGTATCATTGTGTACTTACTTACTTACATAAATACTCGAAGTCTTACTCGAAGCCTTACTCGAAGAGTAGTTAAAATTAACCTGTCTTTGCATTGCTGTAATAACTAACAATTTTAAAGGAAAAATTTTTGTTTTAAACTTTTAGCGAATAACCTGTGTTTTTGTTACCATCGTTCTGAATGTTAAAAATTCAATATCAAACAATTCTATTTTAATGGTAAAAAGCTTGACTGCTGAATTTCCCCATCATTTTTATGGCACGAAAGATAGTTAGTGGATTATTTTTTGTACAAAGAGTAACTATTTTACTAAAGATGTTTAATTATTATTGTTTTACTGTACTGGCACTGACTTCAATTCAATAGTTCAATTTTCTGAAAAATCTTCACCAAGCATGCGAAATTATGTGACCGTGTTTGGTTATTAGATAAAGTTTTCAAAATCTTATAATTCCCTCGATTATGAAAATGTAAGGGTGATAGTCTTTCTAACATAAACTGCTTACGTTAAACTTTACGAAATTTTAAGCTTAAAACCATCAATAATTTTAAGAAAAAAATCAGTAAAAAGTAAGTATTTACTCACCTTCAATTTGGCCTTTTAAGAAGTAATCCAAATCTTCTTCGTCTTGTCTCGAATTTACGCTGACTAAATCCATTTCAATATCCTTGCAGGCAATGTAGGCTTGAAAGAAATTAGCTACTTCACCGCCAAGGTAAAAATTTTTGGCAGCTATTACTCCTGAACCTACACACAAAATTATTGATTAATTATTTTTATAAGGCTGATCAACAAGAAATATTTGTACAAAATATATTTTTTAAATATAAAATGCAGAGGTTTAGAAAATATTTTTTAACATACGATCCAAATTCATCTTTAGATCGTTAATTTCATTTCGTCATTGCAGTATCAAAGCAGGTAAAATGTTGCATGGTAGGACTATTCTGACAAAATCACAAAAATATTAATAAATAACCACATGTACCGTAGTTATACAAAAAAAGTGATGCAATTTACAATGACCATTTGATCTTTATTTTATTTGTGGATATTATTAAATTTAAAAAAAGTTAAATGGTCTTTCGCGACTGTTACAGAAGGTACTCATCTGAAAATTCTTGACTTCCCGCCTTGACTATGCGCCGTCTCATTCGTAAACTGCTGGTACAGTGTAGCAAGTCACTTTCCGGTAGTGGCGTATTAAAAGTTTTGGGCGCCCTAGGCACAACTGGTCAAACGAGGCCCCTAACCTCTTCTCTAAATATTTTTCCCTGTCTTTTTTATTATTTTTCCCACCACCAATGCCTACCTTTTTGGGTATAGAGTGTAGATAAGAATCAGTTGAGCCATGGATGGCAAGGTGAACGGAAATTTAGAGGAAATTTGTTTATCGAACCTTATCACGGTTTACTAGTAGTGCAAAAACAGCGAATAAACAAACGGATATTTTAGCAAAGAAAATTGAAATAGGTGTATGCGATTTAAATTTCAATTATTTAAAACTGGTGGAATGAAATAAGTAACCTTGGTGAAATAACGGAAACAAGAGTGAAATATTTGGGAAAACTAAGCTCATAGGCGGAAAATCAGACGGAGTAAAGGAAACAAAAATCTACAAAGAAATCAAGGGAGAAACAAAGTAAGATCAAAAATGGACAGTGACGATTATGCTTCAGGAGATGGAAAGTGGAAAAGGGAAATAGAGAAGCTGATTTATCTAAGAAAAGTAAAAAACACATAGAACACCACAAAAGGAAAAACAAGAAAAAGAAGATAAGCTGGATTCACTGACAGATGATGAAAGACCTAAAGAAATAAAAGAAGACCAGCAGGCATACCAACGAGAGCTAAAGGAACTAAAACAAGACAATGAAATGCTACAGAATGAAAATAAGATAATAAAAGAAGAAATGAGAAATGTAGAAAACATAGTAAGAAGACAGGAAAAGGACAGAATCAGGAATAATATCGGGTCTGGAAATAAAACAAGGCAATAGAATGGACCTAAAGTGTGAATTGCAACATTTCATCGAAAGAGCAATAGGCATAAACGTCTAGATAAAGACAGCTACAAAGATAGGAACAAAAATATGTGAAGTGGAATTAGAAAACTCACTGGATAAGGACGAGATTATGAGAAATAAAAGTCAATTAAGGCAATTGCGAGAGAGAATATATAAACGACGAAATGACAAGAGAAGAGCGGGAAACTCATAGGAAGATAAAGTAAATAGCAGAGGAAGAAAAAAGAGGGAAAAGCAACAAAAATAGGGTACTAAAAAATCATAACTTAGGGAACAGAATGGAAATTGGATAGAGAAGATGGAGAATTAGAAACAAATTTAACAAGTAGAAAAAACCACCCACCAAAAACCTGAGAGAAAAGGGGAAAGAAGATAATTTGATGAAGACACACGCAATGAAGGAGGACACAAGAGGGGGAACAAAGCGAAAAGGAAAAATAAAACACAAAAATCACCACAATAGAAATGAGGTACCTACGGAAAATGGAGGACAAGACCAGATTAGATAAAATTAGGAACGAAATACTCAGAAATAATTTAAGCACACATTTAAACACATAATTTAATCTATGTATGTTTTGTTCACGTAGATGTAGAACTTTTTTTAAAATTAATTATGATACTTTTTTATTTTCTGTCAGTCACTCTATAAAATCAAGTAGTTAGCTGTGATAAATCTGTTCAGATTAAAGTTAATCTTAAGTAAATATAATCAATAAAACATAATATACCATGAAGCATTTTGTAAAAAAACACAGCGAGATAATTACAAAATTGAATTGCCTTTTCCAGGTAAAACTTAAGTAATTTTTAATATGAAAACACAATTATGAAACTAAACGTGCCTGACAGAGGTACCGGAAATTAAACAGCTAATATCAGATAAAATATTTTCTTCAACATAATCTTGTTCGGATACAAAGTGCATCTATCTCTACCAATGTCAGTGATGCTGAAAACTGTTGTTATTTCGACATAGTGTATGTCATATAAAATATAAAATTTGTAGGGTAATATAACAATTAGGTTATCCGAAAAACCAAAAACTCTACAGCGAAAGAGAAAAGATGAACTACAAAGACATTAACAAGATTTTACAAATTGCGAAGACTTAGTATGATAAGAACGTTATTTAGCTGATATAACAAAATGATTTAATGTTCATTAAGAGCAATCGGAGGCTCATTAACTGCCACAATAATACTGCGTTAGTTATCCGCGAGACCGGCGCACAGTGTAACGAAATCGAAAATTTGTGGACAATGGTACTGTACTTTGCTGTTTTGCAAGAATTGCGGCATATAAAAACATATACTGGGGTACGTTACTACTGTACTAAATTTAGACCTACGTAGTACCTTACTAGGTACCGGTCGTTCAAAGAATATAATTATTTTTCGACAAAATAAAAAAAAATACGGTTTTCGGTTTAAAGCAAATTGGTTTAATAGACTTAAATATTATTAAAAAATATATGTACTTTCATTAACCTGATTTTTACAATCTAGGCCGGAGACTGACCTATCAGAATTGTTTTGTCAACGTTAGTTTTTTTAAACAGTGTTTCAGTTTCTAAGAACAGATAATTTTGTTTCGCAGTATATTTCGGTCGAATAAAGGAAATAATGGGATTTGAAGAAATAAACAAGTTGTGCAGTATGTCCTCAATGTTCTCGGTCTGCCCTCGCTTTCGCGCGTATTGTTCTCGGAATTTACGAAACTCTTTATTTCTGACTTCTGATGCCTCTTCAGATAATGTCCAATAGAAATACAAGAATTGTTTTCACAAATTCCTGCCTCATGTATTATTTACATGTGAACAGCTGAAGGCATATATTACTAACTATATAATGATACATACGGCTTTGCAGTATTCTCAATATTCTCGAAAAGTATGAACATTTGAATTTTGACCCGAAGAAAGCGCTTAAAAAATTACAGCAACTTTTTTAGTTAAATTTTTTCTCAATCCAGTGATTGCTGCTGATTTTTGTCGAAAAAAAGTTTCAGCAGTATTGGCGTCGTTTGTAGTGCCCTCACTCTGTTTTACAGCATCTATTAGTAGCCAAAGTTCATTTAGAAAATTATTTTGTATTTTCTTCGCCCTTTTATTATTTTCTTTTCACCCTTAGTGGCATCTTTAATAATTAAATTACAAAGCGTACTTAATGAGTTAGCTTATATAGTATATACTTCTTAGAATAATATATTGTTTAATAAAATAGCAATTTAAAACAGGGTGTTATAACGTATTTTTAAAACTATGTAGGTTGGTACTTAGATTCATTAATATTTTATTTAATATTATTCTAGCCACTTTTCTTAGTAAAAGTTAAATTAGCTAAAATTTACTTGTAACTTCTTAGAAAATTCAATATAATTAATACCATACCTGCAAAATCTTTAAAGCGGCATTAAAAAGGAACTTTGTATTCCTGCATGTGCGACATTATTAAAAAAAAATATTTTTGTTTTTTTACTAATCGGACAGAGTCGGATTAGATTTTTGGATCTTTCTAATACGTAAGAGTTGTGTAATCCTCTAATGTATAAGACAACTTGGGCATATTTGGGCATTTTTTTAAAAGGCACACCAAACTTTGATTTTTCCTCGACTAGGACCGCGGTTCTTTAAAATTCCGTATTTAAGTAAACTTTACAAATATTTCAACTAAAATCTAAAAATACCAAGAGTAGTTAGCATACTATAGCTACAACAAAAATTGCTTTCGCGTTTTTTATAGAGCACATATTATGAATTTAAAGTTGGACTTATTTTCGCATCATTTATATTGCGCTCAGAAAAGTCAAGTTTCTGCTCAAAAAGGAAGTACTTTACGGTGACACATTTTGAAAAAACTGATAAACAACTAAACTCCTGACATTTTACAAATAATCTAGAAACAAACCAAATTAAAATTCGATAGTCGCTCTTTTGCACTGTGTCCACGAAATATCAAATCCGTTACCCTGTGCGGCATACAACTGCACGCCTAAAACATTTACGGCCAGCTTCTCCAATGCTAGACTGATCTACCAAAACAACAACCAAAAATTTCGAACATACAAGTGTAAGAATAAGATAATTTTGTTTTAAATTGTGAGTCCTGTCGAAAATTTAAAGAAATAGGTAATTTTAGTAGCAACTTCCCGCAATAGCAGAACTAAATCTATTTTGGTAACATGTTATAAGATGAAAATTAATTGGAAACCGAGCAAATCGCTGAAATATTAGAACAACTCATGACGGCATATTAACACTGACAGGTGAAAACCGAATTGATCAACCAGAAGATCTTTATTTAAACCTGTACAAAATCAACCTTTTGGCACCTGATTCGATAGATCTTCATTTTTTTTTTCAAATGTAGGTAACATGGCGTCTAACTACCTTTGTCAATCTCGAGACTACATATATATATATATACATATATATATATATATATATATATATATATATATATATATATATATATATATATATATATATAACATATTGGTTAATGAGCCCTTTCAGTAAATTATTATTTTTTCCATATTCATTTTGACAAAGACATAACATAATATGTATACCTCAATGCTGAATAAATTTTACTCGTTTGTTTCATTAACTTCAAATACATACAATAACAATACCCATCTAGTTTAGTTTTCATTAACAAAATTAAACATAACCTCAATCATATATGAAACGCCGCAGGCTTTATCAATAAAAAAAATATAAATGAAATTAGAACCGTTATTATAAATAAAACTTTATTTCCTCCATGTAAGTAAATTCTAGAGTTACTTGCTGCAATATTGAAACATTTTTTTTCACTCTTAACTTAATATATGTACGTATATTTTTAACTCATGTTTTGATATTAATAGAATATACATACCATTAGAATTATTTGCAGTACCGTCCACCAAAATTCCATTTAATAAGTACAATAAGAGAGAAGCACAAACTCCTACTCTAGTAACCATTTTCTTCGATTTTTTAATATACTGATCAGTATCCGATAATTTTTGGAGATCTAATATGCACAAACGTACAAATCCTAAAACTTTATATCCAAGCTGATAATCTTATTGAAAAAAGTTTTATTGTACACTGTGTCCCATGGATCGATCCATCTCTGCTTCTGCTCTGATCAAATCTGGTCAAGTCCTCAATGTGGATTTCTAGTTTATATAATATAATTAAATATACAAATTTTGCACCATTTTTCCAATATTCACACCATATTGCGGAAACTAAAGCAAGTAGCCATGTAAAGAACAAAATATATAAAAGTTCGTTAACTCTTCATTCTTGAATAATTTCAATATCAATTCATTATTTGTTCGCCCAGTACCTGTGCTAGATTCAAACGATTTCGTTAAAGATAAAATCTTAAACAATGCTAATAAATCTTACTTATAAATAAACAATCAATCAACCATTGTCAAAAATAGTCATTTCGACTAAAACGAAAACGGAAATTTCTTACTGGGGGAATACTCTCACATGTCTAACTGTATATACATACTTATTACTTGCTAACTTGCGCCCGCGACCTCATCCGCGGTATAACAATTTTCGAACTCCGATTTTACCCAATTAGGGGTTGATTTATTAAGAACTGTAAAACACGTGTTTAGTCATTTATTTTTTGGAGTACATCCATGAAGCTTCAAGTTAATATGACCAACTAATATTTTTCCTCCATACAAACTTTCAATCCCCTTATGGCCACTTCAGGGGTTGAATTTTGAATAATCCCTTCTTAGGACACATGGTAATTTGGCGCATCGCGTTGCCGTGCAACAACGACTTTCCTGTGTCAAACATTGGAAGCTGGACGCGTTTGGGCTCTTGTCGGTATTTTTATCCCTGGTCTAACGATGCTTCCACCGTTGGAACCAATATTCGATACACGGCTACACGACTAGTTAATCGTTTCTCGATTGGAGGCATTGTCTCTGTCAGTTCTAATCCTATTCTCTTCTAACTATCCACCTCCCAGGCGAGGGCCCGGATCTCCGGGAGAGGGGTGCCAAGAGGAGCCCACCATCAAAGAATTCCAAATGTCTAATAACCTTTGCCAAAGTCTGCGGGCTTAATTCCAATTTGGACTTTGTCCACCACTACTTAAGATCATACAAATCTCAAATTCTTTTTCTAACCGAAACCCAAATCAGTCCCAAATCCTTAACTAATTATCTCCTTTTTCCAGGCTATGAAATGATCTCTTCTTCTCGTATTCGTGGTGGGGTATGTGCTAAGCTCGCAGTAATTTTGCTAGCACAGACAGCACACGAACATGGAATCAGTCAAGCCCGATATTCTCTGGCTAAAACTTACCCTTAAATTTTTCGGTAACTCCTACCATGAGTGTGACTTTCTCCTGGCAAAAATTGGCCGCCTTATCTGAATTTCCCTCAGCTGAAGATATCGTCCTAGGTGACTTTAACGTCCATAACAAGAAATGGCTAGGTTTCATAAAACCAACCCAGAAGGCAGAGCGGCAGAGAACTCTGCAATCAGCAACTCGCTCACCAACTTAATCAGGGCGCCAGCATACTTTTTCCGCATTGCTACTCATAATCTAAACCTACTAGATATTTTTCTTACCACCCATACTTAAGGTATGCGCTCCTCTTGGAAGTTCCGATCACGGCCTCATTGCCGTCTCTTGTTTTATACATCCCGAGTTCTTTGAAATCATGCCATAACATATGGTACTACAGTTCTGTCGACTGGGATAGTCTTCGAAACTTCTTCTCTGCTTTCCCTCGGAACCCTGTCTGTTTTTCCACTTCCGATCCCTCCGAAATTTGCTATTATATTACAGATATCATTGAATTAGGTATTGAAAGTTTCATTCCACATATCGGCAAGAAACCTAGGCTCCACCATCAGAAGTCCAGGTTTTTCAAAGTCTGGCTCAATAAAGTTCGAGCTAACAAAAACGTTTTTAGCAACCGCATAAATAATAGAGTGCTTTCCTGTTCCAAAGGCAGCACATTTTTCTGGTCCCTTGACAAAACATTAATCAAAACTGCTGTAGAAGCACATTTTCTTCTCTGACGCCTGACAACGAAATTATTTCCGCCTCTAAAGGAAAAACTGAACTATTTACCAAGCAATTCGCTGCCAATTCCACCCTTATTCCCTCTACCAATTTCGCTCTTCCAACCGCTAAATCTATACACCAAAAATGTATGACATAATACTTCAGGTTAGTCAAGTTCAAAAAAATCTCCTATCCCTTCACACAAAAAGTCTTCGGGTCTGGATGACATAAATGCAATTATTTTAATAGAGACGCCTTTCAGAACTGGCATCCATCTTTTCTCGTCTTTTCCAGATCTCCTATAACAAGGGATCTTCTCAGTCAGCTGGGACCGCTCGTTTGCAGCCTACTCCGAATAAAGTTTCCAAGTCCCTTCCATCCAATTATAGAGATATTTCTCTTCTCTTTGTTGTCATCAAAAATATGGAGAGTCATCAACTCGCAAATTCTAAATAATAATCTAGAACAACACAAAATCATCCATGACAGACAGCACGAATTTCGTCACTAAGGATCCACAGCTGATCTCCTTATCTTTGTCACACAAAACTGAAACTAGTCTCTCGAATTTCATGGAAAACCCCAGATTGCTGCTCTTGATATTTCCGAGTCTTCTTACGGGATTTCTACCAAACCATGAATCTGAATAGGCAGCTTCCTCTCTAATCGGCACATATCTGCTGTGGTGGATGATCTAACTTTCATTCTATCTGCTGGCGTTCCCGAGGTTCAGTCCTAGCATCACCCATATTTCTTCTTCACATTAATGACCTGGTGACTTTAACTACCGACCCCATTTACAGTTATGCTGACGATAGTACTCCTCATTCCAACATTCATATTTCCAGACAAGTTTTGAATCCAGAGCTGGATAAATAGACGCAGATCTATGAATATATTCCTTTCCCAAGAGCTTTAATTAGTCTTAGACTGGGGTGCCAAAAATTTTTTTCAGTTCAACGCCTCCAAAACTGTCTTGCTACCTGTCACGGAAAAAATCCGGCAACACTTACCCCATCCACATGAATGTCTAAGCCTTACAGAATCAAACGTTCGATCTTGTTGGCAGCGCTTTCGATCATGATCTCAGCTGGCACAAATACAATACTTAAGTAGCTACATCAGCAGCTTCTCTTTCGAACCAGAAGAAAATTCTTTTCCCCTTTCAACTTACACACTCTCTATGTTTCCCAAATAAGACTTAACCTAGAGTACTGTTCCCGGATCTGGGAGCAGTATCACCTTCGGCACTTAACATCCTTGATTCTGTCTAAAAGAGAGCCATTCGATTTATCAATGACCCAGTCCACACAAGAAAACGTCCCTCTCTCGCTAATCGCCGCGCTGTTGGGGATTTATCTCCTGTCTACCGATAGCTCTGCGGATTTAGCTCTAAAGAACAAGCCGATACAGTTCCCCCCATTGACTGTTTCTTACAGAACAACAAGGGGCGCGTCACGTATGCATCCCTTTACTGTCCAGCTACAAAACTCGAACATCCGACTTCTCTCGCTCATTCATCCCTAGGGTCTCCAGATTCTGAAACAAGTTGCCTGCAGATATTTTTCCTTTCCTTCTCAACCTACAATCCTTTAAATCCTGTGTCAATGGATTACATTTCCTTTTCCTTCAGGCCCCACGGTACGTTAGTACTTAAGCTTAAAGTCTACCTGGGTTGTTTGAGATAAAAAAAAACAGTGTTCAACACCAAATACAGGGACCTTAAATGGGTGTTAATAATATCCCGTATATAAATTAGCTCAAACCTGTATATAAGATACCTATATCTCTTATTTATTTTATGTTTTCTAATAATACGTGTAGTTACTGTGAGTGGATTTGTTGTTTTTCGGCTTAAACGTGTCATTTCTAAAGATAAATAATACTGTAATATGTATTGTAGCGTATTATGTAATGATAAAAGCTATAGGGAAATTATTTTTATTTGCTTTTAAAAAGTATCCCTGATACGGTATAACGTAAGATTAAAAACCGTCCTCAAAGTTTACCATGAAATAAATCACGCAATTGAAAGGTATCATAGATAAAAGGTATAGGTGAATGAAAAATAGAACTGTGAAGTTCTGAAGTTTTTATTTTTAAGAAAATCAAATATGATGATCACGGCAGAATAAAAAGCTTTTATGATCGAAAGTTACTTTAGAAATGGTAGAAGGGTTAATGGGGGCGCCATTCAGGATTTTCAAACAGAATTTCCACAGATAATCATGGATTTCGACTAGTTTTTAAATTGTAAGAGAAAAAAATGTTAGTAGAAATGTATAGGAATTTAATTTTTTTTTAATTATGTTTTAGGTTTAAAAAAATTCAAAAGACTATTACTTTCTACTAACACATTTTTTTCTCTTAAAATTAAAAACTCTCGAGAAAATAATGTAAAATTTGTTTGGAAAAAATAAGCACGTTCATTTTTTTCCAGGGGTGGCTCACACAAAAAATTAACTCTTTTTCGCAAATTGCAAAATGTTTTTTTTTACCAAATCATTTCCAGTGGGCTCACTATTAAAGCACCTACATTTGGTACGGGTCCTGTAAGTAGGAGCAGAGATATGCAAATTTCGCCAACCGCCACTGAATTTAAGGTTAGTGTTCTAGGGCTAAAAAAGAATTAAATTTTTATTTGTTCGTCCAGTATGCTAGAATAAAAATGTTTTTTAAAGAAAACAATACTAATAAATTTTATCAATCGATCACTCAATCAATTAGCCAATCAATTTTAATCCGTGACAATACACATTTTTTTATTTACACAAGTCACAAGTTTAATAATTACAATTAATAAGAATATTAGTTTAAAAATTTAAAATTGATGACTAAAATTTGGGACTTTACAATAAAAAACATATTTTGAAATGACATAAATATTTAAAACGCAAGATTCAGATGCTCTGTCAGTAAAAGAACTTTTATTTTGTTGTTGAATTAGGAAAATGGCAGTTCCATCAAATTGGAAAATGAAGTCGTACAGTATAGTATAAAAGAAGTGAATGTTTAGATGGCCCTAGGATTTTGTTTATTAGTAGTATTGTAATCGAGGAACGAGTCGTTTTCTGCACTTATTTGTATTTTACGTAACGCGAAGTCTCAAATATAAATTGTAATGTTATTGTCAATACTTGATTTGCTCCGCTTGGGCTTATACATTCATTTAGCAAATGAGGTGAAAACTCTGACTAAAAAATACCACTCTAAATTTTATCGTTCATTAATTAGCGTATGCGCAATTTTTTCTTGCAAATTCTTCCTATAATATCGTGCGTACCGCCATCATAGTTAAAAAATATTCTATACGGCACTACGGCAGTCAGCTGATTTGAAGAATTTCAGCTTTTCAACAACAAGAGGCGGACAAAGACAGCGAGCAAGAGCGAGATAAAAATAATATGTATTTCGTCGATATTTCGTAGTTCTCTTGTCAAAAATCATGTGGTGTGCCGAAGAAGTTCTTTGATGATGTTGGTAATTTTTCACATTTTAGTGTCCTATGTTGTGTTATAAGTTATAATATTGAAGAAAACCGTTAGTTTATGAGAATATTAATACCGAGGGCAGAACCCTACCAAAAAAGAATAAGTAATAAATGGGTGATTTAACTCTTTTTCAGTGCAGTGAAATTTTGAAGCGTCGCTGAAAGAACTTTTAGGAAGTATGTTTTAAACTCGGTTATAAACAATTTATTGTTTGATTTTGAACCTTTTTAGAAAAGCAAACATTTTAAGTTAGTAGTATGCTCGTCTCTTTAATAAATAATGTAGTAGGTAAGTGACTATTATTTGTGTTAATGGCACAACATAGCCTATTTTGTTCTGGTTACAATTTCAACAGAATTCACGAGTGTTCCATATTTTCCGATATTAAGTAAAAATTTTGCAACCTATTAAATTAAAATACACATTTTTGGTAAAATCCGTCTGTGGAATTATTTAGTTAGTCAGTTGAACGTTTTTTTCATTAACGGCAATTCCTATTGTTTTGTGAGTATTGCATAAGTGTGTCACGTTTATTTTTAAAAAATTTCTAATAAGGAAGTGAATCTTACAGAGACTTTACTTTAAAAGTAATAAAAACATTAATTTTTAGTTTTTGAGAGTTCGGGTAGTGACAAAATACCGTGGATTGGGTTTAATGGAAGATTTTTAGTGTTAATTGTTAATCAAGTGGTGATTTATTGCAGTGAATTAATGGATGTACTGTGCTGTCAGTGTTTCTTGGTATATTGGTATTTGTTAATCTTAAACATTTTCAGAAGAAGCGTAATTATTTCTTATGCTGACTTGTTACATAGAAAAAATTATTGATATAATTGCAACTTAGTCGATATCATCTGCTTCTTGCCAGTGGCGGGTACCGCTGGTTAGAAACCGTTTAAGGGGCGATTACCAGCTTATTATTGCGAAGCGCCTTTTATGAATATTTTTCTTCAATCTAAATTCATAGCAAGATTTACCGGTTTCGATATATACAGTAAATTTTATAACACCCTGTTTAATACAAATACAATATCTAGATAATTATAACAATATATTTTAAGTATTTAAACTAGTATCTGTGTTCCAGACTACATGAAATTATAAGATACGTTGGCGAATGACATTGTTTTAATTATAATTGAACACCATTCCTGCTATGTAATGCATGACTAAATGCAGTTTTGCAGTAATTATTCTGCAGAGCTTTAATTTTGCGCGCCTCGCTTGTTTTTAATGATGCCATAAAATAAAGGAGGAAAATGGAATGCTTTGCTTTTTTTCGAACTACTCTGGTTCTTTTATTCTTTTCAGAAAAAGTTGACTATCAAAGTTTATGTTGCCTAAATATATACCTATATTGTAACGGTAATAGAAAATATTTTTTTTGAGACTACAGTCAATTGAGTCATGCCAAAATTTAAGTCAGTGTTGTGTGTCCCATCTTTTTTTATCTTTCCGGCTTATATCATAATACATACGCCATTTGTTCTCTTCCAAAGTTCTTTTTAATTTTTATTTCCAAGTAATTCTTTTAATTGCTTTATGAGTATTTAAAAATTTAATTAAGCCTTTTGGCAGTCAGTTAGCTTGGGGTTTTATTTTTTTTTTTTCATATTCTTATTATTTAACTTTCTTCTTATCCCTGTGAATGTTATGTTAGTTTCAAATATATTAATCAATACACTGTACAAGGTTATTCCGTATAATAAGAGAGCTGCAGCTTCTACCGAGTTTATTATAAGAGGTAAAAAAAAATTACAAAAGTTACAGATAATTTTAATGTTATGATTTTTAATCTTTCACAAAAAACAAAGAAAAAGTGTGCAATGCCCGTAGAAATAAATGAAAAAAATATTACACAAACATTGCTAGATAAAAATATGAATGAAGTCTACTTGTCAGGGGTACATATAAATACGAAAAAATTGAGAATCAATTCTCTAACCACCTGAAAATTCCTTATACAATAAGGATTTCAACAAATAATGGTAAAACAGCTATTCTCCGGGCTATATGCCCCTCCGAGCGCTGAATTACATACCAAAATTTGCCGTATTTTCTTCTAACACAGTTAGAAAAGAAAATACTAACGTTTCGAATGCAAGAAACTACCAGGAAGAAGGAAGCTTTTTCTTTAGTTAGAATATTCTTCATTCGACATTCTAACTAAAGAAAAAGCTTCCTTCTTCCTGGTAGTTTCTTGCATTCGAAACGTTAGTATTTTCTTTTCTAACTGTGTTAGAAGAAAATACGGCAAATTTTGGTATGTAATTCAGCGCTCGGAGGGGCATATAGCCCGGAGAATAGCTATTTTACCATTATTTGTTGAAATCCTTATTGTATAAGGAGTTTTCAGGTGGTTAGAGAATTGATTCTCAATTTTTTCATATTACTAGATAAAACAAAAAAAAAGTGGATACCTCGGTAGAAACGAAGTGAATACTTATTGTTTTTTCATTAGTGTGAAATATCATTAATTTGTTTTAGCTGCAGACCACTTAGTTGCAATGGTACTTTCTCAGAATCATTATCCCTATACTCTTTCGAAACTGTGCAGATATCATGTGGTTTTGGCCACTAAAATTCTCTCTTGCTCTTTTGTTTCTTTCTTAAACACTTTACGACGTATTCATCTTTTACAATAGGAAACAGTGCAAAAATGCGTTCAAGCCTCGGTTCAAGCCTTAAAAAATAGACGGGTGCGCACATTACCGCAAGCGCATTTTTTGCCACTTCGACATACACGAAAATCCATAGGTAGCCATATAAATTTACGGACATCAACAGAAATCCACGGACATCCACAGAATTCGACGAACATCTTTAGAATTCCAAGGATATCTGCAGAAATCCACCGGCATCCATGACATCCATGGAAATTCACCTTAGTGTACACCAGAAATCCACATCTGTTTACTCCTCGGTCCAATTGATGTAATATCGTGTGTGCGTTAGTCATTTTGTGTACACGACCTGCATTTGATCACGCTTGAAAATACGGCCCAGAATAGAACTATGCTTTCCACAGAACATGTAAATGCCAATTAATTGGAGTATAACATTTGTTAAATTTTAGCGAAATTTATAAACTTTGGTGCATTTCCTTAAGAAGGCTGAGGTAATAGTTCCTAACGTATATTGTTTCTGGGTTATTAACATTTCGGTCTAAAAAGCAGCCTGGGGTGTCATAATAATAAGCAGGAGAACTGGGAATTTTGCAAAGCATAATGAATATACATATCTAAATATCATCTGGAACACGTCTCAGGTACAAAGTTTAAGCGATTAAGAATACAAAATACTAATTATTATTGTTGACGATAAAGTCATAGCCTTAAGTGTTTAATATTGTTAATCTAGCTATGTAATTTTATTCTTTATCCAATTTGTTTTCTTAGTGTTTTAAAGTGTTAATAAAGTGGTTCTAGATCACATTTTCTCATTAACATGTAAAATTATTTATTCATATTACCTATACCGTGCTGCCACAGAAAGTTTATATTGGGCGGCATATTCCGATTATCATAACCGATGTTTCTTGTCACTCATGACTGGTATCGGCATTTATACTATACTAATTTAAATTGCTGCTACTGAAAGGAGCGTAGTTGCTTATACCTACAGTTTTTAGTTTTTACTTTTACTTTATGGATTATATTGTTCTAAATATCAGATTATTTTTAAGTTACTATAAGTTTTTAGTTTTTTAATCTATAAATGTAATTTTATTAGTACACTTTGTAGTGTTTAGTTATATTAATAAAATTCAGAAAATTAAATAAACTATTTTTTTTATACGATCGAGAAAGCAAAGTGGTAACACCTCGAACAACGCACACAGGCAATGCCTAAACAATGATTATTAAGTTTATTAGCTATGCGTCAGTTTAATACAGTGAAGCTTACCTTGTTTAGTCCATTGTGGTGATGTAAGAATCAGTATTTAAGAATCCTTTAGATTTGAATATCAAAAGAATCAGTATTATCCGTAACCGGTCAAGAACTTGAATACGGATACAGAATCGAAATAAATATGCTTTCGGGTGGTTACTAATTCAAAGTGTGAAGAGAAAACGGAATCGGGCTAAAGTGTAAGCGAATGACATGATCTGCGATTCGACATATTTGATTTCATGTTGTTTTCTAATGGCATTCCCTATGAACAGATAGCTTATTCTGTGGCTTGGTGCAAGAAGCCCTAACGTCAAGTTTTGACCAAAATGAGTTACCTATTATCGATATTGACATTACAGTCACCCCTAATTTCTATATACCAAATATCAAAATCAAAGTCTAATCAGAACTGTACATAATGCAAATTGCGTACAAGAACTACCAATGTCAACATTAATGATTGATTATTGCACTAAAACGTATTTATAAAATCAATATTTAACTCATAATAGTTGCGTTACTTCCCAAACCTGAAACAGCTAAGACTTCTGTGGCAGACTTTAATCAATCGAATATTCGTAACACTTTCTTTCCCTTTAATTATGCCAACTTGACGAAAACTGACACTGGCACTTCTTGCACCAAGCCATAGATATTTTTTATTTGGTAAACTTTGCCCTAACCTTCCACTTCGAATCATATGATATCGCATCCACCCATCCACCTACCTATCCGTATCCATATAAAAATGTTTTAAGTGTTGCATACGTATACATATACATGCTTCGTAACCGCTTTCGAGCGGGTCAAGAAATAAATCCTTATTCGGATAATGGCTACGAATATTAGTTAATTTCGATTTTGTATTATTCGAATATCTAAAGAATATGGATATTTACAACAAAGTAAATTATTGTATACTGTTTGGTTGTTAATTTTTTTTAAATAATTTATTTAAAGAAACCCAATTGTCGATTAATTTAATTTAAATTATTCCATCGCTAGTTTCTAGTGTGTTTTTTGTATCTGGTACCAACATTGTTTGCATTTTTATTCAGTGCGCAATATTTTTTCTCTTCTAGATACACCAAAGTTCAAGAGGTACCACAAAAAAGTTTTGTTATATACACTTTAGGGGTAGAGATCTCCATAGCCAATAAAGTATAAACATCTCGTAGTATTTTGACCTTACCTAAAATTGACATACACACAACAAAAAAAGTTCACTGCTAGAACATGTCGTTGTCTTAAAAAATACACACATAAAAATATTATGCTGTAGATTCAACAATTTCATAGGAACAACAAAGCAAAATAAAAATGCAATGTATGTTTTATCCAGTGCCGGATCTAGGAAATTCCCAAGTGGGGCAAACCTATATCTTGCCGCCCCTACTAAAATCGGAATACATACATAGGTATGTATATATACATATATATATATATATATATATATATATATATATATATATATATATATATATATATATATATATATATATATATATAAATAGGTCCAAAATAAGGAGGGCCAGTATGGGGATCTCGCTTATGGTTAGTGTTTTAAATTTTCGTGTCTTATTTTTTACATCAGAAGTGGAATCGACTTACTAAAAGTACCACGAAGGAACTCGCAAAAATATTAACGGAATTTTTCAAACCCCTAAAAGACAAAACGGCCAAAAGGACATTGTCGACTTCGGTGAGTGTACCAGTTTTTTTTCGATCCGATTCGGGGCGACAATGTTGTGTTAAAATTGGGTGATAAAATGCAAAACATTTGGTGGAACTTGAAAGTGGTTAAGTTGCGAGTCATTAATTAGGAGTGCAAGCGATCTTACTGATAAAGTAAATAAATGGTTCATGCGGACTGAGGAGGTAAGAAAGCAAAGGACTGATTCTTTATGCGGAATGAAAGCCTGGGCAGACAACAATAGAATAATTCAGGACCCACCTAACTGTATACACACACAGGTCACAGCCAACTTGGGTGAAAAACTACGCAGAGCTAGCCTCTTGACCAGCAACTATGCTAAATTCAGTGGGAATGACAAAAAAAAAATCTTATTAATTCGTTAAATTTTGGAAATTGTTACTCGTATTTGAGATATAGCCGACATTTACGTCAAAACTGCCGCATTTAATAGAAACAAATTCAGTCAACTTTTTTTGTTGTGTGTATGTACAGCCATTGATCACTCCAACTTTCAGGTCTAAATAAAAGCGCAATGCATATCTGAAAGTTTGAGTTGTTGATGGCTGTACAAGTACATGTTACCACATGTTTTTAAATCATCGCCCTGTATATGAAGGGCAAACACGAGACCTAATTCATGTTTATATAGGTGAAACTCTATACCTAGTGCTTCTGTAATTGAGGCCTGCGTGGTTCACTAGTTTATCTTGTTACAGAGACGTTCTAATTAACAGGGGCACGTAATGAAATAAAGGTCTGATTGCGACACCGATCTGTGGCGGGTACAATAAATAAACAATTTCGCTGAGTACGTAATACAGTTCTGGTTTTGTATGAAGATGTTTTGGAGACACGTGTATCGAATCGTATATGATACATTAAAGGTAATGGCAGTTTCAAATCAGAACGCTTTAATTTTTTATTTTGTAGAAATGCTGCCGTATAAGTAGGAGTACCAAAACTTGAACTTTAAGTGAAAATAAAGTATTTTTATTATTAAAAATGTTACAAGGAAAAATTGTTTAGAAATAAAAGTTTTGACGAAATTTGAAATCTCACGATGTTCGTCAGTTCGATAATGACGAAAATAATCTTAATTCTTGATTTTATGCATTCGTTTCTTTGTTAAGTACAACTTTTAAAAATAGTAGAAGACGGTGGTATTTTTTCACGTTTACATTTTATTTTTTACGAATAATCTAAGCTAGAATACATTGTTCGGCTTTTAGACAAAAAACTACTGAATATATAACTACAACTAGCTTTCGCCCGCGACTTCGTCTGCGGTGTAACAATTTTAGTCCAGTACAAACTTTGAACCCCATTTCACCCCCTTAGGAGCCGATTTATTAAAAACTGCAAAAAAGTGTTTAAACATTTATTTTTGAAAGGGCTTCCCCAGCTTACAATATGTATATGTGGTAGTTCTATGAAAATTCGAGTTAATAGGACTACCTATTTAATATTTTTTCTCCATACAAACTTTAAACCCCTGTTTCACCTCCTTAGGGGTTGAATTTTGAAAAAATCCTTCCTTAGTAGATACCTGCATTATATAAGAAACCTCTGTGCAAAACTTAAAATTTCTAGACCCAGCGGTATGGGCTGTGCATTGATATATATATATATATATATATATATATATATATATATATATATATATATATATATATATATATATATATATATATATATATATATATATATATATATATATTAATATATAAACCTCACAAAATGAAAAGCACTGAAAAGTATGAAATAATATTGTTGCTTGTTAATAGTCAACTTAAGTGTGTTCATTTTTTTTTCTTTTTAGTACACCTACCCCCCCCCCCCCCCCCCTTCATCTTATCTCCCCCACTTTAAACTTGTAATGGCCATGGTATATTAGATTTTCTGACGTCAATAACCCCAAAAATTATATGAATATTTTTGAAAAAATTCCCACCCGTCCCTTTTACCGCCGTTTATTTTTAGAACATCCGTTACACACAATTAGCTTTTCCCTTTTTTGCCCCACCCCCCGTTAATTTTATTAACATCTATTAGTTATTAAAACTTCGTTATTTCGGGTTTGTACTGTAACAACCTTATTTACAAGTTTTTACATCCCTCCTGTCCTTCCACTTGAGGACTATAACTCCTGTGTTGCTTTATCTGGCAATTGCGTCTCCTTTATTCAATTTTTGGTCGATTGGTTACTTTAGTGTGCCAACTAAATGTGTATTTTGTGCAAGAAATTTATGTGCCAAAGACGCGCCAAACACTTTTCGCGTACAAACATGTCGTGAGAGAGAAAGTCTCACGTGGCTATGTATATTTTGATAACTGAGAAATACTGCTTCACACTAAAAATAAGCACTTACTAAGAGAAAACAAGACTTTTACCCAAAAATGGTACCAAGTCGTTGAAAATACATAAGATTCTGACTTATAAATAAAAATGAGTAGCAATCAGATTGCTCGTATTTTTCGGGGAATAATTCAAATTAGACCTATGATTCAATCAAGAAGGTAATCTGAGCACTTAACAAATTGACTTAAATCTTTTTTTTTTAATTTTATTAGCCTTATTTTATACAAACGCGAATCGCGAATTGTGAATTGCGATTATTCGCGGATAGAAATAGCAACTTCTCCTACTTATTGTATCAATATATCAAATTATATAAATCATTTTGTGGTGTTAAAATTTGGAAATACTAGTGTTCTAATGGACAACCCGTTTCGTTGGCGTCGAAGCCGGGTAATAACCGCATATTAATTACTAAAAATAGAACAACACAATCTCATAGATTAGTTAGAACCATGGATTTATTAAGAATGGATACGGGATGATTTAACATTCTTTGAAGCCAAAACAAACCATTCTAAACGACACTGTAAACACAATTGGTAAACATTGGCCACATATTATTTTACCTTGTATTTTTGTACAAAAAATACGTTAGAAGCATCACAAGATTTACTAAAAGTAATAAAAGCCCTAAAATTTTTAATTTTTCTGCTACATAATAATAAATTTAAGTTAAAATGGTTTTATTATTTATAGGTTATGTTTTTTCTAAAGGAGTTTATTTAAAGTCGCTACGAGTCATTTATAAATCTATAAATCGCACTTTTTCTTTCCTAGTTCATTAAACAAAGACGTACTTGTAACCGAGTGTTCAGACCGAGGTTCAGCCGCTTTCCTTAGCAACCAGCACAGACAGCAACACTTCTGAGCTCCAACACTCCAATGCTATTTTATCTCTTTCTACTACCATTCTTGATTCAATTACGTAGTTCGTAAACTAATCTCCTGGGGGAAATGTTTTCATAACAAATAACAAATATAAGGCTTCACGTTCGATACGCTCACAGTATACGGATATCGAATCCTTTCTTAATAAATCCATGGTTAGAACCTGCGACATATTTATGTATAGAAAACAGCAAGGTACATCCCATATTTAAGTGCAAGAAATGCCACTTAAAGATGAGAAAACACTGAATATCGTAGGTACAGACAATATTCGGAAAACATTGCTGATGGTTTCAAAGCAAGGTGGAATTTTCAAATTATAGAGGAGCAATAATTGATGGAATGATAAAAATAATCATAAAATCGTGTTTTCCCTCTATTTTGAATTAATGGTTATGAATTTTTTAGGCAATTCTGAATCAGATTTTTTCAGTTACAAAGTTTTTTTACCATTCTATTATTGGCAGTATATGATGCAAATTATTGCTTCACAGTAGTTGACATTGGAGTAAATGAACGCCAAAGTAATGGAGGAGTTTTTCGCAATAATAATTTTGGAAAACAATTTTTCTCAAATTATTTACTCACTTATTCCGGGAATATTATTCCACAAAATTAAAGAATGTTTAACTATAGACAATTGTGTGAATTCATTTGACTAAAAGTTTACTAAAATACCTATATACTTGCAATGCTATTTACAGAGAGAAGCCTTAAGTAGCAGACTAAGTCGAGCTCGAAGGGTCATTGAAAATACTTTTAGCATTCTAGTTGCAAAATGGAGAATCCAGGAAAGGCAAATTATTGCAAACCTGAACACTTTGAAACGATAGTGGGGGGATTGTGTGTCTGCATAATTTCTTGAATAGATTCGATTCACACAAAGCTGAGAGCGAAAAGTACTGACCATTGAATTATGTTGATAAAGAAACAGGACCTGAGAATATTATTGACCACAGCAAATTTAGGTTTTCGCAACTATAATTTGTAATAAATTAAGTTTCAGTTGATGATCTATAAAATATTCAATAGTACAAAATTAGCACCACCGAATTCCTCGTAACGAGTACAGGGACATATTTTGTTTATAAATTTTTGGGTAAAGTAATGTTCAAAATATACCGTTGGCTTTTACAGCCATAAATCAACTACCTGATTGAACCCCATTGTGTTGATCCCAACATCTTTAAACTGCAATGAATGGGCGCAGGGGTGGATTTTGTTTTTATATGCATACATATTCTCTTATTTCAAAATTATTTATTCATGTTAATATACCTACACAGCACTTACATACGTCCAAAATCCAATAAAACAAATACAATCATAATAAGTCTAAAATACATCTAAAATACACAAGAAACTACATTATCAAACAATACTACATTCAATAAATTATTTATAAAGAGACAAATTATTGGAAAATCAAAAAATGTAATTATTTTATTTATACTTAATTCTATACAATATTTTACCTATTCTATATTCAGTTCTGTCTCACTATCACTATTATCTTCATCTAAACCTAAACTAATTATTAAGGGTTGAACACTATCACTAAGAATCAGATAAGAGTTTTCCACCTTAATCACGTGTTGTAGACAATTCTTCCAACTGTCCGTAGAAATATTATTTACATGTTTTTGTATTAATTCCACCACAGATGTACTTAATATGGGAGTAGTATTTTCTCTCCTAACATTTGATTTTAATTCGTGCCATATTTGTTCAATTGGATTAAAAACGCAATAGTAGGGGGGAAGACGTAACACTGTATGACCGTTTTCGGCGGCAAGTTTATCAATATTCTTTTTCAATATTATAAGCATTTAATACTTGAAGAAGTTCTCTTTTTTTGTAAGATTCTTCAAAAAGTATATCATTATTTAACATATAATTTTGAATTTCTGGCTTGGTGCTGTTGGAATTTGGGACTAATTTTGTCTGATGACTGTGATAACTAGCATTATCCATTACAATAACGCTATTTTTGGGAATATTTTTAAGAAGGCGATATTCAAACCATTCTTCAAAAAGCTTTGCATTCGTATCTGGATGGTAGTCCAAATAGGAATCTGCAATGTTCTGAAAGCAACAAACAGTTTTGAACAAATCCATTTTCTGAACCTGCATGTATGATGGTAATTCTTTTGCCTTTATTCGAAGGAGCCTTGGTTTGACATTTTTTTGAAAAATCATTCCATCCTTTTTTTGGGGTGTCATGAGTATCAAACCATGTTTCATCAAGGTAGATAATTGGCCGATTCTCCAATCTATACTGTTTAATACTCGTCAAATATTTAAGACGCCATTTCCGTAAACGCTCCGATTCCATTAAAACTTGTTTTTTGTCAATGGCTCGATACTTAAAACCCATTTGAAGTAAAATTCTCCTTAGGCTTGATATGCTGCATGAAATATTTGTTTCGTCTTTTGCTAGCCTAATTTTTAATGATTTTAATGTGGGTACAGATTGTTCTTCATACATAGCATAAATTTTTCTTCTTAATAGGTCCTTATCACTCTCGTCTATACTTCTTAATTGGCCAACGTCGTTTCGTTGTTTTCTTGCATTAATAGGTTTCATTGTTATGTCCTTTATCGAAGTTAAGGGAATTTTAGCTAAAGCACTAGTTTCTGCTAAAGCAGCATTTTTATTCAAACCCCTTCTTAGTAAAGATGAATATACATTTTTGACTATTTCTTTCGCATCGGGTGATAAATGCTTTCCTTTTAAAGATACACTACTAGCTGCACCATCAGCATGAGTCCATGGACGCCACATTATACTTAAAAATAGTTTAACTAAGCAAACTAAATAGTTAAAATAAAAAGACAAAATTAGAGCACACAACTCGCACCTCACACAGGAAAGCTAAAAAGGTGACTGAAGGTGCCTTAATAAAATATAATTATATATTATTAATATTAAGTGCTTAAGTTACAGGTAATTCATTTAATTACCTGTAAAAATTTAATTTTAACCATTTTTTCCTAAAATGAATTGGAAAATAATAATCTTAACAATTGGTATAACTCATGTCGCAGGTAAAATATTAAGGGCCAGCCCTGTCTGAAAGGGATGGACATTTATGAGCTTTTATAGCCTAAGACATCATAATTAAGGATTTATTGCAGTCAAAATATCAACCGTATATTTTGAATTTTTCTATACTTACCCTGTTTTTTTCCATCTACACGTATATTTATCACCAATATTAGAGGCTATGAAGCTATGAAATTAAAACTCGCTTTAAGAACCATCTACGGTTTCCTTTTTAATCTTAAATAGCGGCATTAGGAGGCACCGAGTTTGCCGTATTTCCTTGACTTCTGTACTGAAATCCATAGTTCAATCGCCCAATATTAATTTAAATCAAGATCGATATTTGTTTCTTGGGAAACACACATATTTACAGTCAAGTCAATGCAAAATTACAAAACTCTCAACTAAAATTTTAATTATAAGGATAAGTGCACACATTTATCACACAATTTAAATGAATAATTTTCAATGATGCTAAACGGGTTATAATGTTGTAGAAACATAATTTTGATTCCATTCTAATGGTAGCTGCTATTGCAATAAACCATGGTCAGGTCTGCTGTAAATTATTGCCATGTATCTGATAAGAGATGTGTACTGCGGCAACAACACTGTAGCAATGCAGAATACACAATGTTTTGTAAATAAAGTGTAACGTGCAAACATTATACTCCAATTAATAAAATTTATCTGTCATGCTGTGGGCAAATGTTAGCATCGTAAAACCGGCATATCGGAAGAAAAACCTCACCTAGAATAATGAAATATGACATGATTTAAAACAATACTGAGAATTACAAAAAATATGCGAATCTGATTTTTATACAGTATAAAATAAATTAAGAAAATTATTTTTAGAGAAAACTTTTATTTGAATGCAGATTTATGTTTTTGTTGGTTGGAGGAGGGCGGGAGGGCGAAATTTGCTAACTGAAAACAAGCCGGATCTAACTAATCAAATTAATAATTATTGCTGAACTTTATACTGAAAATTTCTTAGATATTCTAAAAAACGCTCACGACTTATAATGAAAATTGCAACACCTAGAAAAAGTTAAAGTATCTACTGAAATGTTTGTTTATATATCGTAAAATAGGGTTACTTTGGCAGATTTTGAATTAGTTTGGCATTATAACTCAAAAACGAGAAGGTATATGAATCTTTTAAAAATAGCATGGAGCCCCGAGTTCTTTGGGAAGTACCTCACCCTAATTTGGATCTAAAATCTAAATAGACAACCAAGAAAAAAAATTGTTTGTGGGGTGTCAAAGTGGGCAGCAAAATGGGGTTACTTTTGCAGGTGCTTTAAATCGTATTAAATCTAGAGTAGACGTTTTTTAGCTGAATGTGTAAGTTTCACTTAGCTACTTTCAGAGTTGAAAATTTTTGTCTCATGAGGGAGATATTAAACAGTAAAGTTAATGGGTAATAGTTATTGAAAATAACAAGAAATAAAGCCGTCTTCTAAGAAAATAAAGGTGCAATTCTGCAAGAAAATATTTAAAAAATGAAAATAAACGATCTTAGACCGAAAAATATCGATCTTTTAAACTGCCATTCGAGTCAAAATTTAGGCTGAGATCACAGATGGAAAAGTGGGTCTTCACTCTCGCCATTACGTTCACCACAAATCCAAATTTGGCACTGTGTGCAACATATCCAGTCTGGATCCTGATAGGTGCTCCAATTTACAGAGGACATCTTAACTAAACCAAAGTTTAAGAAAGAAGCCATCAGGAGGAAGTTGGTTGAGTAGGTACTGCTACATGTCGTAGCTGGTTACAGGTTTTGGCTATGTTAGGGACAGCAATTTGGAACTTGCTGTTAAATTCATGGAGCTGATATATGTGTGTCACAAAAGTCTTCTGCGGATTTTTTATGACGAATCCCGTACCGCTTGTTGCATAATCGCCTTGAGAACTTACGCGACGATCAGCATTCGCCTGGACATACTTCAAGTCAAATAATCGGTATTTAAGGAGGTGAATACTGGGTCAATTTATTTTCTTTCTTCAACTAGGTAGGTAGTTTACTAAGTTTTTCTCCACCCATTTAAATTATATCACACTTTAACTTTAACCCCCAACATTGTTTTTAGTACAAGTAAACTTGCATACCCAAAATTAGCTCTATAAGATTACCTCCCGTAACATTCCAGGGTATTTTGGAACCCCTGTATAAACACATTTCAGTCATGTTACGAAAATGTTTCTTCGAAAATTTAACTTTTCATAATTTAAAAGGTTGGTGTAATTTGAAACACCGAGATTTGCCCAAATTTGATCATGATTTATTTCACACGCTGAAGAACTGTTTCACGCATTGGTGGAAAATAGTACGTTCGCACATGAGGGCACTAAATCATTCCAGTGTAAATAATAAAAATCAATGTATAGTTAAATTGTAATCCTGATAAAAACTTAATTTATAAAAGAAAGCTGGTCAAGATGGCCATGGAGGCCAAAATTTTTAAAAATCGGTATATGTATATTTTTTTTAAATGTAAATATATTGATGAAAGAATTATTTAAAAAATATAAACATTTTATTCGAGGCAATTTTGGATTAATAGGTACAGGTTGTTAATTAGTTACAGTATACTAGCCTTTGGAAGATTATTTCTCTATTCGGAGTTCTACCAAACGAAAGTTAATCTTTTATCCTAGATATGACGAACAGCAATGCATACTTATTTTTATTTAGGAGAAACTTTGTTAGCAGTTCACATTCTCTAAACTTGATCCCTTTTCAATAACGACTTTTGTACCATTTTGGATTGTAAGACACGAATACTAGCCCTTAAAAATTATTACCTAGTACAATCCGGGGTTGCTATACCCGCGTGTCTTTTGATTGTGTCCACATTTGCATTAACAAGGAAGTTAAAATGTAGAATAGACTAGTAACACGCTCAAGGCGGCGTGTCAAGATCGGAATTGAGATAAGCTGCTTCTTAGACATTTAATAAGATTCCGAAGGGCCGGCCCAAGTCGGCATTAATTCCTTTGTGGAGTAGTTTATTAGAAGTTTGGGCATTGTTTGGACGGCTGTCGTAAAAAGGGACCTAATTTATGGATAATAAATCAACAATCTTGCGGTTTGGATACCCATTTCATTCGGAAAATAAATTTTACGACACTTCTTAAGGATTTAAGTAATAAAGATGTAATATCATTTGATTGCAACTGGAATGTGTGTCTTCGCAAATTAAATCGTCAAAATAAAACACACTTGTTGGCATTGGATTTTTTTCACATAACTTGCCTACTAACCTAATCGTTCGAAATGTCCTCAGGGTCATATTCTCGAGGTCACACGAATTAGTTCGCATTCGAACGTGTTCGAATGAAAAATTGTAAGGCATAAGAATAAATTCGAATACGAACTGAATTTGCATGTTCGAAAATAGAATTATTTAGTTTTCGTGCGAAAATTATCATTTTCCGTACACGATCTCGTTTGATCACGCTCGAAAATATCCCGTACATATATCCTCGTATACAAAAAATTACGATTTTCGCCCGAAAACTGAATAACCCTTCTTGGGAACGTACAAATTAAGTTCGTTTTCCAATTTATTCGTATGCCGTCTCTTGAGTGGATATATACAATATACATAATATACCATTTGAATTGTGGATTTCGTGTATTAATGGTGTGACAAAACTGCCAAACAATTAGTATAATGCGAAGTTGAAATTAGTGATGTAAGGATACGTATTCAAAAATCCGTTTGATACGGATATTGAAACGATCCGTATTATCCCTACCGGCCGAGAACTTGAATATGGATTCGGAATCAAAATAAATACGCATTTTGTGGTTACTAATGCAAAGTGCAAAGAGAAAACGGAATCGGGATCAAGTGTAAGCGAACAACACGGTCTGCGATTTTTGATCTTATGCTTTCTCTCTCTGATATTTCCTAAAAAAAGATAGCATACTTATCGGGGTAACGGGTATCATATGGAACGAGACCCATTGGTTAAACTTGGCCCACCTCATCCGAACCGAATTCAAACGAGAACGAACGTCGGTGCCTTCCTATTCATAACCTTTGATTTCGATCATATTATGATACCGCATCCACCTATTTTATTTCCCATCCCAAATTTTTTATGATTGAATTATTACGCTTAATCATTATCATTTTTATTATTATTAATTTTTATAAAAACATCATTCGCTTTTTCTTTTAATTTTATCCGTTTCTATATTTTTATATATAATTTGGTTTTGTTGATGGAGATAAGAATTTAAGATGTTTTTACTTGCCAGAGTATACAAAAAGATTTTCAAATTGTAGAATCATTATTACTTTTAACCGAATCTACCCCTAATTAGTTATTAATTAAATCTCGTGACCTGAAAGTTAAAATTTATAAAAAAAATTTAAGCCCAACCTATACAGGTATAACTTTTGTGTTAGAAGTAGTCAAATACCAACATAATAGAATAATTAATGGCTGTACATTTTTGGGATATATTTCCCTTATTAAAAAAATATATTTTTTTTAATTAAGGAAAAGTGTCACAAAAAAGTTTTCAGCCGTTAATGTTCTACGTTAATACCCAACGACAGTATTTGACTGTCTCTGTACCTGTAGAAGCTTAGAAGCTGAGTACCGAAGTTTTTTGGGGTTTCAAATTTCAGGTCAGGTACTCTGGCTAAAGATTCACATTGAGAATTGGAGATTATTAGTTTCTATTATTAAAACATAATATTTTATTATACTCGTCATGACTATATGAAATGTAGGAGAAAACATATTTTTATGCCCGATTTTACTCTCGAAGGGACATGCAAGGATACTTTATATGAAGCTAGGGAATTGTTTAGAAGGCCGTCGTAAAAAGGAACCTAATTTATGGATAATAAATCAACAATATTGTGGTTAGGTAATATATTTTTCATTTAGATCGTAAATTCTCGGGTAGTATGTTGAACGTACTAGTAATAAAGATGGAGCATAGAGTCAAGATGTTACTATAAGGTGGTTTAGTGATTTTCGCTAAAACAACTGTAATGTGTGTATTTAGTAGTTTTATGTACCTCACTAGATGTTATAATATAAGCCTCTTGTAAATCCTACTCGTATATAACACTTGCGTAAAGACGCTATAACTGCCTCTATTTTATATGTAATAAATAGCTATTACGGGCTCATAAGAGTCAGCGTGGTGAAATATTTTAAAATTCATTGGCGGCGCACAGTGTAACGGATTTGATATTTCGTGGACATAGGGCAAAACAGCGACTATCGAATTTTAATTTGTTTTGTCTCTAGATTATTCGTAAAATGTCTGGAGTTTAGTCGTTTACCACGCAGAAATAACTGTTATGCCATTTTCAATAGGTAATAGTATTATTTTTGACCACTGCCACATTAGTTATATAGTTATAAAGTTAATATTGTCTCAACAAAACAGTATTGAATCAAAAAAAAATGTTTCTTTAAATATAGACTTATTGGAGTTCAAAAGTATTCCTGCTTCTTTGAAAAGTACATATATTACCATTTTTTCACTGACCAAAATATTATTGAAAACCAGGAAATTTCTATTATTCCTCAGAGTGTAGAATTGTTAGAGCCAAAAAATTAAACTACTTGACGTGAGTGCTTAAATATAATTGGGCAAAAAATAGATATTTGCAGGCGGTGTGATTCACACTACAATATATTTCATTAAACGAGCAAGAACTACAGTTTAAATAGAAAATCTTAAAAAATTAAGTCAATAATCCTTATATGTTAATTTAAATAAACACTCTAATAAAACATATACGTTTTTAAAGAAATAATAAAAAATAATAATTCAACGGGTTCTATTGTTGGCTGAAATATTACTTCCATTGCTCCTGGACACCCTTGGGAGAGGTTAAAATTGTGCTGTTGGTATTTGTTCGGTTAATTACGTTAAAGGTAAGCCAAAAATAATAGATCTTTTGGAATTCTGGGGACTGGAGCAACTAATTTCAATGTCTTGTTGTATGTAAGTAAAAAAAAATCCAAAAAGCTTTGTAAATTCTTTCAAATAAACGTTTATTAAAACCAATAATATATGTTGTATTGACCTTAGAAGAGGGTATTATTGCATCAAGTAATTGGTAAATTTAAGCGACCTATTAAAAACCAATGAAATCTTATATTTCACGCAATATTATAACTTATCGGTTAAAAATGACAAACCAGTCATTTAAAAATGTTTGTTGTGCAGTTCGGAACAGAGTGTGTCATTGAGTGAATTGGTATCTAATTTAAAATTCAATAGTCTTTTCTCTGAGCAGTTGTTTTTTTCAAATGAATCACCGTAAAATACTTCCTTTTTAAACAGAAACTTGACCCTTTCGAGAGCAATAAAACTGATGCGAAATAAGCCCAACTTTAAAAAATTCATAATAATATGTGTTTGAAATTTACTACTACTCTACTCTCTACTCTTGATATTTACAAATTTTAGTGAAAATATTTGTAAAGTTTACTTACATATGGAATTTTCAAGAACCGTGCCCCTAGTTGAAGAAAAAACAAAATTTGGTTGTGACTTTTAAAACAATGCCTAAGTTGTCACACACGTTGGAGGATTACACAACTCGTATACAAAAATTCAGTCAAACTAGCGTTAATCAAAACCAGAACCAATCATCAAGCGAATACGCCTATCGATGTTCTTTAGATATAATATGATTTTTTTGTCTTCGGGTGTTCATACAGTTTTTGAAAACACTCTTTTAATATGACATAAAGGTACTTTTTCATTGGACTTTTTGGTTTGTACCGCCGTTGGTTGTCTTTTTTACTTATGGCCCTTTTTTGTTGCCATATTTTAAAGCAGCAATAATATCCGTTTTAACACGATTTTTAAACTCTTACTAAGTATTTTCTCCTAAAAGCACATAACAAGCTTTTAAAACTTTGCCTGAAATAAAACAGAGCTGATTTGACCGATGCTCTGGCAGTTTTCTCTATCTGCGGACCGGCAAGAGTGGCTTACAATGTCCAATAATGCGTCTTGGCCTAATCCTAGATATCCCGTCCAACGTGACTCGAGGAGCTGAACCCTCATAACTTTAGCTGCCCACATGGCCATTTATCCATATTTGATGCGGTCAGATACAAAGCTCCATAATTCAAGTTTCTCCGTAAAAGATTTCCTTCGCTCTCTTTGCTTTATTTCTGTGCTGTGATTGAGTTGAGTTATGTACCGAATGTCCTTAAACAGAGTTTATGAAGAAAGTTTTGTGTTTATTATTGTAAATGTGATAAAATAAGTTACGTTGCAGCCTTTTTAAATACACTGACCAACTAAACTGGTGTTCAATATACAATTCTGTCCGGGGTTTATCTGGTATAATTGTTACAAAATATACTTACCGATATAAAGTTTGAATCATCCAAAATTTTGATCAGATTTAATGTATGATGACTTGTTTTTCCGTCGTCTGATTTAAATAATTTTTCTTTTAAATTATAAATAATGATTTTAATTAATTTCTTTCAATTTTCTAAAAAAGAGTATACATATTGAAATACACAGGAAAATTAAAATGTACGCTTTTTCACTTAATTTTGTAACACCCTGTAGAGTAATTTTGAAATCTTAACTAAACTGAATATGCTTTTCTTCAGAGTCCAATGTATTGTTACCATTCTGCTTTTTTATATATCGAGATATCTTTCTCGTTTCATGAGATATGAATTTTTAAAGAAAACACTAAATATCTTGCATCATTTTCTCATCACGCAAGAACTCAGAGCTTGGAACTCATTTGTAAGGGTCGTGACGGGATTTTTAGGCAATAATATGGATTGACGAACACCTGGTTAATGAACTTTTAGACTCCTACAAATCGCTTGGTTGCCGAATGTCTTTAAATATTCACTTTCTCCATTCTCATTTATCATTTTTTTTTGTCAGCCCGTGTAATTTGTCAAAAGTACAATAGGTCTAAATAATATCTAATTATTATGTTTGTCATTAATTAAAATTATAATTTGTAATATGTTTTTCCTATATATGTATAGGTATTATAACTGAAAAAAATAAACTTTGTTATAAAGATTATATAATGGCAAGCAGAACCATAAGAATATATTAATGTGCCGAGTTTTACTATTTCAGTTTCGTATACCTAACGAGGCCTGTGCCGAGTTTGTATTACCCCAAGTCATATTATTATTCAATCTGACCTTATTCTACATTCGGCAACATCAGGCAGCCACTCGCAATGATGACTGATGGAACGGATTTTATTGCGATTCTGATTTGGCCATAGCGAAAATCGTGCAGTGTTGCCAGTTTATTCGGCACCACTATTTTGATCATAAGAATAAAGAATAATCCATAACACGCCTCTGATGCCCACTTTGCAAAAGCTGTGAGACAAGGAAATAATTGCGGTCTGTCAGTTATGACGCTCGTGGCTTTTTCTTGCTTGATTCTTATTTTACCAAAGTACTATTATTTCTCATCATAATAAATCTTTGGTAATTTATTTCCATTTCATGTGACGAAATTTAGGGTGAGAGTGGCAACGTCACCTTACGTGGCGTCGTCTGGTTCATTGATGAATCTAGATGATTTAAAGGCGTAATTTTGTGCGTGTACGTTCCAGGCAGGTCGGAATATACGTAAGTAGTGAAATCCGATTTTTGGTTTTTCCTAAAAGGACTTTATCCTTAAACTTTAAGAAATGGCGCGTCAGTACCAAATGTGTGCAGTACATCAGTAGCTTAATTGTCACCTTATCGTCAGTCATATAAATTGTGTAATTAGGTTCTAAGAACCATCAGTTTCAAATCTTAATAAATAATCTTTTGTACCTATTAAAGAAATCTGGTATAATGTACTTACAACGAAAAAATATATCTTTGTTCGAAAACAAATTACTATCTGGCCCTGAGTGTAATTTCAACAAGATGTTCTTTGATTAAAGATCTAATCAGCCGTTACTAATGGAATGAAAAAGTTCAAGATTAGAAATAGAATGAATCGTTTTAGTTGGATCGTAAAGAAATTATCCTGGCCTAAAAATAAATGTATTTTTGTGGTATTTTTATATCTAGCTACAGAATTTGAGACAATATAACGGATACAAAAATAAATGTGCTATTTACGCCATATGTAGAGATAACACTAATCAACTGGGATAATAAAAGATATTATTATTTTTACTGTTAACTTTAATACGACTCTCAATAAACAAAAAATTTCTAAATATAGTTTTAGAGCATTTCTCATTTCCAAGCTCTGAATTAAATGTAATTGCTTTTAAAAAGGAATTTACAATAAACAGTATAAAGTACCAATATTTCTAAATTATTTTAATTTGTTGTAATTTAGCATTCTGGAAATTTGTTTAACACAAAATGAATTTAGATAGATAGATAGATAGATACATATATACATCGTCAAAAAAACATAGTATATGAAAAATATACAAGATAGAGGCTTCCTAATTAAAAGAAAAACTATCCATACATGCACAAACGCAAAATCTTACAAGGTAATAATACTACGGTAGAATGTATAGAATTGTCAAAAATTAAAAATATATAAAAATACATCGGGCAATTACATGATTAAAAGACAACAGAAAATTGATGCAATTGCATGTCATACAATAAACACCACTAAAACTAAAAGAAAGACGAACAATCAAACACATTAATAAGCTGACCAGATGTTAGTTAAATATTCCTTTACTGAATAAAAAGCTCTTGCCAAAAAGAATAATTTAGCATGCTCTGCAAAAGCATCACTGTACATGGTTCTTATTGTTTTAGGTAGAGCATTAAAAAACTTAATACAGTTGTATAAAGGACCGCCCTCGCAAGGTGCCGTTTTATGGAAAGGGATTTCAAGAAGATGCATTTTACGGGTCAGATACTAATTATTTGAACCCATTCTTACAAACATAGACATATTTCTGTTTTCAAACTGCACACACTTAAATGTATATACAAGCAAGGGAAAGTCAGTAATATCTTTTTTGTAACAAAAAACTCTCTACAGTTCTCTCGTGCCCTATCAACCCCTAGATCATAATCTAACAACACACTCCAATTCTCCTCAATTACCATATTTTTAAACAAAGAAATATTACAGTCACTTAAATTACGACGTACAATGTTACAAGTCTCAGCTTTAGAATTAAATCAAATTGATGGGCTGAATGATAACTTAGGTGAGGGTCGAACAATGAACAACCATAATTGAAAAGAATCATTTGGCATGTTAGTGGTATACATAGTGGTTATTCTATGCATGAAGAACTAGTGTGTCCATTACTGCATGTGTAAATTCGTGTGGGTCTAGAGGTAGTGACCGTAATTTCGAAAGAGCTGAACACATCGGATAGTTCTTTTCTACGCACATCAGAACTGTCAAAGTAATCTATGTTTAGATCGCCGCAAAGTATCAAGCATTGGCCTTGCCTGGACAGCCCAGTCAGGACACTACTTATTGAGGTAAGGAACATATCCATGTTCCCACTCGGTGGGCGGTAACAGCAGATTATGATGTAATTTCCAAACGTGACTGCTCACAACTCTCTATGACCCTCCATAGTGTCAACATCCATGCTATACTCCTTAATTAAATTAATCAGATCATTCCTAATTAAGATCAAGGATCCTCCATGTTTAGAGTTTAGTCTAAAAAAACAGTAACTATTGCGTATCCCTCAACCTGAAAACTAGAAGAGGACAACCAATGTTCAGTGAAGCACATTATGGGGGAGTTTGAGTTGACGCTTAGAACGCTCCGAGCATAGAAATTAGACATTGTATATTACTTCTTACTTTGTCGTCTATATAGGACATGTTAAGAACGTATGTCTGAGATTTGCGCTCGGAGTACTCCGAGCGTCCAACTCGAACTCCCCCTGTATCGATGATACCAGTAGTAAAGACTGATTCAAGTTCATCAGATTTATTAGACTCTGGATATTTAAATGCCACATTGTAATTTTTTTATAGTTTTCATATTATGATATTTTGAAATTTTCTACATGTTGAAGCCTAACCTAAATGCATGCCAGGGCTAAAGATTACGCACATAGAGATGTGACAGTTCAATTTTGTCCCAGGGTTTTGCCTATTTTTACTAATTACTCTTATTAAAAAGTGCCTATTTAATTCCTACCTTGATTGAACTGCTCTGCCTCCATGCTGTGATCACGCTGTGTAAGTTGATTCTTGTCCTATTTCCAATTTAGGTCCGAGGAATTTTAATTTATTTAATCGCTCTTTATCCCGTGTAAGTTTCTTTATTCCCTGGTTCGAGTAGCTCGGTTTAGTATAGGACTCCATAATGTAATTTAACCTTTTTTATTGGTCCTTGGAATTTCTTGATGTTTTTAGCTTTGCTCCCAGGTTTTCACTATTGGTGGAAGATTGCTAATTGACCAGACTCAACTTTTTCTTTCCGGAAAAGATATATTTACTTTTTACATTTTTATATTAACATTGAAACTGTCAGTTGGAGTTATGTCAGTCTTGACAGAGTTCGTTAATTCGCTTTGACGATGGGAGTAGGACAGGCTGGCGCTTGGAGTGTACGAGTGGTTCCGGAGCAGGTTTTTTACGCCGCTGCCGCGGGTATGTGAACGTTACTGCCGCTACGCAAGTGGGCGTTGCGATTACAGTTGTAAGAACCGGCGCACAGTGGTTCTAGCAATAGGTCAGAAGTCATAATATTTTTTGTCAGGGATCTGTCAGGTAGTCGTTCAAAAAGAATCAAATTTACCTGAACCAATGAAACTTTGACCCTTAAAGACTAATTTCAGTCGATTTGTGATCGACAAAGAGTGTGAATTTGACGTACGAAAAAGCAGTATGAATATTGTGTTAAAAGTGAGTTTAATTTTTTGGTAATATCGTAAAAACTACCTGATTAATATTCAGATTCCTCTTTAAGTGGCCTTAGTAGCGCAGATAAGTGGTTCTTCTTTTAGTAAAATATTGTTGTTGAAAGGTTTTATTTCCACATGTTCCTGGACATTAATGAAATGGATGTTTTTATTGCCCCTGATATTAGCATTTTATCTTGCTTTTAACTATTTTCTGTCTCTTGTCGATCGGAAAAATGTATATAGCCTTACACAGTCTTCCTTTTACGAGGACATATAATTTGTATCCAGATCCGTCCAGCTTTTCAAGTTATAATAGTTTAAGTAAACTGCTCGTCAAAATGTTCGCAAAATGGCATTTTTACAGCTCTGTGGATTGAAAAGGGCTCAACCAATTCAAATTTTTTTTTTTTGGTTTTTAAAGACCTAATTTATTTAAAAGTCGCTACGAGGACCGCTTTAACCTAATAAGAAGCGCGTTTTGTTATACAGGGTGAAAAATGTGTAAAACAGTTAAAACATTAACCACGTGGCATTCCTTGAAAACATTTTTCTGAAATTTTATTTTTAAAATATGTTTAAGCTTGGATTAATATCTCGGGACAATTAAACTTTTTCCTTGTTTTAGGTCCTGTAAAAAAAATTATCATAATTGGTTTGAAAAACAGCTGTGAAGTTTAGGATATATTCACTAACGCGACAACCTGTATGGTGTGTATTAGTATTATTAGATATAAATTAATTAAAAAATATTTGTAGTGAACATGTCTTATAGAAAATAATATTTAAATCAATATAACTTAAGCATTTAACTTTTTAACGGATTTTTCTGTTTTTAGTTAACTTCTACTATCTTGCACCAAAATTTAAACAAACCGAATACGTGAAATTAATTTGGTGTCTGCCTGTCACAGTCCTCTTTCTCCAAGACCGTTAAACGTTAAGAGCTGAAATTTAGCATAAGTATGTATAGGTCACAGAATAAAAGCAGATTTAAAATATAAAAAAAATGAAATCTAAATTTAAGAGGTTGGTTTTTTGGGGATAAACGATTTATTACTTTTAAACTTTTTTAATTTCAAGCTCTGTGTCTGGGGTATCAAATAAGAGCCCACAAAATAGAAAATACAAACATAAATAATATGCTTATTTAATATAACCCTTGTTAAGTAAAATTTGAAACAAAGTTGTAAAAACTGTTGTCTCTTTTCTATACATTGTAAAATCGGAGTAGAACAAATCTGTCAAATCTCAAGGGTGTGTATCATGATGCACACAGTAAAAAAAAATTATAATAATAAAAAGTTGTATTACGAATCACTTAACGCGCTAGCTGGACTCACACTTCACCAACTTATTGTATGGTTTGTTTACAATAATGTATTTTTAAGTAAAAACATGCATTTTCAGTTATTAATTTTTCAAAAATATTAATTGCTATAATTATGACCGCACTCTCCATGTAGTCGGAACCACTATGCGGCGGCTTGAAGTGAACCAGTGGTTTTAGAGCACGTTTTTGACGCCGCGGGTATGTGACCGTTGTCGATTGTCCGTGCCGTCAACCTGGACAGTGGTTCTTCTGTTAGTAATCTGTTTTTAATGGTGTTATGAATAGAATGTCTTTTGGGCATTGTCTTTAGTGAGTTCTTTTGTTTGTTGGAGAACGACTTTACTTTCCATTTGGCCCTCAAAGAGGCCATCGGTCTCAGGAATGCCGTTTTAGGGTACTTTTGGATCAAGCCAGAGATCGATATTTTAATTCCTGAGATGAAATTTGCCTGCCTTGTGTACAGATTTGAGGCCTTGAGTACCTAGATATGATGCCAAAAAGTTACCATCAGCTTTATGGTTTTGGACACCCAGGTTGCTTAAGGCAATCTTTTTGTTTTTATCTCGTCAAAATTAACATCGAAAACCCTCCAAGGAGGGTTTTTCCCGGAAGAGCCCAAAAACCCCTTTTTTCCGGAGGGGACCACAATTTCCCCAGACTTTTTCGTCTGACGTGAGTTACTTAATTCCCTCCGGATGTATCAGACGAGGAAAAAGAAGTGATCGAGCAGATAAGTTTTAGAGTCTTAATTTTAACTCATATTTTGTGTTTTTTTACGTCATCAAGTACAGACTGTTTTTTTTATGAATATGGATTGTTGTTAAGTGTATCTCCGTTGTTCTATTTAGCTCTCTTTCTCCTTATTTATTTATTTTTCTTTCAAATATGATTAATGGGATTGTTGTGTGTGAAGCAAGTCCTAGACCACCAAGGCGACTTCCAGTTTGAGTCGGCTTAAAAAACTGGTGGCGCCTAATTGAACCCCTCCTGAAACTAAGCTAAGGGTTGATTTGCACGCGCTCTGCAACAGCTTGCTTTGCGCAGGACATCCTGCTCTTCTTCAGACCTTTGACGAGATCGTTGACAGTTAACTTCATACTATTGATAAACAAAGTGCTTGGCAAGTTAGACAAGAAAACGAAAATGTGTGAGGGACAGCAAAGACTGCCAATTTAAATGACTGTCGATAGACGCGAAAGTAAAATGGGACAGTACCTATGGGCACAAAATATTTAAAAATGTAAGCAAATACTAGTTTTAAACCTGAACAAAACCTTTTACCTACTTGTATATTCAAAAACAGTATAAATTTATTGAAATCGAATTCCTTGATCCAAAGAAAATTTTATACCATCGAATCTTTTCTTAATTTATTCTACTACCTAATAACATAAATAATTCGGATAAATTTACAAATTCAGATTCCAGGACTCGGTTACAGAACGAGCACAATTTGGCAGACAGCATTTGCTGTGCAAATACGATTGCACAATTATCTCTCAAATACAACGATAATACTGTTGGTGACCGTTGATACATAAACACGAAAATAGGCCGTATATACCGGATCTCTCTCGGAAACTATCGTAGTGTGGCCGAACGGAAGACTTTAAAGTTCTTATCTCTCTTCCTATTGTTTCCTTAATGAATTCAAATCCTGGAGGCGGTCTGCGAAAACGACGGTTTTGCATACCATTTACATAATTGTACATATTGATGTTCGTTAACGAATGTTGTTCAGCAAAGTTGCAGCAAAGAGGAAGCCTGGCAAATTAAAAATTCATTTGGTGTTGCCATAATTTAATACTGACACGGAATTTCGGCAATTACGCTTGCGGTGTGTTTTGATCTACGGCTAATTTCGAAGCTAATTTTGCTGAATTAGGAAAGTAAAATGTTTGGTTATAGACAAATACATATTGTTCATTTCACCTAAGTTGTAAAAAGTGATTTGCATAAGACATTATTTATTTATTGAAACTAATTTTTATGTATTTTGGTATTCTAAAAATTGAAATGTGCTAATAGGACTTTTGCAAAAGCTGAACCAGTTGTTAATGATGATGGTGCTAACAGGATAATGATAAGAAGACGATGATAATACCAACTGCTATAATAATGGTGATAGTAAAGACAATGTGGTTAAAAAAATGATAGTAAGGATAATATTCCTGATGGACAGAGATAGTAATTTATTACAGATGCATTATTTTACGGAAGGTAGGAAAACAAATCAACCAAACTGATCGATATTGCGGTTTCTCTGAGATAAAAATTCAGGAAAAAAGCTGACATACGTCCATGTTCCCTGAATATTTCTGAAAATAAAACACATTTATTTAACTTAAAAATGTTTAGTATTAAAGTTGAACAATATATTTTTCTAATATGTAACAAAACAGAAAATATTTTTGAAAATCGAAAATTATTTAATAGCGAGTGCTTCCACCATTTTTGTCTATATCCACTTGGACTCGTCGAGACATACTTAGAATTAAGTGATTTAACTCATCTTGGTCCAAGTCATCCCGTAAAGCTGGAAGAACTTGACTTAGTGTCCTTACGTCACGAAGAGGCGGTTGATGACCAATTACTGCTCTTCCAAGCATGTCCCAGACATATTCAATAGAGTTTAGATCTGGAGAGAGTGGAGGTAACGGCAAATAATCAATTTCATCCAATGCTAGCTGTTTTAAATCTATCCTGGCTCGATGTGGGCAAGCGTTGTCATCTACGAATTTGAAATTGGGCTGCAAATTCCAGAGGTAATCATTTAGTATATTGCCAGCGATGTCTCGGGCATAAATATCACCTGTTATTGTACGTTCACAAACACGCAACTCCGTTTGGCAGCGGCTTCAGGTTTCTTATCAAATTATTTCTTTAATGAATCAATATCCTGGATGCGGTCTCCGAAAACTACTCTATTGAGTGGCATTTACACTATTATATATGCATTTTGATGGTCATTAAAGAATATTGTTTAGTAAGGCTGTAGTGAATAGGAAGTCTGGTAAATTCAAAATTTATTTGGTATTGCTATAACTTAATACCGACACGGAATTTCGCAGTTACTATTGCGGTGTATTTTGATCTAGACCTAATTTTTCTGAATTAAGAAAAGCTTGTTTGATTATGAACCATTGACATTTTTTGATTTCGCAAAAGTTTACACAAATTCTTTTTCTAACAATTACGATTAAGATTATCCTGCGATTATCATGATTTGCCGATTAATCGTTACCGCTGAATACTTGTTATACGATTCTTTGCAGTTCTATCTTATGTGTACCGGAATACTGAAAAGCTCCCGAAAGATCACGCGATCCCATTGACAAACGCATTCTTTATTTATTTATTGACACGTTTTGTTCTTGGACATCTCTTCGGAAAATAGATAAGAAATAAGTAATAGATTAAAGCACTTCACAAAAGTCGCCGGTGAACTAGAGTACTGGAATAAAAATAAAACAGCCCCAAGATTTAAAAAACCGTCAGATATTTATCATACAAGCCATTGTATGTATGTATATTCGGATATGTTATTTTTTCTATGACTACATAATTATTTATAGTCGCATTGTTAACTTAATAACAGATATACAATAGCACTCATTTACTAGGATTTTTATTTCTCCTGACTTAGCAATGCGGAAATCAACTAAAGCAATACTTCAATCAGCTCATTTAGATATAATTAAAAAACACAATAAGCCTAAATGAAACGAAATGCCCCTGGCAACCGCGGGCACGTTTGACGGATTCTGTGTTTGGAAGAGTCGTTTTTAATTGTAAGACTTTTTGCCTTTTAAAAAAGAAAATATGAACGAAAGTGATTCGGAAGAATTTACTCAATCGTCACAACCTGAAATCAGGGAAGCTAATGCAGGCACACTGAATTTACTTATTTGTCTTTGTTTTACTCATAATCATATCCGTACGAATATTTTTTATTTATTGAAACTGATTTCTTGTGAGATTCTGAAAATTGAAATGAAGAAATAGTGCCTTCTTAAAGCCAATGTTAATGACGATGGTGAATGGGAATACGATGATAATAACGACTGTGATCATGATGACAATAGTAAAGGCGACGATGATAATATAAAGAGACCATTATGGATGATAATCCTGATTTGTAGCGATACTAATTTATAAGCAGAGACAGCATTTTACAAGAATTTAGCCACAAAGATATCTTTGAAGTTTTATAAATTGTGCAATTTTTAAAGTCAAGTTACGGTAATGCTACTAGGTGATAGAAACGGAAACTATAAGAGAAATAGTTATTAATTATTATAGCAAAATTTGCACCGAAGATGATGTTGATGTTCATTGACAGCCCTAACAATTGACCAGCAATTATTTCGCATAATTCTGTATTTTAAATAAATAACTAAATCCTTTTGGTGCATCAATTCATTGCAGTTTTGATCATTATTTCTTAATCTTTGACCTTATTAGCCTAAAATAATTAAGTTGTATTTGTTGGTAATTCTTTAATTCTGTTCTTGCTTCTGTTTCTGAGCTTTACTACAAATGAGCCAAAAATTAAAAATATATTACTAAAATTAATTTTTTTAGGTATGTTTGCTTCGTTTTAAACTCTTAGATTTTCAACCGTATAGGTAATATTGACATTTCCAACTTTTTAAAAGTTTGAAAGTGTCATATTTTTGACTTTTACTTTCCACCCCCCGTGGGTGGAAAGTAAGTTTATTTCTAACAGCTTTTGCTTACTCCCTAGCAAAAATCGCTTAGCTTCAAAAATTTGCCAACTTAACGATTTGCCTAATTGATATCCTTGACAACACATCTTTGTGACATCAGTTACTCGCAAATAAAATGTCACGGTTGATTCAATTTTTTTCATCAGAAAAATAAACAAAAAATAAAAGATAAAATTACAAAATTATGGTTGGAAATAAAACAGTATACAGAACTCGGTGAAAGGTCCATCCCCGTCTCAAGATATAACTATCTTATCTCTTGACAGTAACAAAATACTTTCCACTTTGGAGTGTAATATACTATTACCCATCAAGAAAAAATAAATACGTTAGCAACTTTCTTACAGTTTGATCCCAGCTTAAAAAATGTTATATCTATACCCTGTTACAATTTATATTTAATTATTTTCTTAACTTTTTTAGTGAAGACGGATTAATTAATTACCTGAATATATTTTTTTGCCCGACACGAAATGTATTACATATTAACTTTTAAAAACATGTTTTGAAACAACTAATTACAAAATCAATAAAAACAGACAAGCTTTTCTTTGAATTATACAATGCATAATTAATTTCTAATTTCATTAGTAATTTATTGGTAATACTGTAATGTAATTTTTATCATAAACTTACTATGTTTGTAGTGAAATTAAAATTTCTTAAGTTATTATTGGTTTGCCTACTGTGGAACAGGCATTGGCTAACCAGAGATAAAATCAATATATTATTTTTGCTTTCCAAATGTTACATGTAAAATGTATTTAACATTTTTTTATCCAAATAGTGAGTATTATTTGGTTTCGCGTATATGTTCATCTTTTAGTTTTTTTATATTCTATATTATACTTTAAACGATTTCTAATGATACTACTTTGTCAATTTAAGCCCGTGAGTATCAATTTAGACCTATAATTATTAAAATAGAATGGCTTTAAATGTTAGTGAATCTCTTCGCAATAGTTTTGGTTTAACAACCTTAACGTTGAAAAATACGAACAGCGTTACAAAGAGCGGAAAGAAAGTCCCATTTTCTCTAATGGAATGTACATAGTACATGAAAAACAACCCAGAGAGAAAATGTGAATTAAATTACTTTATATAAATATACATACTACCTCTCTAGAATGAGAGTTTCCATTTTATAAGAAATAAATAGATAAGTTTGCTGTAAATTATTAAAAAACATATTAACGAATTAATGGAATAATGAACAAAGTATTTAGGGTTGTCGCCATAAGCAATATGTATGAAAATTTATGAAAAATTATTAACGATCATTTTAGAAAAATATGCACTATAGTCGGTTTGAATAGAAAAAAAAAACAGGAGTGCGCGTAGTATACCTACCAGCGCATTTTTCTGTTTCAACCTTAGTTAATGATAATATCACTTGGCTAAAGTATATTTAGATATGGGATATAATACTGTATTTTTAGCTGCAAGGAAATGTTCGTGGTATTCCAGTGGTCATAATGCGGTTAAACACTCACCAATATAAAATTTCGGCGATCTACAGTTATACCTAGCGAAAACTAAGCCATTGATTTAATTTTCAAGATACACGACATAATATCTGTTTGACAAAAGCTTAAAATTGTGATTTTCTGTGTTTTTGTTAATTATTATTTTCAGTTGTCTTTCAAACCTGCCAAAAACATCCTGAAATACTTAAAAAAGTAGTATTTGTCACTAGATCTCTTATTTGTCAACTTGTACCCGCCAATAATCCTACTCAAATGCAGGATTCAAATCAGATCCCATTTTATCAGTGGCGACGTTACAAATTACGTAATTGGAGTATTCCTCTATTAGCATTTTCTCGCGAATACTCATCGGGAACTGAAACTCACTTCATAGTAAAACAACTATAATAACTAACTAAAACAAGTAAATTTACATGTAATGTAATTTACTGTAAAAATACAGTTTAAATAAAGAAACGCTATCTTGATTTTATCAGGGTCAGTTTGAAGGGCATTAATTGATCTTTTAAACAACATACAGTTTTTTACTGTGTTACAAGGCGATATCTGGAAAACGGTTTAAAATATTTTCATGGAATTTTTATGAGGTAATAGGGAGATGGGACGACATATCGTCGCTGGAAAGACAAAACTCCGAAAACCCGAGTTTCGATTTATGGCCACCACACCTACTCCCAATGTCATATTTATAAAAACACAAACTGGCGTTTTCTCTCTTATAGTTAAAGAGCAAATAAAAAAAAATTGTACACATAGGAAGTAGAATATAATTTTATAACCAATGTAAAATTCCAAGGTCCCCTAAAATACAGAGAGGGGCAAATGTCAAAAATATGTTTAAATATGTCCCCCCATCTCCCTATTAACCGACCAAAATTTCATGAAAATATTTTAAATCGCCTTGTAACACTTCAAAAACTGACCCTGTATACTTTTCTTTTATTTAAACTGATGAGTGGCTTCTAAAAAATACATTCAATTTCCGTACACGTAGGTATTCAATTAAACTTATAATAGCCTGGCTACGTACTTTTTAACAGCTTGTTATTTTATTTAATTTTTTAACTAAACTAACATACAAGTACTTATAATGTTATAGATCTAAAATACACGTATGCACACACGGAAATGTTTTTTAATAACATATTTCAAAACTATCCACAAATAAAGTTTGGCAATTGTCCCCAAATCTAACAATGTAAAAAACAACACAAAAAGTACTTACGTAAACGGAATAAAAAGACACCAGGTGGGAAGCCACTAGCAGCGCTATCTTATTGGTAATAAGAAGCTTTGGTGTGAAAAGCTGTTGGGACAAAATAAGAAAGGCGATAAAAATGGCGAAAATAAAGACTCATTTTCTTTAATGGAAAGTATATAAAAACTGGCCTAAATATTGAGGAATAACGTGTTAAACGAAAACATTGTTATTCCCTTTTGATTACCAATTATGACATTTGTTGTCTTACATTCTTTATTAGGATGGACAAAATTATACCTCAAAATGATATTTTAAGAAAAAATACTCAGTTTTAGTGTAATTAATAGGTTATTTGATCAGAGAGTCTAATTTTACTATACCGATTTTCACTAATGAGGAACAGTGGGGGGTAATTAAAGTTAATTGTACACAATCTCGTAAAAATATTGAAGGGAGAAATCAGGATGATACTGTCAAAGACTGACCTAAGTCGCAAGTCTGTCGATACATAGGTATGCTATGGTCAAAATACGCAAGTGTCAGCATTGCAAAGTTCACAATGATGTGCAGGTTTACTCAGGTTCGTTTGGACTTGTTCAGGATCTTTTTCTGTAACAAGAAGTCCTGCAAAGCATATCAGACTTTACTTGGGTGGTGCCCGGGCGCATTTCTCTATACGCCACACGTGGTCGCGAATCGGGTCATGCCGAGCGTCGGGTTCTAAACGCCGCTTGCGATCGCAAAACACCCTGGCTAAACAGTACAGCTCTTTCGAGCCAGAAAATACTTCTCCCTGTCCCACTTACAAACTCTCTATGTTTCCCAAATATCACGTTCGACACTTAGGATTCTATCCAAAAGAGAGCCATCATCAGTGACCCAGTCCCCACAAGAAAATTCCCTTCTCGCTGTTGGGGATGTATCTCTTTTCAACCGATACTTCCACGGATTCTGCTCTGAAGAACTTGCTGCTATAATTCTTCCCTTGACTGTTCCTAACAGAATAACAAGAGGCGCATTACGTACGCATACCTTTACTGTCCAGCTACAAAAGCCTAGTCCATCCCATTCCTCTCGCTTATTTATACATAGGGTCTCCAGATTATGGAACGGACTACCTGCAGATGTTTTCCTTCCCCTGCCAACCTCTAGTCCTTTAAACCGCGGGGCAATAGATTATATTCCCTTCAGACACCCATGGTACGTTAGTACTTAGGCTTATTTATTAACCAATAAGATACACCTAAAATTTGGTGTCTCTATCTTTACTAATAGTAAAGATATTTGCTCATACTATGACTTTTCTCGGGCACCCTGATGCATGTTTCCACCCGGAACAACATTTCTACCAACATACAGTCGAAATAAAAGAAAAATATTTTACAAATATGACCTTCTGACCTCTTCACGAGAAAATGCCCTGTAGTCATTATTATTCATGTTCTAGACTTTAAAGGTTATATAAAACCCAAAAATAACCATTTTGAGTTAATGAAAAAAAGGTATAAATTTAATTTAAAATAAGTCTACGTGGGCCGTCTCAGATAATAACAATCAAAACTGCTGCACCCTTTCTTTTTGATCTTGATAATAAATGCAATCAGACTACTTATGTGGAATATGTAGTGTATCAGTTAAATCTATATATAGAAATTTACCTTGAGATGTTTTTAGAGCATCTAGCTTAACAAATTTTTCTAATATTTCCTAGAACTCTGCCAGCATTTTTCTAGGGAGCTACCCTTCCAAAAGTCTCGAAAGAAAGAGGACCGCATCCTCCAATTTACAATTTATATATCCTTTTTCATTTTCTCACATTAGACCGCTAGCCAATCAGGGCTCAAGTCTGCTACAACGTAAACTAAATCAACACTAAAATGTATCTACAAAAAATCCTTCAGCACTTTAAACGCTCCAGAAAATCGTCTTTACCATTCTGACAATCAGAATCACAACAACTCCCGAAAATGTGCCTATATTTATAAATTATTAATTATTTCAAATCTCATTTTTATACGTTACTTTCACTTTCCTTCTGATGGAGTTTCTAAAGCTCCGCGAACGCATGCAGTTACAGGAGTGTCTGCAATTCTTAGACCTATTGTTCTACTAAGTCTGAACTACTATCCTGTTACAATATAGTACAAACACATAAAGGGTTTGCCTTAAGTATAAACATGTAACATCATAATCTATCTAAAGAAAACATATAAAACATCGCCCCAATAAGAAACCACATTTATAGAACTTATTCTAGAGTAGAGTATACTACTCCAGACTATAATCACACGTTAATAAACCGCGCAAAGCGCAAAAGACAGACTACAAATATTGGTCCAATTCAGGCGCGTTCATAAGCAACCGAGAGGTGGAATTCACTACATTCTTTAAAAATGTAACGGAGAAATTAATCCGTTAGAGTGCTAATGACCAACCAATATATTTACCCAAAAAAAATTTGCCCTTGCAGTTTTTGGTGGGGTGAGTATTGAATATTTTCGTTTTGTAAAATAATTTCCTTTTATCTCAGCACTTGACTGTTTTAAAACGACCTCTCTGCAAAATTTAATTTTAATCGGTTGTAAAATGTTCAAGTTATGGGGCTGTGACACACGGACGGGCAGACGGGCGGACATGCCGAAATCATAAAAATTTCGAGTTATGCTATGGAACCCTAAAAATGATTTATATAGTTATAATTTAATATAGTGTTCACCATAATTGCCCCCTTGGTCCGCCTGCTAAAAGTATTCCTTTCCTGCAAGCTTAGTTATTAAACACAGGATTTTGATCAATTTTGGATAAACAAACGTTTATAATTTAACAATTTGGTATTATTACTAACCCTGCATGTTATCTATCAACCAAAAAGTTATCGTGAACTATTGTTCAAATGCTAGTATATTCAGGATGTCCTAAATCGATATACTCGTAATATGTGCTAGAAATGTCAGTGACTATCAAACAATCAATCTGATATTTATTATGATGGTAGTGTGAGTCTCAGAAAAATACCTCTATTATTAGATAATACGAGACTTGATTTCGACCCTATATGTAGAAAGCGGACATAAATTTAAGGCAGAAACCATATTTTAAACAAAATAGTGGACTAAGTATCAATTTTTCGAATTTTAGGTTAAATTTTATTTTAAAATGTTTTTATTTATCTAGTATCTTAGGATCGCTTAAGTGGTAGAATTATATTTAATATAAATTATGAAAAGTTATAATGATTTCGCACATTTCCTTAATATACTTAATGCTTTCTAATACTTACGAGAGAGTGTTTTGTCTCTAAAAATGCCATTACTTACATTGTTGATCGTACGAACAATACTGCTAAAACTGTCCTGGTATAAATTCTACAAACCATATTACTAAATCTAAACCTGCACTGAATTTTAACAACTCTTAAACCTCAAGATATATGATACCAATCTTCGCAGTAAACCGCTGGAAGGACTTAACTGCAGAATAACGTATATGCCCCACATGCTCTATTTTTATTATTTAATAAATTTCATAGTTTTATTTTTTTATTTTGGGGACAAAGCTGACTTATGGAGCAAAATAAATCAACTTAAATTTTTTATTAAAACAAAAATGTAATTTTCGTGACTTGCTTTAATACAATATGTTACCAACTTCCTAAAATGAGTTTTTAGTTCATTATAGTTAATTCTCCAGTGATGTATTAAGTTTTTTGATTTTAAATTAACATATTGAATATAGTGTTCGTTGTTTTTTCATTCTTTTTTTCACTTTCACATGATTTTTGTTAATTGAGTGGCAAAATATCCAATGAAACTACAAACAGTACATCGGCAACTTTAGTGTCTATACAGGGTGTTACAAAAAGATGCTAAGAAATTTTAAGGGCAGATTCTACATCTAAAAATTTGGAAATAAGTTTATATAAACATGGATCCTCAAATGCTTCTTTTTCGAGATACAGGGTGTTTAATATTTTCACACCTCAAGTGCTCCGAAGAGTTAGGAGAAATATGCGAAGACGAGTTAGAGCATGTATTGAAGCACGGAGAAGCCTTTTCCAACATCTACTATAAACTTAAATCAGAAAGCACCATTTCCTGATCCAAAATTTTTTTAAAAAATATAATTTTTATTATTTGCTTTTATTGTAAGAAATAAATTAATTTTTATCTCGAAAACAGTGCATCAGAGCAAAAAAGCTCAAGAGACACTTCTTACGCAGAATTAATTGGACATAAAGAAAACGATATCAATTTTGCAAAAAATCAGTGGCGTGCCATTTTTTTCGCTAAAAATATAGACTTACCAGCCCGCACGCCACTGATGCAAATACTTTAGAAAATAAATTTTTGCACGCAAAGATACCCTTTAACTACATACTGGCGTGTACCAAAATTCATGTCAATATCTTAACGCATTTTCGAGAAATTAAAGCGAGGATCCATGTTGATATAAACTTATTTTCATATTTTGAGATGTAGAATCTGTCCTTAAAATTTCTTAACATCTTTTTGTAACACCCTGTATATTGTCAGATGTATTAAAGTGGGATAGCTATATTGGTAATACAACGGATTTAATTGACTCAACTGAATAAGCAAAATTATAACAATGATATCAAACGAATAACAATAATTCAGCAATTTTTATAGAAAAAAAAATTTATGTAATCTATCTATAGATCCGTGCAGTTTTTGCCAGCATTATGCAATGTCCAATTGATGAGCAAAAAGTACGTTTGTACGCATTCGACGCCAATCATATTATTTGTCAAAGTCGGTTCCGTAGAGGCATGCGCATTGCGCACTTTCCATTGCTTTGAGCTATTAGTGATGACAACTTAACGCTATCCCATTGACATTTCTGTGTGAAAAGCGAGCAGTAGATAATGACTTGTTGAGTTTCATTTCTTTTTTGCGCTGCAATTATTAACATTAACATTTCTTTATAACAAATTTAAATTAGCACCTGGATCCATAAAATATCGAAACAATGCGTACAACAAATACTGAATTTAAAAGTTTACAGTCCAGTATGTGACCAGCGCAAGCATTTTGCATGAGCACGCCCCTACATGACTAACTTTGTTTACAGATTCAGTTTCGTAAATTTGTCACTCTCGCAAATATTGTTAGATAGTCTACACGTTATATATTAAAACCTAGATATAACGTGACCCCGGAATGAATATCCTTAATTTTTTTTGCTATTAGAAATAGGAAGGTCCCCTCCTTTATAAATTTTCGAAAAATCTCAGAACTAAATACACACCTAGTACAAAAATTAGTTGACTTGTTCTCACAGTTGTCAGTTCGTAACTTTAGATTGTCACATAAGACCATATCACGGTCAGTTTTTACCATAAGGAATTAAATTATATTTTTGTAATTACCGTAGAATAAGTGGTGCCACCTTTGGTTCCCGTGACCAAGTGCACTTATGTTATCGGTAGTTTTAAAACTGAATAGCCGATTTAGTTGACGTGATCGCTGAGAGAGATCGCGTGATGGTGCTGGTGAACGGTTAGTGATATGCAACCCGCACTGTTAGCTACGACCTTAGACGCGTGTCGTGCGCGACTGTTTGGTAGGGACGTGTAATTTGATCGCATCTGATGGTATCGATATTTTTACTTTAAAATCTGGTTGTATCATTTATACATAACTGACAATTTATAAGCGAAACAAGACAAGTCTTGTTTTCTGTTTTGCGCGTGGTTTCAAGGAGAAGCTGAAAGTTATTTCTTCTTTGCAAGAAAAAAATATTTTGCGATGAAACAATATTTACCCAAAATGGCGCTGTCCATTTCCAAAATTGTCGCTGGTGGAATGATACAAACCCCAACTTTGTTATCCAATGCCGTGATGAAACTTATTTTGAGACAAACGTATGGTGTGATTATGTGAATGATCAAACAGAGGGCTCGTATTTTTTCAGTGAAAACATTACAACTGACTTTTATTTAAATATCCTAAGATTCGAGCTTTTCTGACTCTGGTATTAGCATGACGGCGCTGCTTGCCGTAGCGCAGCAAAGATGACCGAATACTTAAACGAAGATTTCCTCTTGCGCTGGATAGGAATAGGCTCGGAAATTCCCTGGCTACCTAGATCGTCTAATATTACACTGTTCGATTTTTTTTATAGGGGCGCTTAAAGCAAATGGTTTACGAACATTTTCGAGATATTGAACATCTAGAAGAAACCATTGGGCTATGCATACAAGAAATTACTACTTCTTTGATAAGGAAGTGAGTCACAAAGTTCTCAAGGACAACTATAATTTGCATGGGAAAGAACGCAGGTTACCTGGAGTTTTAAATTTAGTTAGTTATTTTTAGTCATATTTAATGTGTTTTTTACCCTAATATTTCATTTGTTATTAAAATTGTGTTAAATAAAAATAAATTTTTAATCACTCGGTACGTCTCATTTCAAGTTTAAGTAAGTACCTAAGTACCTAAGTTATAGGTAAGTACCTATAACTTAATTACTTACCTTACACAAGTACCATAGCGGTAAATTGAAATTCGGCTTGCCCTTGTCTTAAGGTCAGTTCAAAGTTTTAAATTTTTTAGCGCCCTGTATGTCCTAGATCAAATTTTTGAATAACCATGCTCTTTTCTCACAATGTAAACCTTTTTATGAAGATATACAATTTTTTTTGTTAAGGCGATAATAAAAATTAATTTTATTTTTGGGACCTCCTCTATGTTTCTAACCTAATTCACAAACATAAAAAAAGATAACTTTGGTATATTTACAATGCCAGTTTACCTTTAAATAATGATTTTGTGTCTTTTCAGCTTCACGTGGATTAGGACTTTTACATTTTTGAGCTACCCTGTATGTCCTAGACCGAATTTTTCAATGGCAATACTATTTTCCCACAATACAGAACTTTTTATGAAGAGGCACTGTTCTTCGCAAAATCAATAGTAAAAACTTTTCCCATATATGGTAATAACTTCCATGGACATTAGGCACGCTGTATCTCACAAAGACTGCTATGCTATTAGTACTAAATCAAATTATTATAAAATTTTAATTTTTAAACACTAGGGCTTACTTTTTACAAATCGCTGATCATTGTTAAATAGTAACAACAACGTTTCTAAGATTAAATAATATTACTTATTTCTATATAGCTTAAGAAGTTAAAGTACTTAAAACCCAATTAGTGAGTCTGAATAAACACAGAAGGGTGTGCATTTAAATAGAATGACGTTATATTGTACCAATATTAATAAATTAAATTAGTAATTATAAAAAAATCTTATTAGATTTTAGCATCTGTCCCAGAAGCATAAAAACCTGTGAAAATACCGCCATATTAAAACCTAATTTAATTATCCTAACACATATTTTCCGTAAAAATCGGCTTGAAAACACGTTCGGGTTTTCACCGACACATTTAAAGGTTTAGACTGGGTAAAAGTACCTAAGAATCCGTGTACTTATCTTAAATTAAGACTTAACTTTTCTGGAATATTTAGTGCAATAATACCTAGTTAAAACCGCATTACTTTTTTATAATGTACATTCTTAAAATACACCAGAAGTATCTTAAGAACCTATTTCATTGAATGAGTGCTATAATCGCTAAATTGTTGCTGTAGTTTTCTTATGAATGGTTATAAATCATATAAAAACCTAACAAAAAGTAATGAGAACCATAGATAGGACACGAAACCTATTTTTACCTGTTAATTAAATTGGTTCAGTTAGGACTTCCGGAAAACGTAAATTGAGTCCCGCCTTCATATTTTTACGTAAATTGAGTCCCCTAGTCAAAATAATAATACGTAAATTGAGTCCCGGGTTCCAACAAGAGCTTCGTAAATCGAGTCCCGGGATTTTTAAGTATCTATACAGTGTTTCAATTAAGTACTTGTGAAAAATTACACATTTTCATTTCTTCGAAAAACCGACACGCCATATGAACTTTTCATCTTAAAATTAGTCAAAGAACCATCCTTTAAAGTTTGTACAAGTACATAATTGAAACCCTGTATAATAAGAGAAGTAAATAAACTACCAGTAGACACCCTCAAAAATTTTATTACAAAACATTTAAAATAGTACAAGAATTAAGAGATCATAAATATACAATTTATATCTATATAATAAGAGGTGTACAAATTTTTATTAAAAAACATTTCAAATACAATTTATATCTATATAATAAGAGATGTACAAATTTTATTAAAAAACATTTAAAATAGTACAAGAATTAAGAGATTATAAATATACAATTTATATCTATATAATAAGAGAGGTACAAATTGCATTAAAAAACATGTAAAATAGTACAATAATTAGAAGATACAATTTAAGAGATATTTATTGGAAGGAACTTGAAAGAAACTTTCTTTACAAACTCGAATAAGGAAATGTGACAGTTGCATAGGTCAGCTATTGCTTCCCTTAAAAAGATTTCCTTCTCAATAATAGTTTTTGATTTTTTGGTCGACTTGCTTCTAAGATGAATATAAGTTTCACTTTGAATTCCTTTTAAAACTTCAATAAATATGGAAATATTGGGATGTGGAGAATTAAACATTCTATTAAGTCGAGCATGAAATGATTCACAAGAGTTAGTGGTTCTATTAGCAGAACATGAAAATTCGGCCCATATCTGTGGAGGAAACGGCGCTTCTTCTGATATATAATTTTCTAATACATAATCGCAAAATTCAGTTACCGTTTGATCATCTGGAAGTTCTGCCATTATATAATCAGTAAAAACAGTTGAAACGTCTTCAGGTCTTACTTAATTGCTTTTACCTGATTTTATGATAGCCGGACGGAATTTACGTAGGCCCATAAAACACCCGGGACTCGATTTACCTACATGTAAAAATAATTAACAAATAATTAACGAATATGGGACTCAATTTACACCGACCCAGGACTTCATGTAGCTCTGTTACCTAGGGTTTTAGTTGCCTATTTTAATTGCTGTCCTTCTCTTGTAAAAGGTGGCCGTGCGATACCAGCCTGTATTTTATAATTACTCCTTTTGTTAGACAGGGGACCTAAACAAAATTATTATTTAGTATTTGTCCTATTTTGCCATATTTTCATTATTCGGTGTTGAAATGAATATTATGTTTCGCTGCTGAATATTTGGTTTTAATCACAGGTGCAAAAACACAAAGTTATTAGTTCCTTTTGTTTAAATCTGAATCTGGTGACAACGATAGATGTGGGTTATTTATCACAGTTTTCCTAATATTATTGCGAGAAAAAAAATGGTAGACTCACACTTATTTCGGCTTGAGGCAACTAGTATCTGAACGGTACCGAATCGATTTATGATGAAACTAATGTTGACACTGCTAATTGCATTTTCGGAGCTGCCGACAAGTTACCTTTCTAGCATCCTTTGAGCATAATTTATAAAGAATATTATAATATATAATTATATATATATATATATATATATATATATATATATATATATATATATATATATATATATATATATATAATTTTTGAAACCTAGATATTTATTTGAAAAAATTGAATTCAGGAATAATATTCATAATGTTAATACTAGAAATCAGAACGCAATAGAAATACCTAAACATCATACTGAAAACTATAAGTCTTCGTTTAAATATACATCTTCTGTAATTTTTAATAATATTCCTTCTAGTCTAAGGGGCTTAAGCTATATAACTTTTAAAAATAATATAAAAAATTATTTAGTAGGGATAGGATTGGAAGAATGATTTCTAATACATCAAAATCCTACCTATTTATGCCAACTAGTAAACTACTGTCATTTTTTGGTTTTCTTTTTTACTTTTATCAATTTTATATTTATATTTTAAATTGTTTTTATTGGCATAAATAAACATCTTTATTATTATTATTATTATTATTAAAATACTGGCACTTACTGTTTTCTTTCATAATAAGTAACGCATAAAATAATGGGGATGCAGCTGCTGCTATCGAGATTGGTAAAGTTTTTTTACTCTTGTTTTCACTTGTCTTCATTCTCACTCCCTCTCCCTCTAATCACGATTCTTGGTAGAATGTGGTTCTTTCGGCCCAAATTATGACCTCATCAGTAAAACGGAAACCAATCAAGATAAAGTATCATTCACGATAGTTTTGTGTTTTTTGAGATCAAAAAAAATTTAGTATTCATCCTAGCAATTTTCGGTCATGATTTTTTTACATTTTGAGTAACTGGATTTTGTTGAGGCCCGTTGACTATCTCTATATGACAAAGAACAATGATTCATTTCCTGTTACAATGAACTCAAGTACCGTGGAAGGGCCTCCCCTGAACAATCCTGAAATGGCCCAACGAGAGCCGACTCGTAACAATCCGAATCTTAGGGAAATTTTTATCATGCCAAAGTACCTAAAAGCATACAAACAAAACCGATTATCAACGGTTTGTTGTGGTTCTATTTGCTCTGCTGTCGATCGGTGATTGACTACTTAGCAGCACTTTATCAAGGTGTTCTTTAGTTGTTACGGCTGCTGATGGGCTGATTTCGAAAGATTCATACCCAACGAAATAATTTTAACAAATGTTTTTTTCTGGATAGTGACAGAGGCGGATAATTACAATGTGAACCTCGAAGTTATGGAAATATAACCATACGGGACTTGATAGTGGACATAATTCATTTTGTGATATTCTTACTACTTCTAATAACAGGATGGCGTAATATAGAGGTTAATTTTCCCTCTACAAATAGAATATAGATACAAAACCTACTTTAAAAGGGTTTAAAGTTTATACAGTATATCTATGGGGGGGGGGGGGGTTAACAAGAAGGCAAATGCCATTTAGATTTTTTAAATTTTGATAATTAACAATAATTCAAAATTGTCAACTTCGTGAGATAAATTAGCATCATTATATATGGAAAAAATAATGTAGTTTACTTCATAATTTACAAAGTTTAAATTTTTCCTTACAATTTTGAATTTCAATTAATTTTAGAATTTAAGACAACTATTTTATTGGCCATTCTCCTTTAAAATGATAAACAACCTCCGTTTATTCTTTACACAATTTTTTTTTAAATCAAAATTTTGGTATCGTGAATCTTTTTTTTTTGTAGGCAATATGTTTTAAAGAGAAATTTTCGATTTTATCATTTATTTCCTCCCTTGTCAACTTGATCCATTGGCATACTCTATATATGGGAGTATTTACCTTAAATATTCTTAGATATAAAAGTACTTTAACCAGATATCTGTAAAAAGTTCGCAAATTCGGCCAGACTAACCAGCTCATCATTTATAACTGCTCTAATTCGCGCATTGTGGTGGCAAATAAAAGAACACATTCCGTTTGTAACCGGCTAATTAAATTACCAAGCGGGAGAACAATAAGGACCGTCATTGGCTGTGAATGAAACAGATTACGGCCGGATGCATTTGCGACAGACAAAAGCTGGATCAAGCAATCTTTCGACGCTATTTGATTAGGAATTTTGTCTGATACTGACAAAGATTTACAAGGAATTATACTTTTAAAGGGTAAGATTAGGCAGTCTCTTTGCTAACAATGATTGCTGAAAATAGGGATGGTAAATTCGTTAGCAATTTGATTCAGTATGGGCTTAGGAAATTTGGTGTCGGGGTAAAACCGTTAAATCGTTTACGGCATTGATCTTTTTAATTTGATACGCAAATTAAAACCTAAATCCCAAATACGCTAAACAAGTTTTGGGATTTAGAACAGTTTTAATTGCCATGTCATGACGGATTATATGGAGATGAGAAAGAAACTGTCTTTCACATTTATACAAATGTGAAGCTGTGGCACATAGAAGATACAAAATCTACATGAAGCCTATGACGAAGAACTTGTTCAGACGCTGTTATACCTTATCAGAAGGACATGGCTTTTTTGACAAGGGTAAGCATGTTAAGCCAGTAGGCTGTAGTGTAAATTCGAGGACAATAAAGGAACTACTTTTTTCCATGAGGGGGGAATAACCACGGAAACTCAACAATCAACCTAAAATGATTTTATCTGCTTTTGGAAGTGTTCTATATAAGTAGACAACAGAGGGCGCATTCGTACTGGAATTAGCAACAGAAAAAATAGCCTGCGTAAAGAGAAATTACCACATTTATTTTGAGACTCTGATAGCAGGTTAGAATATTATAATGATAACTAACACCCTCCAATACAGTGCCAGTCTGTACATGAGAACCAAACTATTTAAGCGACCCATGAACTGATCCACTTTAAGTAAGCTTTTTTCCGATTGAGCGCACAGAAAAAAAAATGTTGCCATGCCAAGTGTCTCTTTTTTCGGGTATATTATTTCATGCAAGCAAAATATCCGCTTGTAAACAAGGCAATAAATTTGTGCTGAATCATTTTCTTTCTTTTTTCTTAAAAATTATCGTTTTTATTTAAGGGTATAATCTAAAACCAAGATATATATTTTTTTAACCAAGATATTTTACAAAGCTTACTATAATAACTTTTATTCTTGAGCCAAATCTGTACTGAAGAAACTAAATTTCTTTAAAATTTCTTTAAACGAGGAGTTTTATAAGTTTATCTTAACCTAAGAACCGATTATCTGAACCTTACCTAATGACTGACTAACAGAAAATTATTTGTATAAATATGCCAGTGAAGCGCAAGACCAAAACTCCTACCTACTCCTCGAGACATATTTTTGGACAGAGGTTTTTGTGATAATTTTACGGTACCTACATTTCTAAAATAAGTGATAAACCGAACTTCTCTTACAATATAATGTAAGGCCGCTCGTACACCAACAATACGCGACGGTTACGATACCGCAAAGATATTTAGATGAAAGCAGTCGGCAACCTGACGACTAGGAATCCACACAACAAGTCTATGCCAGTACCGTAAACACTGTGAAAATTTAAACCTTTTACAAGGTGTAGTCTTGTTGAATAATATGTCACGTAGTGAGGACAAAGATGTAATGGTGGCTTGTTATTATTATATAAAAAAGCAAAAGCAACGCTTTTGGTTTCATCCCTAAGGCTATAAATAAGACGTAACGAAAATCGAACAATGATTATTTTGGCACAAGAACTTTTATTATGATGAACACAAATTTCAATTATTTTACCGAATGTCAAAAGAATCTTGTAATATTCTACTTTTCTTAGTAACCCAGTAACTCAAAAATTAAATACAAATTACAGATGTAGTGTTGGGGTTGAAGAAAGGCTGCTAATTACTTTGAGGTAAGTTTTGATTTAGTAATAATAAGTAAGAAAACAATCATAATACAAAAATCAAAATCTTCCAAAATCTAGGTATAACTTGTCATACTGACAGTTGATAAATGTCGTTTGCCCCATTTGTTGTGTGAGATTCACGGGTAGGGTAATTAATCGGCTCCGGACTAGATACATGTGTCGACGCAAGCGAGGGTGGATTAGCGTATTGAGTTGCCGTATCTGGATTGGAAGGCAAGGAATAGGGCGACGAGGGAAGATATGATTGTATGGGGTTGGATGTAGGGCTAGCTCTCTACAAATTTTCTCCGAGAATTATATGACGTTTCGGAATAATTGGCTTTTTTTTCTTTACCCCCCAGTAGTCAATAAGCGTCTTGTAAACTTAATTTAATTTTTTTTCTCTTTGGTGCCGAAACTTTCTGAATTACTGTGGTAGCCTGTAACTCCGTGGGTTCTACCGCTGATTTTTCTGGATTTTCATCATTTTCAGCAGGCATTTCGCTGTCAGTCTCATTGTGTGTTGACGGAGGGGATGACCATTCCCATGTTCTGTAACTTGTGTCTTAATAAAAGGAGCATGAAATTCCATGTAGTTATTCAAATAATATAGTTTTAAAGCTTTTTATCCGGACGTTTGGGGCTCAAAGTTATTGATCACAATTCGAATTCTATCTTTTAGGTTGTCAATATTTTGTGGTCTATTCTGATGCCCTCGCTCTTCCAAATGTCTCTAAAGAAAATAGTCTAACGGTGCAAGGTCCGGGGATCTTGGTGGCCATTCAACTGCACCTTGTCGACCAATTCGAGCGGTGTGTAAGAATTTTATCTAAGTACCTGCGAACATTAATACCGAAATGGAGTGGTGCGCCATATTAAAACTATATTCTTTCATGTGGAATATCTGTATCATCGTTAGGAGAAATAATTGCTAAAGCGGGTATTAACTAAAATGTGAGGGACTCTAAATAGCATTCAGTTGTAAGATTTTCTTAACAAAATATGTTCCCAAAATTCTGTTATTAATTATACCAGCCCACATATTATCTACTTGGGTATGTGTATCCAGTGTGGGTCTTGCTGTGTCCAGAATCGATAATTATGTCTGTTAACCACTCCATTTCAATAAAATGTAACCTCATCAGAAAAAATATTTTGTGCGTTGTTTTCGTCACATCTTGCCATCATTTGTTCACAGAGTTGTAGTCTTCTATCATAGTAGTGATCCTCCAAGAACTCCTATACAAGGTACACCTTATACGGGTGATGCTTTTGGCTTTTTACAAATCTTAAGATAGTTGATTTGATAGCATCGTTTTTTATGGCTAATGTCGAGGAATGTGGATTTTCATTAATTTATATATAGTATATAAAGTTTTTGCCTTCATTTAAGGCAGGTGGGCGACCACTTCTAGGTAAATCCTTTACTATGCCGTGTTCCTCAAATGTATGAATTATTCTACTCGCAGTTGACTGCTTAATTGAATTTTCGGGATACTTTGCATTAAATAACACGTAAACTTTATTTGTGCTTCGTATTCTGTCCCCGCAACCCAACAACATCAAAATTTCAATATGTTACCTGTCTGACAGCACCTTTTCTAACACTAACACACAGAGCCGCTTTAAAACTAAATAAGCAAAGTACTAAATTCACAAAGCACCAGTTTCGCCCCTTATAAATTTTTATAGCATTTTTAAAAAACTCTACAAAAAAATTAAATACAAACCTTAGATTCAGTTTTTAGCGAGCTTCTCAACGAGCCAACATTTGACATAGGTTGCCGTGTAACAAAAAAATTGGGGTGGCTGGAGGTTAGAGGGCTAAAGGGAGACGGTTGAAAATATTACGGGAAAACTAGTAAACCGGTCAATTAATTCACGTGTTCTAGCGATTTACTCAAAAATTACGCATCAAAACAATATGAATTTTATGCGCGACATCTGAACAACCTTGTATATCCAGCAAGATTATTTTTTTAGATCTCTACCTTCCTTATTAGCGATTATCTTCTTGTAACAGTAAAAGTTTATTCCAATATTTAAAGTTTTTGCTGAAAAATAGCGGTGAAATAAAGCTAAGGTACAAAGAGCCATTTTCACGTTACAGTTTTTTTACTTACTTTGGAAATATAAGCATTTTAAAATTATCACAAATACCCACTGTCCAAAGATATGTTTTGAGGAGTAGGGCGGAGTTTATTTGATGGGGTTGAGTTTTTAAACTTCTGCATTCGATGGCGTGATTTGTGTTTTGTCATTTGTCTTATGAATGTATTATAAATAGAGGGAACCCACTGATGGATTTAAGCGCTGCATTTAAAAACTCGCCCTGTATATACGTGGTGAGTTCTATTCTGTCAAGAAATGACTATTTTATCCCAAGAAAAGCATATTAACAACTTTTATCACAAGTAAATTTAATTGTTACCATGATTCCTCCTACTTTTTTCCGCTACTTTTTTCAAGTAGTTTACCGAACTCTGCTATTTCACATGTTTTTCGCCTCATTTGTCACCTTATCCGCCCATGATATTCGTAAAATTCTTCGGTAACACCACATCTCAAATGCAGCAAGGCGTCCAGTATCTACTTGTTTCAAGGTCCATGCCTCAGAACCATACAGTAAAGTGGAGAAGACATAGCAGTTTAGCAATCTGGTTCTTAGTTGTGTACCTAAGTTTCGATTACGTAAAATTTTCATTATTTTATGCAATTCATTTCTCAACGTTTCTATGCGGAGTTTTATTTCCTGAGACTGATCGTTTGTCTTATCCACCCAAGGATTTATAACGACTCTTTCAATTGGGGTATTCTAAAGGTAGCGTTAATGTCTGATTTTTATATTATAAGTAAGTCCACCATATCATCTGTCATTCGAAGGGTATCGTCAGCATAGCGTATGTTATTTACTATTTGTCCATTTCTGACAATACCAGTTTTTCTTGTTTATAGCTTCTTCGTAAACAGCTTCGCTATACACGTTGAACAAAAGAGGAGACTATACGCATTTTTGTCGTACTCTTCGCAGAATGCGTATTTTTTCTGTTAGTTCATTTTCAACTTCTACCCGAGCTGTTTGTTTCCAATAACCATCTCTCATTAGCATACTTGATCTTCTTCTGAATAATTTTAGTTTTTTATATATGTCCCGCTTTTGTTTGTTTTTACGTCTTTCTTCCATAAAATTAAGGATTTCCTTCGTCATTTACTGCTGTTTTTTTTTTCAGTGGTCGAAGTGTTTCTTTTCCAGTTGCTGTTAGATTCTCATTTTCATCAACTTCTCCCATTTGTTCAAGTTTGCATTTGGTTCTGATTAATTATTTGTTAATTGTGTCCCTTGTTTCAAGGTATGTTTTCTCTGCGCCTAACCTTTTAGTGTCGATGACTTGTATTATTTTTCAGCTTTTTAGTTTTGATTTTGATATTCGATGCTCGAGGATTTTGGTTAGATCCTATGTCAGCTACAGGGCAGGTTATAGTGTTCTGGCTAAATTTTTGAAACGTTGGTTTATTAAGATAAAGTTCGAATTGGTTGCGTACTATTTAACTGTTTTTCCATCTGCAGGTGCTTTCCAGGTATAAATGCATCTTTGGGGCAATTTAAAATAAGTGTTTATTACAATTATTTCATTTGCCTAGCAAAAATTCATCAAACGATCACCTCGCTCATTTCGGTCTCCCAAACCCGGTTCAACCCCCCACCTTCCTCTTACCTGTTTACAAATAAAATATTCTAGATTTAATTGGATTAATATTATGCGGATTATCTATTGTTACTCTGTTACTTACTTAGAATTACCAGCATGAAAATCTGTTTAGGTAAAGACAGCATTGCAAACTTACTCTTTTAAACTTTTACCTTACATGAATGCTGAATCTGAAAATCAGGACATTTTAATTTTAGTTCAACTGAAAATAGCAAGAACAATTGTTGCATATTTTGTCATTAAAAACACTATATTAATTTAGTAATCCGCCGACAGCCCGGTACGCTGCTGCTCATTTATTAAAAACGGGGTCTTTTTAATCACGTTACAGCTTTAATCAGTCTAATTGGATTCTTTTCCCCACAAATTGACAGACATTTTCACCACATAAACTTCTGAATTAATTCTAGAGTTTTAACGAGCATTTAATTATAGCCTGTCAAATGATTTTTGGTTAATTATAACGTAAAGCTGTCGAATAATGAAGTGATAAAACTAATCATAGTTCTGATAATAAAATGTCTATATTCATTTGGTGTAAAACAATATAGAGGGTAAGGTCCATTTTTCTTTATACATTTTCTGACAAATTTTGTTTCAGGTTGCAAAAGAAACATAACCAAGAAATAAGAGCAAAAATTACATAGGGAGATCAGAAATATGCAGCATTGAGGTCATTGCTGAGATCAAAATGGGTCTCAAGAAATACAAAAGAAAGAATATACAGGACAGTTCTGAGACCAACGGTGACCATGCGAAACTTGGGTGATAAGGAAAACAGAAATGAACCTACTAGAAAGATGGGCGAGGAAGATGTTGAAAGCTATTTACAGAGAGACAAAGACGGAAGAAGGTTGGAGGAGAAAAACAAATAGATACTAAAATGCAAAGGATGAAAAAGGATGGTACTATATAGAAGACCAATACCAAAAAAATGAAGAGGAAGTCCGCAGAAAAGATTGTTGGAACAAGAGGAGGAGGATTTTCTGAATGTAGGAGTTACAAACTGGAAGGGAAGAGTGACAGATAGGGGAGAATGAAGAAGATATGCACAAAGATAAATTAGTTAATATAGTTGAGTTTCTGTTATTATCTGATAGTATTTAAAATATTAGTATTAGTTTCAGTGTATTTTTAGCCCTAGTCCTTCATGGCCTGTAGGGCTGTATAAATAGAAATGTATTAACAAGAAGGTGCAGTTAAAAAACAAAGAAAACATTTTTGGTGGTTTGACATTTAGAATGTTTTAACTGAAGGTTCATTACTTCTAGACTTGAATCTAACTTTTTATGAACACATATATTAATTTTATATAGGCTTTCATTTTAAGCACAAAGAAATACACTTTTTAGTACGTAGCATTGTAGCATATATTTTGAAAGTGAATAATGTTTTTTATTTAATTATGGAAATTTATACGAGTATATTAATTTTTCTCAGGGTGTAAGCCTAAGGTTAACTGCCTACCTAATCAAGCGCAAAGTTTCTTTTAAAAACGGATTTAGACAAGAAGGTTTTAAATTACCCTTGGAAGTTATACGAACTTTGAAGCCAGAAAGAAGCTTATTTGTTCAGATATTTTGATTTAAAAAAGTTAAAGTCATCTTTCGAGTTTGGAATACATACTGTTTGAGAAATATTATAAGCTAAAGGCAAAGATCAATTTTTTTATTTTAAACAAAACGACAAAGTTCTTTCAATTTATTTTAGACCATATATCATAAACAAGTCAATCAAAGGGGCGCTTATTGTTTTATGTTGTCAGTTTCGTAATCAAGGACGAGCCAATTTAAATATTTTATAATAAAAAACTCAGATTTAACGGGATGTCAATGAAAAGGGCGATGCACTATGGGACAGATGGCTATAAAAGTGGCCATAATTTAAAAAATCTGAAATGTAAACATACTATTGTGTTAAATGAGTTTAAAGAGATAAGAACTTATACAACTTAATTTTTTACAGTTAGATTTTAAAGCCGAAATTACAATATTTAGGAACTTTAATTAAAAATCTATATCCGTTTCACTAAATTCTTCATCGTCACTGCAGCTTGAGTTTTCCGGAGAACTTAATTCTGGCACTTCGGGACATTCTATCAAAGAAAATACATCCGAGAAAAACGTCTTGTACTTTCTCCTTGGAGGGGGAGGATTCTTAATCTGACTTTAGAATTTAAAATATGATGTTTACTTAATGATAATTACTTTATTATTGTAACGCATTATGAAAAAGTTTTTATTTAAACGAAAATAATATTATTTTATTAGTAATCATAAAAATTGTCCTTGATTTGGAAATAAAAGAATTTATTATTATTTTTTTGGCTTTGGATAAAAGTCTTTTGATGTATGCGCTACACTAAAAAAGTAATTAGCTTTAAGTAAACATCATATTTCAAATTTTAAAGTTAGATTAGGAATCCTTGTAGTTTGCAACAGCCGTAGAGTCTGGGGTTCCTTAAAAAAAGTTGAATTAAATTAACACCGATTTGAATGAATTTTCAAATATGTATTACGCATATTATGATTTATTTTGATCTAGTTGAATAATAAAAAAGACAAATAAAGGGGTTACTTCGAGTTTTCCCTAAAAAAAAAATTCAGATAGGAAGTTATAGTTATGACTTTAAATCTAGACATAACTTTTAATTTCAGACATCTTTACTTTAACTTTGTTGACTAGTGGTTTCATGGAGAAACCATTAATATAATAAATCATTATCTGGCTGCCTAGTGTACAGTCGGTGAAACCACGAGTAGTAACGGAGGGCGGCCACTTCCACTACACATCCATAGACGGGTTTTCCCGCGCTTTTTACTGAATTTGGTTGTTTCATGGCATTTGTGCGACTGCAAAGGTGTGACTCAGATAGGTTATATTTACTTCGTATTTTTGTTGAATATTTTGTGACATGGCTGGTAAGTATTAGTTCTACGGAGTTGTAGGGGTATAGTATGAATATACGATGTTCCAAAATGATGCGAAATGTGAAGAAAAACACATTTTTTGACTTCTAAAAGAGTATGGTTTCACTGTGAAACCACTAGGCCCTGACAGGTTTTTTTTTAGGTAAACAGCAAACATTCTTATTTTCTGAATTAGAAAATATGCCACTGGATGGCTTGTATATACCTTATTGGATGAGATTCCTTCAGATGTCGAATCAGAAATAGATGATGAGAATGAAGATGAAAATGAGAACACAGCCGAACTGAATGATGATGCCAGTTCAGAAAACCAACATTTTAACATAAACAATATCCCAATAATTTTTGAAGATCAGCTGAATGATTTGGAATATAATAGGAAGTGGAAAAGTGAAGATGAATTTCCTCTTTCAGAAATACGTAGACGAGAAATATCGAAAACGACTATATGGAGCAGCTCTACCAATAACTGTCTGAAAAACCAAAAGGAATTTGGAGAAGATTACGGCCCTGATATTTCTGATGCCGCGGAAACCCGATTGGATGTCTTTTTACAAATTTTTCCCATGAATCTAATTGAAGGTTTAGTTTTGTAGACGAATTTGTATGCCTTCCAAAAAATAGGTAATTCTGGTTTCGTTCATACAAATGCCAAAGAAATGAGGACCTTTCTTGGAATAAATTTGTTAATGGGTATCAAAAAATTACCCAGTTACCTTGATTACTGGTCGTCTCGTCCAGAACTGCGGGATCAATTCATATCACCTTACATGTCAAGAGATCGATTCAAATGGATTTTAGGAAACCTTCACGAAAAGGATAATACACTCATTCCACGCAGAGACTCTCCCGAGTATGACAAACTGTATAAATTACGACCTGCTATCCAGAAATTATATAATTCCTCACCGCACTAGGGGGATGTGCTCAAGGTAATTTTTAAAAAAACATGTAAATTTTTTCATTAATTTATGCCACGTTTTTTTTTCAGATGTGACGTGGGATTATGTTTATCCGACAAGAAAAATTGTTTTGCTATGTATCGTAAGATATAAATGAGAATAAAAAATTATTGCCCAGTGGCGTCTCTGTGAAACCACCCTTTCCTGCCAATGTCAATTGACAGATTTGATTTTGTCAACTAAGACTTTGTTTCTGATATATTAAATATCAATGTTTATAATTTAACACCTTTTTTTATTATGTTTGTGAAATTCAGTCAACAAAGGGTTAAACCATTTAGGTATACCCTATTTTTTTGAAATAATGGTACTCTTGGATGACATTCATATTTTTTGTCCTACCCTGTGTGCTGTTTGAGTTTAAGCTACTCCAAAAACAGCAAATATACTTTTTAGGCATGCACTAACTTTCGGGGGTATTTATATTTAGGTAGTGTCACTAATAAAAAAATCCATTTGTTGCACACTTTGTGGACCACACTGTATATAAAGTTTTCTCAAAATCGAGCAACTTTGAGCAGCCCACTTTGTTGTGCTCATTTACTATACCTAACCACAAAATGTTTGGTAACAAAAACGGAGTGGGAAACCGGAGAACTCATCTTGCTCCTAACTCAAAGTTAAGTTGCATATTGTCTCGTTTATAATGATAAATGACATATCAAAACTGGAAGAATATAAATTATCTTGGATACCTATCATATTACATATTTTAAAAGTACTTACCTTGCCCTTCATTCTCCATGTTAAAGTTTTTTTCCACGACAATAAAAAATCTTGGTAAAGCACAATATAAAATGCTAACTTTGTTTGCAACTATTCGCCTTGATGTTTCACTCAAGAAAACTTCCTCTTCACTGACCATGTTCATCGAGACAGGTCAAGTTTTAACAGGTAAAAATTGGGTTACATGACCCTCTATTGTGTTGTTAGCAAGGCTATATAAATATAATTTACCGATTCTTTGAAGTTGAAAATTGACCATTTTGGCCAAAATTGTTGAATTTTGTCCTTTCGTGCAGTGTAAGTAATTAAAATTTAATTCACGTCCAATTTTTAAATTTATCGTGCAATCAGGAAGCAGAGAATATCTTCATGTCAAAATAAACAGGGGCAAATAATATAATTTACTGTCAAACCCAAATCAAATGATTGTATTCAGTGGCGGGTATCGGTTTGAAATAATGTCAAATGAAATATTTAAATTACTTAGGAAACATCATAACACTCTGAACGCCTATAATTATTTCCTCTAATTTTTAAAATAAATATTTTTTTAGTTTCAGAACCAACATATTCGAATTGGGAAAACATTCTAAATTTTATTTATTTGCCGATTTATTTTTCTCAAAAACAAAAATTTTTATGTCAATTAAAGGATTATGATATTAAAGGATTTCTTTTTATAAAGCCAAATCAGATCTATCAAGAAGCATAATTTAGGAAGATGAAAATCTAAAGATTGATTAAAAAGTTATTTTAGGCAGCAATGTATTGGTTAGCTCTAACTAAATATAATATACAATTTATAAAAATGGTAGCACTTAAATACTTGTAATACTATGTACTTATCTTAATTCAATTTTGTGTATTAACGACTATACAAAACAACAAACTAACAAAGCAATATATTCAAACGAAAAATGAAAAGTCCTTAAAATCGTAATAAACTGTTTCTTTGCAACAGTGCATCTCAGAAAAACATTTTATTTCTTAGCTCTGTAACAGTAGGTGGTGAGCTAGACAATCTGCTAATCCTTCTCCCCACTGACATATTTGTGTTTGATTGAGTAAAGGTTTGGAAAGTGCGGAGGCTAAAGAAGCAAACAAACAAGAGATTTCTCTGGATGAGCAATAGTTACGATGTGTGACTGTGCATTATCCTACTAAAAAAAGGCATAGGCAATACGTTAACTCTAGGGCTTGTTATTCAAAACCAAGGAGGAACTACCATGCTAAAATAAAAAATGCCTCGTTTCTTTAAGAAGCCTCTGACACTTTTCCGCTGGTCGTCCACAACACGACATCATTCACCTGCTTCAACTCAAGCACTATTAAATTAGTTTCTAAAATTTACTAGCCAATGTAAGTATATTTGCTTTGCTGGTTTAAAAGTGTCTTGTAGGTACTTCAAAAATTATATACAACGAGGATTTTTTTTTTATTTTGGAGGCAGCTATTTTAGTTCGCTCTTAACACACTTGCTGCTAAAATATTTAAAAATAACAACAAACGTGTTTAAATCTTCGCTAAATTTTAATTCATAAAAAATGACAATTGTTTCGACACACAGTGTCTTTGTCAGATGCTGATATATGGTTTATACCATCCAGTTGGTATCAATACATTTGGTAAAATGCCTGCTGATATAGCAGAATTCTTGAACCTCCCAAATCCGAAGCTGTTTACTGGTCATTGATTTCGCCGCGTGCCGTTCTTCAGCTTCTTTACACTGGTGCGAACTTTACAACTATTAGAAGACATGGGGAATGAAGGTCTTCAATAGAGGCAATAGTGACTAATATTGAGGACTCGTTAGTAAATAAAGAGAGTAGGGTAGACCGGGGTCGGTTGTAACATTCTGACTTTAGTATTTAATTATGAAAAAACTATTAGAATTGGAAATACTATTTGTATGGCAATAGTTAAGGTAATTAGTTACCTTTATTATGTAAGTGATATTTTAGGGCTGAACAAAGTAAAAACCTCACAGGTAACTAAAAATTAAAGTGATGTAATTTGTTACAACCGCCCCCACCCAGTGTCAGTTGTAACACTAAGGGGGGTCGGTTGTAACACCACATTTATGATAGGACTATGCTTAAAATTGGGGATATAATAAAATATTTATATAGGACAATCATGGACACTGGTAAATTTTCATTGGAGGCTTCCAGTTTCTTCTTGTATCTTGTCAATGACACGTGGCATAATTCATATTGTCTTGCTTATGATTTAATAGAGAGATTCCCATTAGTAACTTCTTTATATGCTGGTTCGTAAAAGGTTATATCTTTCGTACCACGGTCTGTCTTCCTTTTCTTCGTACGGGGCATTCTTAAAAAAAGCAATACAAAACTATATTATCTGTACTACAACGGGGTGGGATGTAACGTTACAACCGTCCCCGAGTTGCCTTGTTACAACCGTCCCCGACTGTACTTGCAAATTTGTATTACAATTTTTAAGCAAAAAACACAACAACACGGTACAAAATTATGCCTATACAATAACAAAATACCTAAAAAAAACTGTCTAGTGCGATAAATTGTACCTACATGGCTTTTTCTGCACTTTATCACAATAAAAACGAACTCGAAAAAAGTTACTTTTTGATATAAAAAATTTAAATGGCTCTATACGCACAACTGTGTTTCATGGAGCCGGTAATGGTACTAATGGGAGTTTAGCACCTGAATAGGCGGAATCTTTGACAAATTAGCGCATGCATATCTATTACGTTTATGAAGATATTTGAGATGTTACTTTTGACCCCTGTTACTTTCGACCCCGGTCTACCCTATTGCCAAAAGTCTCCTTGAGGCTTCATGAAGTGCTATTGTTCCAACCCTTCTCAGCCCCAAAATCACAGCAAAACTCTGATCAGCGCCAACGGTACGGGGGAAGAAATTCATGTTTCTGGTTGTTCAAACTGTACTACTCGTATAAATGTAAATGTTACTAATACAAATTAAAAAATTTGAATATTTTGTATCGAATTTGTTAAATGATTCTTTTGTATTCATTAAACAAAGGTTGTTCCTTACATCGTGGGAAGTATTTTTGTAAAAAAAATCTGTAGAACTACAGTTCCAGCAGTTATAAGAAAATAAACAATTAAATTGTTTATGACAATTGATCGCGCTAGAATTTTTCCATCCTGATAATTTCGTCTTAATTTACACCTAATTCTCAATGATAGTGTTTTTCAGATTTTTCTGAGCGATCCTTTTCGAGATGAGGGTGGGGGACAGCAATTTTTAAGCGACTTCCCTAAAAATGTTTAAAAAGATTCATAAAAAAATACATCATATATATTATCTAATTCGTGCTTCAATAAGCTTTCATGTGACACCCTACACGATGCCTCGAAAGAAAAATTTCCATTTTCCAATTTACCCCCTGAAATTAACCTCAGAATCAAAATTCAACTTTTTATACTTCACGTCTATAATTGGGCCACCACACTCTATCTCTGTGCTAAGTTTCAAATTTTTAAGTCGAATAGTTTCAGAGGAAATCCCCTGTGACAGACGGACGGATGGACGGACAGCGAGGTGATTCCATAGGTGTACCATTTTGGTAATTTTAGCACGAAACACTAGAAATTAATTACAAATTAAAATCTGAATGCTTGATATTTGGGAAGCTTTCTGTGCGCCACTGACGTTAATATTTATTTATTTAATAGTTTTAATTTAAATTTTTGATGTTACGTTACGCACACATTTACTAAAAAACCTTTGTATTTTTAAAAGAATGTATACATATGAGTATTTAGTTCTCTTTCAAAGTAAAATTTATTTTTACTGAAATTTTGTAAATAAGAGAGACTGTTGTAAACTTTTTTACCTTTAATTTTACGGCTGATCAAGCACAAAACTTTTTTTAATAAAGTATCCGGAGACGAATCTTCTAAATTAACCACGACGACAAACTTTTACCACTTTTGAAGCCGCAAGCTTACTTTTGATTCAATTAAACTTTTCGGTAAGTCTGGTAAAAAAATTAGGATCCCCAATTTCTTTATTATTCATTATGCTATGTAACTTGTAGTATCTAAAACAGTGGGGTAATTGTTCAGGGTATGTTTTATTCAGCTTTATACCAGTTTGGAATATTTTATGCTTTTGAAGCTCGATTTTGTTCTTTTTCTTGGAAGGCTCTGAAATTCCGAAAAACCATGAAGTAAAGTGATGTGGCTACTATTTCCAACTCTTGTTATCATCAAAATCACTTTGCAAATCAGATATTTTTATTAGTTGTAAACTATTTATTTGTTTATATACTTTTTACGGAAATTTATCTGGTAACATGGGAACAACGATAAAAAACAGCAATTAAAAAATTTAATTACAGAAAAAATATATGTACAGGAATCAATAAAATTTGATGTTAAATCTAATACCTATAGCTCTAGTTCACGGCCGTGCGAAGGGGTGGAGTGCAAAAAAGACCCTTATTTAAGTATATTTAATATTAATTTAATATTAACTTTAAAGCAAAAAAAGGTGTTACTCGTTTACCCCCAAAAAAACAACCACTAAAATTTTGAATTTGAATTTTGAATTCGAATTCATTTTTGTTTGTATTTTAAATCTGCTTTTATTCTATGTACTAGTACACAAGATGCAGGTTGAAAAGTTTAATAATCTTAAAATTAACAGCTTAAAATCTTAAAATTCACAGCTGCTTTTTGAGACAATTATGATTATGATTTTGGTTATAGGACTTAAAACACAAAAAAATAGTATTCAAGTTTCAACATAATGTAAAAATAAAATTCGAGAAAAAAAAATTTCCACCCTGTATAACAAAATGTGGGTCTTTTTAGGTTAAAGCGATCCTCGTAGCTACCTTTCAGTAAATTAGGTATTTAAATGCCAAAAATTTGTTAACATCAGTTGATTCAGTTGAGTCGTTTTCGATCCACAGAGCTGCAGAAGTAACCGAAAAAATGCCATTGTGCAAACGTATTCATGAGCAGTATACTTAAACTATTATAACTTGACAAGCTGGACGGATCTGGATAAAAATTATATATGTCCTCGTGAAAAGGAGACTGTGTAAAAGTAGGTTATGGACATTTTTCCGGACGACAAGCAACAGAAAATAGTTAAAAGTCGAGATAAAATGCTAATATCACAAGTGCGGTATATCAAAACATCTATTTTATTAATGCCCAGGAACATGGACAAATAAAACCTTTCAAACAATGATATTTTACTAAAATAATAACCACTTACCTGCCCTACTAAGGCCACTTAAAGAGGGATTTAAATATAACTTAGTCCTTACGATGTTACCAAATAACAAAACCCACTTTTAACACAATACGAGTATTTATACTGCTTTGTCGTACTTCAAATGACAAACTCTCAGTTGTGATAGCATTTTTTTTATTTTTGAAAACTACAAAATACAATTTTGAACATCCTCTATGACATAAATAATGACAGAAATTAGTAGTGTTAGGGCATTAGCTGCCTTTAAATTGTAAATTAAATTTCTAAGTGATTGATTACACTTATGCATTACGTGTAACGGGGTAATTAACATGGATTTTAGAGGACTATTTGTCCGTATTCGTGAATTCTAAAAACAAGGTTGTTTGCAAAGACTGCAAAGAAAAACTTTCTTACGCTCACATATTTTGATATCCGAACTAATAATGATAACATTTTTTATAAGCAATGAAACAAATTGACTCACTTCTAGGACACATAAACAGTATTAGTATTACAATACAAACATTGTGCGTAATCAGTAACTATTTAAACGTAATGTTTTTTAAGAGTTTTTATAACAGTCGTAGAAAATAAATAGTCATTTCCAAATAGCATCAAGTATTTTTACTCTAAACTTTCTTTAAGTTATTACGGTAACTTTTTTTTTAATTTTCTTTATAAATAAAAATTTTGACCATAAAATACCTACACTATCCATTGCACCTTTAAAAAAATAACGATTTAACCATTTATTGGAAACAAAAGAATCTTTGTTAACGATTCGTCTTAAGACGAAACTTGACTTAAAGAACAGAGATCAATGGAAAGTCGACATCATTTATAGTGTATAAATGGGGATATTTGAAGGTTTAAGCATCGTCAATAAGCTTCAGCTTGTTTTTCAAAGGAGCGCTCAAGACCCTTTTCTGCCAAGGCCATTGTACTTCGCACTTTCCCTCTGTCGGCTTACGAAAATAAATGGCCCTAATTATTACGTATTGATTAATGAGCTTTAAATTACTTTGATGCCTGACATATACCGGCTTAATTACAATTTAAGATATTCAACTTCTGTAAGAACGTTCATATTTCTTTTGATTTCGCAATTGAATAGCGACAAAGGGTTACGGTTACTTTAAAGGATATTATTTCACTTTTGACACACAGACTCTTATGGTGCAAAATAATTCAGACATTATTTATTTATTTATTTATATACATATGTATATGTAGGTACACTATAGAATGCTAATTCTAAAAAATACATTTAAAAAAATATTCATGTAGAAATCACATAGAGCAAAATAGATTACACACGATGAACAGAATAAATAAAATTATAATAAATAAAAATAAAGCGATACTTTCAGAGTTGACACACTAATACAAAAAATGTCAACATCAGAAAAACAACGAGTTATTTATGAATCATATGATCTGCGAACGCGGTTTGGCCGTAGTTAGTTCTATAGGTATACTAAGAAAATAATGGTGAATATCTCGTACGCCTTATCGGTACCAAGAGTAAAAAGTAACTTAACAGGTGTTCGCTATTAGTAAGACCATGGATCAGCCTATACAAGAAGAGTACAAGAGCAAGTTTACGGCGAGATTCAAGACTTTTCATACCACAAAGTAACAATCCAGTTTCATATGTTATATGCAAACATGGAAAATGCAAGTTGAACAATAAATACTTAGTAAATTTATTTTGCATTTTTTCTAATCTGGCATGATGACAGGCATATCGAGGAGACCAAACCACCGAACAGTACTCCAAAATACTGCGAACCAAACAGTTATAGAAGCAAATTAGGGCTTCCGTATCGTAAAAATGTTTTGTTGTTCTTGTAAGAACCCCGAGCATCCTAAATGCTGTTAATATAATACGATCTATGTGCAAGTTAAAAGTTAATTCCCTATCAAAGATTACCCCTGGGTCACTAATAGATGTTACATTTTCAGTGTTTCTGCCACCAATATTATAGACCATTCTAATAGGGCTTAAACACTTATAGAAGCTGACGGCTCTACATTTAGAAACATTAATATTTAAATAGTTCAAATTACACCAGTCAACAAATCTATTCAGGTTTAACTGCAGACTATTCGATTCATAATTCACGAGATCATCGGCATATAAAAGAACATTTTTTGCTTTTAAAATAGGGCATTACGTCAATAATAAACAATAAAAAAAGTACAGGGCACATGCGTGAATCCTGAGGCACGCCCGATGTCACAAATATTTCACGTGAGGCAGAACCGCAACCATATAGCGCCCCGAAACTCCAATCTCAGAAAGTTTCTTCAGCAACAAATAATGGCACACGCTGTCAAAAGCCGGTAGTCGGTATAGATTTTTTTTATCTTCTGACAGTCCACGAAGACCGAAGTCTAAGTACTATGTGCTGTGGGTGTACTGGGGAATTCCGACTCATACTTCCTGAGCTGGAAACATCCGTAGGAATTTCATCAGCCCTTTAAGAGGATGTGTGGGGTGGTACCACCTCGGTCGAGAAAGAATTCCTCTACCACCTTCTTAAATACAGTCCACCTGCTCGCCTGTTTCCACCGATGAGATCAGAAAGTTCTGATACACAGCTAATGTTGTTCAGCTATCATGTATATCAGTTTTTAACGCGAACACGGTAAACTTTATATATTTATTTCACTCAAAAATAGGATCTCAAAATATCGGATCTGCTTCTTTGCAAAATTGTCTACTTTTGCTTGTATCGGTAGAGGACGCAAGATGGAATAAATTTGACGCTTAAAATAACACTGCATTTGAATATCCTAAATTTAAAGCTAGATTTGGTGGAAAAGATGTCTTAAAATACAAATACAACAACAAACTTGGATCATATTGAATATTAACAGTTTTGCAACAATATGTATCGGCTGAGTAAACAGTATTATAATAGACTAGCATAGAGAGCTTTACAAATAATAAAAACACTCTTATTTTTGCAACGCATTTTGGATTTGTTTTACTTACCATAAAATACTGGAATGAGTTGCTCCAGTCTCCAGTCTTGCAAAAGATCTATTATTTTTGCCGTACGACTATTCAAGGAACAAAGAAAAACTCTAACCTCTCAAAGGGTGTCCGCGAGCAATAGAAATAATATTTGAGCCAACAATAGGACCCATTGAATTAATATTTTTTATTATTTCTCCAATACCTTATTAGGCCAAGCAACAGAGCAAAATATTAGCGATATTTTTACATTAATACTATTAGAAAACCGTCTGTGCCATCATCTGAAAGACGATCCGTAGATGATTCCTGTTATATTTCCAACTCTGAAATTTTTTCCATTAATTTGTTATAAACAGTTTTAAGCAAAAAAAGTGATTTTTTTAGTTTTTTGCTTATAAAATGGAAAGTAATGAAGCAGTCTTAATGGTCTAAATGGACGATTTGTAGAGAATAAAAATACGAACAAAATGAGAGGCCGAACGTCCCGATAGGATAAGTAGCAACGGAGAAAATCCGGAAAAACCTGAAAATTAAGAGATTTGTTTTTTAATTCATAAATGGGCCATTTTTAAAAGCAGAGGATTCAAGCTTTGAGAAAAAGTAGTAATTTATAGCTACTTTATGTGCGCAAAGCCCCGACTCTGCCCGACGATTAGTTTTGCCACAATCGTCATTTTAATTTTTCAACACACTATTTTGCAACAGGTCTGGATGCTCTATGGATCGTCCGATTTGAATTATTGAAACGGATTTCGAAAGTACAAGTTTAATTGAACAACATGTATATTTTAGTTTTTCCATAAAATGCTACGAAACCGGTTGAAAATGCACGTAAAGATGCGTGAAAATGGCCGAGCGCGCGAAATCGATCGAGTAGCGGGAGAGAAGCGGAGCGAAGGGGAGCCAATATTCGCGCGGTCGGCCATTTTCACGCATCTTTACGTGCATTTTCAACCGATTTCGTAGCATTTTATGGAAAAACTAAAATATGCATATTGTTCAATTAAACTTGTACTTTTCAAATCCGTTTTAATAATTAAAATCGGACAATCCATAGAGCATCCAGACCTGTTGCAAAATAGTGTGTTGAAAAATTAAAATGACGATTGTGGCAAATCTAATCGTCGGACAGCGTCGGGGTTTTGCACACAGTAGCTATAAATTACTATTTCTTCCCAGAGGTTGAACCCTCTGGTTTTAAAAATGGCCCATTTATGAATTAAAAAACAAAACTCTTAATTTTCCGGTTTTTCCGGATTTTCTCCGTTGCTACTTATCCTATCGGGACGTTCGGCCCCTCATTTTGTTCGTATTTTTATTCTCTACAAATCGCCTATTCGGAACATTAAGATTGCTTCATTACTTTCCATTTTATAAGCAAAAAACGAAAAAAATCGCGTTTTTTTGCTTAAAAATGTTTATAACAAATTAATGGAAAAAACTTCAGAGTTGGAAATATAACAAGAATCATCTACGGATCGTCTTTCAGATGATGGCACAGGCGGTTTTCTAATAGTATTAATGTCACGACAAATTTCTCTATTGCTTGGCCTATATATGTTTTAAAGGAGTGTTTATGTTAAATGAAATGATATAAGGATTATTTACTTAATTTCAACATTTTTTATTTAAACCGTAGTTCTTATTCGTTTAATAAAATATATTGTAATTTGAATCACACCGCCCACAAATACCGTAATCTGGACACTTGGACACCCCGGGGTAACTTGGACATTTGACACTTATCTACGTCGCCATTTTCTTTTCTCCGAGAAGAGTTTTTTGGAGGGGTTTTTATTTTTTTCTACTTTTGTTTCTGTTAACTGCTAACTAAAAATGGTAAGACAGTACAAAAGAACTCCTGGTTCCAGGACCTACCATGATTTAAGGATGAAGACTTGGAAAAAGCCTTGGAGGCCATAAGAGCCGGCATGTCAAAAAAGCTGGCTGCAGAAACTTTCAAAATACCCCGAACAACGTTAGTTAGGAAGCTTCTTGGAAGGAATATGGGATCAGTTGGGCACCCCAGAGTTTTATCGACGGTGGAGGAAGGGACAATTGCGGAGAGTCTTGATGTGGTGGCCTCCTGGGGTTTCCCACTAACACGGTTGGATATGAGGTCTGTTATATCAAAATATCTCGACAAACAGGGAAAGACAGTAAAGGTTTTGAAAAACAACGTTCCTGGGGAAGATTTTCTGGATTCATTTATCCAGAGGAATAAGTTATCCATACGACTTGCTTCGAATATAAGGCGATCCAGGGCTGGTGTCGATCGGGAAGACATCTTAGCATTCTTCAACAATATTAAGGAAGCCTTACAAGACGTAGAAAATTTCAACTTCTATAATTACAATGAGACGAACGTTACCGACGATCCTGGAGCTAAGAAAGTGGTAGTCCCTCGTAACACCAAGAGATTAGAAAGGTTCCAAAGTCACTCCCGTACATCCATAAGCATCATGGTTTGTGGAAACGATAGAGGGGATTTGCTGCCGCCGATGGTCATTTACAAATCATCCAATCTATGTGAAAACTGGACAGAAGGTGGTCCAATTTGCACAAAATACGCCAGCAGCCCATCAGGCTGGTTGGACGATTGATTGATTGATTGATTGGTGGACGAGTCTGACGCAGATAAAGATTTTGTTCCAAGTGATTAGTTTTAAATGAACTTTGTTATAACAAACAACAGTCTTTAGTTTTTAAGTTTTTTTCTAAGTTTCTAAGTTTGTAGGTTTCTGAATCTTTTTTTGGTTGTTTTTATGTTTTGTTTTTACGAACCTATTCGTAAATAGGCAGAATTGCAATTTTGTTATGAACGCTATTTTCAGTTATTCAGTTCTTAAGATTTAATGTTCTATAAGTGGAGCAGTCTCGTTGAAGCTAGGTTAAGTTTTAAAAACGGATTCAAGTTCCTATTGACCGTATATTCTATTCATTTGTCTTCAAAGACTGCGTTTTGTACCAAAAAGATGTTACCACACTTATTTTTATAATAAATACCAGTGTTAATTTGATTTGTGTTCATTTTTATTACAAAATATAGATAAATATTAAAAAATAGATACCTACCTATATACAGGACTGTTTTTTTAACAGGATCTGGGGTAACTTGGTCATAGAACCCATTTACAGAGCCAATTTCGTCGACTTTCACTTAGGTGACCAAGTTACCCCAAACCCCCAAAACTTGGTCACCCAATATTTTTTTTTTCTTTTCGAAAAACGAAAAAAATATTAAGCTCATGCATATTCAGGAGATAGTATTAGAGGCTCCTCGGTTTAGGTACATTTTCCCAGAATGGTAATTAAAGCGGTTCTGGAGTTATGTGAAAAAAACGGTCAAAAAGTTGTCCAAGTAGCCCCAGATTATGGTAGCTATTTTTTGCCCAATTATATTTAAGCATGCCAATCAAATAGTTGAATATTTTGTCTCTAACAATTCTACACTCCAAGGAATATTAGAAATTTATTGGATTCCAATAGTATTTTGGCCATTGAAATAATGGTAAAATAGTTTTCAAAGAAGTAGTTATACTTTTTAAGTCCAATAATAAGTCAATATTTTTTTTTTTTGATTATTTCAATGATGTTTTGTTGAGACAATATTAACTCTAAAATAACTAACATGACAGTGGTCAAAAACAGCGCTATTATTGAAAATAGCATAGCAGTTTTTCTGTGCACCCTTTCCAGTCCAATCCGGTATGAATAAAAAAAGCTGAGCGTCCAAAATTAATACCAGGAACTATTTGTAGCTTCGCAGATCGAAAATGCACTCTATTCTTTAATATTAAATTTGCATCCTTTCGTGATTTTTATTTTATGTTTTCTGAGTCGCTATTATACATCATGCAAATGGCAGCTTTGCTTTTATAAGCATACACTGTTCTTGCATTACGGTAGTTCCTATAGATGAAGGTATTGCATACTTTCTACCGTTTCAGTTATATAGTAATCAATATGCGAGACTGCTGTTAATGGAATTTCCTTATGGCTTACGCCATGATAATCCCCAATAAGAGTAAAAGCAGTCTATTCCGATTCGGGATTTCCCATTAGTTTTTGTATGTGTACTTTAATACAAAAACGGACCACACTGTTCGCAAAATCACTAACATTTTTCTGGAAAAAATATAATCTTCCAACAAATTTGCCTTTGACTTTCCTAATTTCTTTTAAGCTTACCAAATACTCAATCTAATGTATGTTTGTAAATATCTGTAAGAATTAATTAATTGCTGTACAATTTAAAAAATTAATTATTCCTTTTCGTACAACCTTACGTACGTACATTCGTAATAATAAATGATCCTTCTAAAATTTCACGACTAGCATCTGCATACAAAATTTTGATTAATTACCCACATCTTTAAAGATTTGCAGTTGCTAGATTTTCGTTTCCAATAAAAACGCGTTTTAATAATAAGACATTGGGGCGTTTTAAAAAGTTTAGTTAAAATTAATTACTTTAATAGCCGGTTGCAGAAATTTCATCGCTAAAAACAAAAGATATTGAGCTTAACCATGGATTTATTAAGAATGGATACGGGATGATTTAACATTCTTTGAAGCCAAAACAAACCATTCTAAACGACACTGTAAACACAATTTGTAAACAATGGCCACATCTTATTTTACCTTGTATTTTTGCACAAAAAATACGTTAGAAGCATCACAAGATTTACTAAAAGTAATAAAAGCCCTAAAGTATTTTATTTTTCTGCTAGATAATAATAAATTTAGGTTAAAAAGGTTTTATTATTTATAGGTTATATTATTTCTAAAGGGTTATTTAAAGTCGCTCCGAGTCATTTATAAATCTATAAGTCGCACTTTTTCTTTTCTAGTTCATTAGACAAAGACGTACGTGTAACCGAGCGTTCGCAGAAGTTTTTCCTAAGCAACCAGCAGACAGCAACACTTCTGAGCTCCAACAGTCGAATGCTATTTTATCTCTTTCTACTACATACCATTATTGATTCAATTACGTAGTAATTCATAGTTCGTAAACTCTTCTCATATGAGAAATGTTTTCATAACAAACAACAAATATAAGGATTCACGTTCGATACGCTCACAGTATAGGGACATCGAATCCTTTCTTAATAAATCCATGAGTTTAACACAGCGTTAATTTTTTTTCTTTCTGCAACTGCCTAAATTTTGAGCTACTCAAGAATTAAACTGACAATTGCCACTACAAAATCAAGGCGTTGTTTACTTTTTCATTTTTTTAACTAACAGAGAACTTAACGATGAATTAAATTAATTACACATTATGGTGTAATTAAAGTAAAGTCTTTGGTAACATTTTTCTTAAAAAATTGGTTACTTTGGCAAAATTCCAGTACAAGAAATTGAAAGAAAAATCCTTTCTTTAATATTTTAAAATAAAACTATATACACTTTAACGCAGATGGACATCTAATTTATTAGTAGACACCTACCTTTACACACCCTAATAAAAAGGTAGAAAAAAAAAGTTCATCATTTATCATGTGGATTTGACCAAAAAATATACCTTTCATCTTCAGTAACATACCAAAATTACTCATTACACCATTATTTTGTGGTTAGACTTGTGCCAATAATATTCCATTTTTGGAATTGTTCCTGGTTTTAAACTAAGTATTCTTTATAATTCGTGTTGTTTTTTCCTAGGTTTTCGGCTACTTTATAATATTCTATTTATATATTCTTCTTTATAATATTATATAACTAAAACAACTTTCCTTCTATAAAAATATAGATATTTTGCTAAATTTCATTTTGGTTACTTTTCCTCAACACTTCGGAATTGGCAATTAATTTTTCCTTATCTCTATTCATTTAGCCATAGAGGTGGTAATTTTTTTGAATTATTTTTTTCCTTATGCAAAATAAAAAAGAACAGTACAGTACTACAAAAGTAAAAAACATTGGAATTCAAACAATTTTTATATAAATCATGCTTTTGTTTTGGTAACGGATCCCTATATACTAAACCATAACCTCCTAACTATAAACCATGGCAAAAAAGGTTTGTTACAGAAAACTAAAAAAAATATAAACACAATAAGATCGTATGTAACCCACTGATTTCAAAGACGTTTATGATGTAACCTCAAATATTCCTCTCTTCCTCTTCCAGTTATATTGGCCCCTGTGACAGGTTGACCAGCTCGCCACCCGGTGTGGTGCTTAGACCAGAGCTCTGGCGATCCTTAGGGATGCTGTACACTACACGTTACTCCTTTATTTTTCGGTGGTTTTGAATCCTGAGGCGTATTCGATTGATGAAAATTGAATCGATTCGGATAGGTTTAGGAATTTCGAGCGAAATACGTAATTAAATAAAGAGTGGTAGTAGAAAGAGGTAAAATATCATTGAAGTGTCATAAAATGATCCGGATCAATCCAGTCAATTGAATACGACACAGAGGCGAGGTCTATTCGTTTGTGTTGCACGAACCTGTCTAATTTATACAAGTAGATAAATATACATAGTGTTTAGTGAAAATGGGTGTCTTTTAATGTCCACAAAAAACAACTGCCAAGCAACTTACCGCTATTGTCATTTCTGTGTGAACAGCGAGCAGTGGATAATAGCTGGCGTTGTTGGGTTTTTGCTTATTTTTAAACTTTATAGCATTTTTATTAACATAACTATATAACAAATTAAAATTAGCATTTGAAAATTACAGGGGAAAAAAGATGAGGGTTCACTTCTTACTGAAATCAGACTAACAGTATCTTTGTGTCCTATCACTGATGCTAAATATTGTGTGGTCAGCAAAAATGGCTAAATGGATGACAGTACAGGTATATTAAAATTTTAAATTACTAAATTAGGTATATAGATGCGGGGAATAAAGATGAAGGTACCAGTGATTGCAGGCAAAAAAGATGAGAGTCCAAGCCAGTTGGCAGCAACGCCCACTGCGCTCTCTGGTTGTTAAATCTTTGACGATATTTCTATCTGATGTTTATGTGAAGAAGTGACAAGGACAAGAGCTTGGCGGCAGCGCGGATACAATCTCGGTGCGGTGTTGCCATTTTCCCGGTATATGCGTTTTTGGCTTTTGGTCCGGGCCGCGATTTCGTTCTTGATAACGGTTGTTTTGTTTTGTTGGTTCGGAAGAGTGTTGTATTGAGAATTTTGGAGTTATTCTCAAAATTTGTATTTTGAGTTTGTTGTTTGTACTTATATTATTGGACTCTCATCCTTTTGTGCCCTGTACGCTTGATTTGTGGATCCAGAAAATATTATAGCGTATATAATAAAAAAATAAATACTAAATGTTAAAGTACCGTGCAATATCTGCCCAGCTGCGCGTTCTGCAAAGCACATGCCCCTACGGGACTAACTTTATTTACAGGTGCAGTTCCGTGAATTTTACAATAATAATTATTGTTTAAGGTTCTATAGATACTTCTTCTATGGTAGTAGCACAATAATTAAAGTACACCCACAACTTGCCGTATTCAGAATCTCTTTAAGAAATTTTAGATTGATTATTTTTTTATTGGATCGTAATAAAACGTTGTTGGGTTCACTCTTCATTCTTTCATGATCGGGCATCATTTAAATAATTATAAGGAAGAGTCTTCAAGAGGAATTAAAGAAGCTATAATTTTAATTGAAGAGGTGGCTACAGAAGGGCGTTTAATTATTTGTTTGAGCGCTGTATGCTCTTGTGTAATTTGGTGGTGTGTGATTTCGTTGGGAAAGTTTAAGGTGCGGTTTTAGTGAACTGCAAATTTTTATTTAAGAAAATAAAAAGTACTTTTAATAAAAGGTTCATACACATGTTCATATAGAGATTGTTAGTTACCCTAAAAGGTTTCAATTAATAGAAGATTTTTATAACGCAAACCTTTCTACGTTCATACATACACACACCTAATAACCAGGGTATCAACCATTGACCCTAAGCAATAGAGGACGACACCGTTCATTCATAACTACTTTTTTATGTTTCATACATTGTGTGTGTAGGACAAAGATAACTTTAAACATCCGACGTCGCTATGGCTTTCCGAATTTCACCGAGCAAACCTATGACAAGATAGTTCCTGATGAAAAGATTCCATTTTTCAACACCCATGGCAATGCTGCACCATTTTTTAAACTTTTTTGAGAAAGTCCTTTTAAGGAAAACCGAAAATCATTTATACTTTCACTACAACACGTCTATTCTGACCTGTCAAAAACGTTACTCACAAAATACTACGCCTTGACAACTGTTTAATAAGGTGGGTCAAGAAAGTAAATTTTCGAGTGTCCAATTCTAATAGTGCGGAAATGTTGCGTATTTGTATGCCAATAAAAGGAAACATATTTTTAAAAATTCATGTTTAATCCTCAGTTCGCACAGAGGGCCTAAAATTTATAAAAAATGACAAAAATCTCCAATTATTACATTAACGCTCAAATTTTACGGATTAAATTTTTCGACTTCTAATAGAATCAACATTTTTTATTTTAGTTACCTGGATAATAGGAAAATATGTAAAAAAGTTGCGCGCTAAATTTTGAGTGCGAGTATAAGGCATAAAATTTGCGAATTTTGGTGAAAAATTGATATTATTACAAACAGACGCACTGTTGTATTAAAAATATATAGGTCATTTCTGTTGACAAATTTGTTCCTATGAGTGATTTTATATATTCAACATTGATCCGAAAACATCAGCTTGCAGCTCTTCGCCCATTTCGCAAAATTATTTTTGCTGAAATAACCCAGAACTCACCACGTGGAGGTGGCTGCAATTCGAGTTCCACCCACGCCCTTCCCAGCCATCCAACCATTTAGGACGTGGTAAATTATGTGTGTAATCATATATGTATGTAACAAACCAGAGTTCAAAATGAATTAGAATTGCTTTTGAGAAGATTCGCACTGTTTTTGCATCACTATACAAGTCAAATTGTTAGTAGTTTAATTTTTCCGGAGATAAAGTTCTATTAATATCCAAATACAAAAATCGCTATACGATGTTTCGTTTTTGCGTGCTCAATAATTCCCTATTAAGCAAACAACCATTAGGGACATGTAATATGTATGATAAAAAAACACATTTTTACTATTTAGTGTTTCATAATTTGAACGGCATTTAATAACGCATAGTTTTCCCATTTTACAAATTACATTTACATTTTTATTACATTTTAATAAAACAGAAGAGATATGCTAAATATTTTTGCGAGCTAGTTTTTTCGCCGTAAACATTATTATTATCGCATACAGACGTACATACAAACACATTAATTAATTATTTAGAGTGTATGAATATATTTTTTTTTGTTTTATCTAAGATATCCCACGTAGACTACAAACCTAAGTACTAACGTACCGTGGGTGTCTGAAGAGAAGGGAAATGTAGTCTATTGACACGGGATTTGAAGGATTGGAGGTTGGGACGGGAAGGGAAAACATCTGCAGGCAATTTGTTCCATAATCTGGAGACCCTATGAATGCGCGAGAGAAGTGGTCTGTTCTAGGCTTTTGTAGCTGGATAGTAAAGGGGTACATACGTAACGCGTCTCTTGTTGTTCTGTTAGGGACATTCAAGGGGGGAATATACTGGCTAGTTCTTCAGAGAAAAATCCGTGGAAGTAGCGGTAGAAAAGGGATAAATAACCTACAGCGCGGCGATGAGCGGGAGAAGGGAGTTTTCTCGTGAGGGCTGGGTCATTGATAAGTCGAATGGCTCTCTTTTGGATAGAATCAAGGATCTTAAGTGTCGAAGGTGATGCCGCTCCCCTGATGTGGGAGCAGTACTCTAGGTTAGGTCTTATTTGGTAAATATAGAGAGTGTATAGTTGGAAGAGGAGAAGTATTTTCTGGCTCGAAAGAGAAACCCAAGCTTTTTAGCTGCCGATTAGAGCACATTTATTTATTTGTCTTAAAACAAATCTAAAATATACCAGGTGAATCAATGATTGCGCCAATGTAATTTTATGCCTGGAAGATAAGATTTGTCAATAATAAGCTTTTGTGTTAAGGTATGGTTGGATATTCTGCCCATTTCAAAAATATTTTGAATTATACAGGGTGCGTTCAAAAAGTAAGGTGTCACAAAGTTAATTTTTTTAAATGGGACACCCTGTATTTGAATTCTACGTGTAATTTCATAAATTTTTTATTATTGATTTAATATACGAAAAAGTCAGTTTTTAAGCATCTCTTTGTTACACTACTTAAATACCCAAGCGATTCATAATTTATATCCTGAGTAAATTAAGTAAAAAAAACATATCTACCATGAAATTATTTGACACCTTTCAAATAGAGGGTGTCCCATTTTAAAAAATCAAACTTTGTGACACCCTACTTTTTGAACGCACCCTGTACAATTAAAAATATGCAGAGTATCCTATCATACCTTAACACAAAACCTTGTTATCGACAAATCTTATCTTCAAGTCATACAATTACCCCGCGCAATCGTTGACTCACCCAGTACATTTAAGGCTGGTTTATAGCCTCGGGGCATGAAAATTAGTAGTAGGATATTTTGAATGAAAAATAAATCGACAATTTAATGTGGTTAGAGAGAAACTTGGCTAACGCTAGTAAAAAATAAAAATAAATTGAATTAAAATAATACATATAATTTAAAAACTAAAATGCGTAAAAATCGGCAACAACACAGTTCGCAGATCGTAGCAATAAGAATTTGAATTACGAATAACACCTAATACCCATAGCATAATACAAATTGTAGTTGGGTAACATTATAATCAATGTACATTGGATAATAATTCGATTATGAACATTTTCTAAGAAAATAATTCGATTACTGATGTCATTTTGTCCACCCCTAATAAAAATTTAGTGACTTTATTACTACAAAAATAAAAAAATTTAAAATTAACTTTCATAACAGGCTTTGAATCCATCGTAAGTATACAGGATATTCCTCGACAGGTGACTTTACCATAAATGAACTTAATTTATTCTTCATTATACTTTTATTACTAAGAGACTTACGTTGAGAAAAGTAAATTAAGTTTACAAATTTTTACCATAAATTTTGCTTAAGAATGAACTACTTCTATTTGTTTATTTATAGGGGAAATGTTATTTGAAGAAGTTATGTATAACTACTTCTAACAGTCCAGTCTGGATAGTTTTGCTCGGAGAATCAAACTTAATTTTTATGTTAATTGGCCATTATCATTTGGACGACACATGGTTTGCCAGTACGTAAAAAACTTAATGGAAAAGAATATAAAAAGCGAAATTGGTGAAAACTCAATATGGCTGATCAATATCGGCCGATGCAACGGCAGACGTGAAAAACAATGTAGTGAAATTGTTAATGATGAAAATTTTTGCAAATTCGCACCAAAAACCTTTAATGGACACTCACTGATAGGTAACTCTTTACGTAATTGTCTTATTTTTACACCTCTTTAAGTATATAAATAAAGAGGTAACGCCATTGTGTTTTCAGTCAGTTGCACAGTTGTACTTATCACTAACCTATATGCCGTGTTTCCGGTCAATCGCCGGGCATCGCTTATCACGTACACAGTTGGCCCGATCTGTAATAATCATTTATCATAGGTTAAAACAGTTGAGATTGATGAATTGTTTGTATTCTAAATTGACACATGGCCATCGTTCATATATTCTTGCGACTGCTACTTCTTTTTGATCTTTCTGTGGACTATATTAGGTGTAGGTGATTTATTTTTCGGTATTAACGTTATTTCAGAATGAGAATTTTTTAATGAGCCATACGTCTTTTTTTTATATTTCTACCCGAACGCTGGGAAAAGAAAACAACGTTTCACACATGTCCGTATACCGCCTTCTGAAAACAGAAAAGTTTCATCCGTACAAAATAAGACTTGTGCAAGAGGTCTCAGAAGATGATTACGGCAGGTGCTCGGAATTTTGCGAAACCATGATCGAACGTTGCAACGCCCATCAAGATTTTGTCCACCGAATAATTTTCTCTGACGAATCAGCATTTTTTTTTATGGAAAAGTTGTTAGACATAATAATTTTCGATATTGGACCAGGGAAAATCCTCACTGGATATGCGAAAATCATACCCAGCTCCCCCATTAAATTGAGAAAGATATTTGGATCTTCTAAGAAATGAAATTGTCCTGGCTCTTGCACAATCATTTCTAAATAATCGTAAGTGTTGTTACTGTATTTTACCTGTGGTATTGATTATTTGAATTTGATTTTTTAGGCAATTATCAAGCACCAAATGATCAAATATGGTTTCAGCAGGATGGTGCCCTACCGCACTACGCCTATAATGTTCGGCAATATCTCGGCAATGTGTTTTTTCTTAAGATGGATTGGACGTTGGGGTACAATCGAGTATTCAGCTTGGTCTCCGAACTTGACGCCCCTTGACTACTTCTTGTGGGGCCACCTCGAAAATGTTGTTTTCAAATATAAGCCAAATGACCTCTATGATTTAAAGCTAAGGATAGAAATAAAATGTAGAAGAATCGAGGAAACTGACATTCTTCTAAACGTTTTGCACGTTTTTTCGCAGTATTTGGCTTATTGCCAAGAAGTAAATGGACAACATTTTAAACATTTGATTTAGTTTTCTTCAACTTTTAAATTATTTCCTCCTGTATTGTTTATTCTTGTACCAAATATTCAAATAGTATAGCGTTTTTTACGTTGCCAGTTTGACGAAATTTTTTTCAAACTTTACGTACAGTTCTTAGATTTTTCTGGGTTTATCGCAATAAATACAAAAATGTTTACATCCCTATCTAAAAGCCTCTAAAACCTACAATTGTATAACTTGGTTTTTTCCAAAGTAGCTACCCAACATTTTAAATGTAAATAGAGGTAATTTTTAAATTTAGTTTAGAAATAAGCGCTAACAGAGCCAGTGTGATGAATACACAAATAAGAACATTAGTGTAGTGCTTATGTATAAAATAAGATATGTTTTTACTCTACTATTAAACTGACAATTAACTATATGTATAAAAATATTTTACAGTTCTATAAACCCATGGAAAATTCAAGAACATTTTGTCAAACACGGTCAGGAAATAATAATAAAATTTGTACTTGCAATAGATTAAGTTAATGGATTTCTGTCAGGATATTTGTTATTAAAAATATTACAAACTTCTGGTTGCATTCGCATTCTGTCTTCATAACCCAGTATTATTAAAATTTCAATTCTTTGGATTTCTGTTAAATGATCCATTTTTTGTAAATAAATGAAGCTGACAATGTCAGACATTTCAGGTAAACTTTCTCGTACAGGTATTTTAAGGTAAAATACAATAAAATAAACATTTTTGACCACCATTTCCTCAAAAACTTTTAACTTTAGGATACAATTTTTCCAATAAGAGGTATGCAGAGTTTTAAGCTGAATTCGAAAATCGAATAAAATATAGAGCGTTCCATTTAGAAAAAAAAGAAGTTCCTGTCGATTTCAGAAAACGGTAAACTTGACAACAATGCGGAACTCACCACTGGATCGGGCGTAATTTCGTATCTAAGTGTACAAAAGTACATAAAAATCGGATTACCGGTTTGCAAGATATTTCGAGGTTTCTAATCCATTTTTTTAAACCTTACAAAAGAAAATAAATATGTTTTGTTTTATATTTGTACTAAAAGCCGACAAATTTGTCTTTTGTTCTAAATTAGATGATAATAAATTAATTTGATTTTGAGTTCTGATTTTTGCTCCAATTCCTCATAAGATCGCTGCACCGTGTGGCGTAGTCGACTAAAATTTAATTCATAACATTTTTATTTAGATTAAGTTACATTTCCTACAGAACTACAGTGATATGAGAATGTAACAGTTCAACTTGGCGGTTAAAAAAATCATAGGTCAAGTCTAAAGCCTCTAAATTGCATCGCACAACAATAATTTTATAAAAGGGCAATTTATCAACTTCACTTTTCCATAATACCTGCTTTTGTAATTTGAAAATCATTGCAAATAGCCATAGGTGAACATATTGATCCTTGCCCTCGCCTTGCAACTGAACATTAATAACAGTAAATCAGTTGCAATATTATTACCGCCCGATGAAGCAGGCCGCTTTAGACGGGGTTAATTGAATCTAAATTACCATAAACGGAGGTCAAATTTAGACTCAGTGTATGCGGGGTGGCGTTTAATCGGGAACTATTAATTTTAAATTATGATAATTTATATTTTTAGTTTATTAACTATGACTGCCTCTCTAATTAATGGCCTAACTGTCAGAAAAATTGAAAATATTAATCACTAGGAACAAATATTTACACTTTGTTTTAAATATAATTGTTAAAATATACCAAATTAAGTTGGCAACTGTCTGTGTTTTAATTATATTGGCAGTGTTTTTCTATCTAATATTTATCAGGAAATGTATCGTTAGGTAACTTCGACTTTCTGCATGTCATATTTGAAGTGTCCGTTTATCCCCGGAAAATTTCAGTTACGAATTAAATTTAATTAAACCAGTTGCAATAAATAACGGTTATTGTCCATCAATCACAGACCGACAAAAAAATATCTTGTGTGTTTTAGAGACGTGACCCTACCTATCTTAAGTAAAATTTTCCGCTGAATCCGAAAATAATAAAAAGATTTTCTGACTTGTGGATTACCCCCCATACACCCTCAATTCCCCCCAAAAAATCCAAACTGGCCATCCAACCAACCTATCTTTAGTAAAATTTTCCCCTGAAACCGAAAATGCTAAACACAAAATTTTCTGACGTATAGATTACCCCCATACACCCTCAATTCCCCCCCAAAATTAAAAAACTCCAAACTGACCATCCAACCCACCTATCTTTAGTAAAATTTTCCGCTGAATCAGAAAATGATAAGACAAAGTCCATTTTGTTTTTTTGGGTGCAATTTGGTGTGTGGGGGAATCCATACCACAGATTACTCCTAACAGATGCGAATCTTACGCTTTCGACGCGACGGTGGCTCAATTTAGAGAATTTATAACGTGCCGGCAGTCACAATATTTAGTCTGTCGCCAAACATTGAATTCCTCGGTGTTAGCGTGTGCGATCGTCTCGGTAGAATAGACAGCAGGGTATGTTATTACATCAGTTTTGTTGCGTTGATTTTATGGTTTAAATTGTGGTTGTACTAGGTTGTAGTGTAATTTTAATAAACGATATACGTTTTTGTATTTGTTAATGATATAATTTGATATAAAATGCTACACAATATCATGTTTTAATATTTTGAAATATAATCCATAATTTCTCTGAATTAAAACCTGCCAAACGCGTGGAAAATTCCATTCACGGCATCGACGCTCCAAGCGACCGGCCGCTCTGTCTGAAGCGCCAAGACCGCGGAATCTTGATATAGGAAATTTATTAAGAGATTCGCATCTGGTAGGAGTAATCTGTGTCCATACGTCAGAATTTTTTGAATTTTTTTTCGGATTCAGCGAAAAAATTTACTAAAGATAGGTGGGTTGGATGGCCAGTTTGGATTTTTTGAATTTTTGGGGGTTATTGAGGGTGTATGGGGGGAATCCATACGTCAGAAAAATTTCTGTTTATCCTTTTTGGATTCAGCGGAAAATTTTACTAAAGATAGGTGGGTTGGATGGCCAGTTTGGTTTTTTTTAATTTTTGGGGGGAATTGAGGGTGTATGGGAATCCATACGTCAGAAAAAATTTTCTTTATCATTTTCGGATTCAGCGGAAAATTTTACTAAAGATAGGTGGGTTGGATGGCCAGTTTGGATTTTTTGAGTTTTTGGGGGGAATTGAGGGTGTATGGGGGTAATCCATACGTCAGAAAATTTTTCTTTATCATTTTCGGATTCAGCGGAAAATTTTACTAAAGATAGGGGTGTTGGATGGCCAATTTGGATTTTTGAATTTTTGGAGGGAATTGATGGTGTATGGGGGGTAATCCACACGTCAGAAAATTTTCTTTTTATCATTTTCGGATTGAGCGGAAAACACAAAAAAAAATTTTTTTGTCGGCCTGTGTTATTGATAAGATTTTGTCAAAAAAACTTAAAAACAAAGCTATTGCTGCAGTCTACCCTAAGATAAAAGAAAAGCCCAATAGTTAAAACAATCACTTATTTCGGGAAACCAGCAGAAAATATGAAAAAATTGATCAATTAAATAGCATTCAAAACAAATAATTCACTAAGAAAATTTCTGAAAAATTCAAAAAGTAAAACCAATAACAATAATAAATCAGGTGTATATCAGTTAACATGTGGATCATGTCCGAAACATAGTCCAAACAGGCAGATCATTTTTAACACGTATAACAGAAGATAAAACAAGTTTTATTAATAATAAAAATAATTCTACATATTCAAACCCTCTTTTACAGAGTCGACATACATTTGATAACCATTTTAAAAAACTACATGTAGAAAATAAAAGTAAAAAATTGAATTTACTTGAAAGTCTTGAGATACATCGGTTGAAAAATTTCGACATATTACTTAATGATCAATTAGAATTAAGTAACTCGCCCTTATTAATGTTATTTACCTAATAGAAATGAAGCCCAGTGGGAATTCCCCGGAGTAAGTTAGTATAATAATAACACCTAAATTAAAATTTTATTTATCTACCTAGATTGTTGTATTTTATGACACCTTTGTGAACTTTTAGTTTAAGATTTAGTCTGTAACAAATATCCGATGAAGCTATAGTGTAGCGAAGGCTAAAATTGTCTATCATTATGTGTAAATTCTCTTCAATTTCTATCTCGATCTCCAGTTTCTACTCACTGCTAATTATTAAATAATAGCAATCACTTTGAATCGTCTTTATTTTTAAGTGTCCAATGATCTTCGTGTGATTAAAGTGTTTAAAGCACCCGGGCCCAATATCAGTAAATAAACAGCACAATTTCAAAGCAAAAGCAATTAAAATTCCCAAAATTAAATTAAGTTGAGCCATCGAAAAGCAATGGATTTTTACCTTTTACAGGCGGAGATTTAATTTTGTGGTCTTTCGAAACGTTAATTAATTTTAACCGAGAAAAGAGACACACTTTAAAAGTTTTCCCTTTAGCAACCTGCAATTTGTGTAGGTACAAAACAATGGGAAATTTGAACAGCTCTAAAATTAATTGTTTTTGTAGCACACATCGTTTTACTAGATATAAATTGCACCACGTAATTTACCTTCAACATTAGTATATCTCTATATAAAAGAAGAAACTGACTGACAGACTAATAATTGCCTGACATGACGCTGGGTCTAGAAACTTACGTCCAGATTCACTAAGAAGGTTTAAGATTTAGTACTGGTTTAAATTAAGATCTTCTAGTTGATCAGATATATTTTGACAGGTTTTTGTCCTGTCCTTGTTAATAAGATGTCATTAAAAACTTATGCATTATTCGAAAATTTCAGCGCTTTGCTTGGTTTTCAAATGATTTTCATCTTGAAAAGGGTTGCTAGAGTGAATTTAGTTCTATTATTGTCGAAAGTGCGTACTAAAATTGCCCTTTGCTTTATAAATTTGCGAAAAAGCTGAGAAATACATTCATAGTGTAAAATTTAGTTGTCTTATTCTCACAGTTGTCAGTTTAAAACTTCTGGTAGTCAAATTATACCGGACTAGCGTTGGAGAATCTGGCTGTTAGAATTTTGCCCAGAGGTTTCTTAGATATATCGTAGGCATCTGCTAAGGAAGAGTTTTTCAAAATTCAACATGTTTTACTTTCCTCGTCGCAAGAAGTCCTATTGAATTCGTAAAAAAACCGTCCAAGGTTTTTGCATTTCTTTACGTTTTAGGGTCCTTAGACTAAATAAATGACTAATTAATTCAATCGGTCGGGTTTTCTGTTTGTTTAATAACTTCCAGAAAAACTGCCTAGAATTGACTTCAAACCCAGAAATGCACAGGTGCAGGTTATACTATTAAAAAATATATTTTTAGGCGCTTTTTTTATAATAGACTTTAGTTTTGAATTAATCGATTAGGAAAGTCTTATTAATAAAAAACTGTCTAGAATAATTCTAGACAGTTTTTTATTAATAAGACTTTCCTAATCGATTAATTCAAAACTAAAGTCTATTATAAAAAAAGCGCCTAAAAATATATTTTTTAATAGTATAACCTGCACCTGTGCATTTCTGGGTTTGAAGTCAATTATTGACTTCAAACCCAGAAATGCGCAGATACCGGTTATACTATTAAAAAAAATATTTTTAGGCGCTTTTTTATTATTTATAATAGACATTAGTTTTGAATTAATCGGTTAGGAAAGTCTTATTAATAAAAAACTGTCTAGAATTGACTTCAAACCCAGAAATGCACAGGTACCGGTTATACTATTAAAAAATATATTTTTAGGCGATTTTTTATAAAATACTTTAGTTTTGAATTAATCGATTTGGAAAGTCTTATTAATAAAAATCTGTCTAGAATTGACTTCAAACCCAGAAATGCACAGTTACCGGTTATACTATTAAAAAATATATTTTTAGGCGATTTTTTATAATAGACTAGTTTTAAATTAATCGATTTGGAAAGTCTTATTAATAAAAAACTGCCTAGAATTGACTTCAAACCCAGAAATGCACAGGTACCGGTTATACTATTAAAAAATATATTTTTAGGCGCTTTTTTATAATAGACTATAGTTTTGATTTAATCGATTTGGAAAGTCTTATTAATAAAAAACTGTCTAGAATTGACTTCAAAAATGCACAGGTACCTGTTATACTATTAAAAAATCTATTTTTAGGCGATTTTTTATAATAGACTTTAATTTTGAATTAATCGATTTTTAAAGTCTTATTAATAAAAAACTGTCTAGAATTGACTTCAAACCCAGAAATGCACAGGTACCGGTTATACTATTAAAAATATATTTTTAGGCGCTTTTTTATAATAGACTTTAGTTTTGAATTAATCGATTAGGAAAGTCTTATTAATAAAAAACTGTCTAGAGTTGACTTCAAACTCAGAAATGCACAGGTACAGGTTATATTGTTAAAAACATATTTTTAGGCGCTTGTTTTATAATAGACTTTAATTTTGAATTAATCGATTAGGAAAGTCTTATTAATAAAAAAACTGTCTAGAATTGACTTCAAATCCAGAAATACACAGGTACAGGTTATACTATTAAAAAAAACTTTTTAGGTGCTTTTTTATAATAGACTTTAGTTTTGAATTAATCGATTAGGAAAGCCTTATTAATAAAAAAGTTTTTGACATCGACCATTCACCTCTAGTACTTCACCAGCTTTTACTAAAATAGTTAGGCACCACAATTTTTTTTTACTTTTAATAATAAAATTCTCTGCCGGGATTCGTTTCAATCTCGGTAATCAATGCGTAACAAATGTGACGTCTCTAATTTTACTGCTAAAAAAAGTGTTACCAGTACCGGGACGCTAGACACTGCGTTTGTATAATATATGAAAACCTTTTCTACATTTAATAGGTCATCTTCTGAGATTAAATATATAAATATTTTGTATTAATAAAACTTAATATATCGATAATTTATTTTCCTCCTTCGCACCGTATTTACTTGTGCCAATCCTGCATGTAAAGCTTTTCGTACATAACAAACACTCTCCCACATTCTGAAGGGAATTGTAATTAGAGGGGCAAAAATTCAATTAACCGCTGCGGTTTGAGAGACAAAGTTTTAGGGTAATACTAAAGTAAGACCGAAAAATGCGGGAAAGTATTTTTTTTTGGTTATTAAAGAGTTATCTTGAATTATTTTAAAATGTTGCCCCTATAGTTTTATGAAATAAAGCTTTTATGAAATAATCCTTGGCATTTATGAACCTGTTAGTCGCTTAAGCCTTTGAATATATTTTTCCTGCAAGCTGATGTACATATATTGGGTAAGTGGTATTAATTTGTTGCTCTGAATTAAAAGCTTAAAAAGTAAAAATGTAGGTAAAATTTGTTGAGTATTTAATACATATAATAAGAATAGTTTTAAGTTTATGCCAACCATCCGACGAAGACACTGTGTATCGAAACAATTGTCATATCTTAAGAATAAAAATATAGTAAATATTTCAACAAGTTTGTTGTTATTTCTAAATACTTAAAAAAAATTACTTAATGGCTCTAATTTCGTCGCAATTTGTCATTTTCTCATTATAAAAAAAAATACTTACGCCTGCTTGTTTCTGAATAAATAATTTTGGTAAAAAAAATCAGGTCCTAGAAACCATAGTTCGCCGCCGGGATTATTTTAAATAATAATTATGGTTCCCTACGCCGGGATTGCTTGTAGTTCCTGCCTTCGCTGGCAGCCTTTTGAACAATAAAAGGCCCGAGAGCTGGAACCGATTTATAGGTCCTAGCGCGCCTAGATCCAACTTCGATCCCTGAGTCGGGACTGAAATCATTGCCTTATTATTAAACCAACTCTAGTCAAAAGTAACATTTCAAGAGAAGCTCTGTCTTATAAAAAGAGCGGACTAGTAAAATACCTAAGTGTTTTAAATACGCAACTGAACAATTGATTGTATACATTTCAAATAAGCAGTTTCATCGGAACGCCGCGCGCCGGCGGCGCCGCGCCATTTTTTGTCACATCAATGAATTCGTGGTTAACTAAAATCGGCGGTTAACTATTAACTATCCGTAATGGCATTTTCATAAATATTGACATATTATTTTAAACGGCTCGTTGATTATTAAAGAACCGCAAATTACATAGGCACCAGTGGAACAAAGCAGTGAATATTAAATCCATTAAACAATAACAATTATGCAAACAGCTTTATGAAGTCACAATGTTCACTGTTCTAATAGAGCTCACCGGTGGTTACTGGATAATACTGTTTATAAATTTACGAGTTAAACTGTTTACCTAGACTATGTTTCCGCAATTCTATGGAGTATTTAAATAAAAACAAAAACTATTTTAGATATAAACGCCAAGCCAGAACCGATGAATATCGAGTTTATACAGGTCCGGGAGCAGTCTAGAGACACACTCAATATATATATATATATATATATATATATATATATATATATATATATATATATATATATATATATATATATATATATATATATATATATACATATACATATATATATATATATATATATATATATATATATATATATATATATATATATATATATATATATATATATATATATATATATATATATATATTTTTTTTTTTTTTTTTTTTTTTTGGTTAATCGAATACCTAAAAAGAAATTTCAAAACCTAACCACAGCGCGGCCGAATATGTGATGTTGCCAACATTTTATTTTTTAGGGTAATATTGCGTTTTAAATTTGTTTTACTAAAACAATAAATAAATTAGGCTAGAATTTTCCAACAAATTAATAATTTATAATTACGAGAAACGCATTACCTACATATATTTAAAAAACATTACTTACGTGAAACAAGATATTACTTTCCTACGTATTTAAAAGTGTATTAAATATAGGATGTATTTTTGCAAAAAAAAAAAACATAATTCCTGTATGGGCTCCTTTTTCAATATCCTACAACATAAGCCCACCAAAGATTTTGAAATTTTTAAAAATATTGAGTTTTTTTTTATAAATCATGTCATAGAAACACGACTTGAAATTTTATCGTTTATGGGTTTAATTTAGAGTGTCTGCAATTTCTGGTTGCAAAATCTCATTATGAAATGTGGGCTGCCTATGTTTATTAAAACTAAGCGTTGTCCTTTTTAATAAACAAACAAACACATTTTTAGTTTTCAGTTTTTTAATAGTGCTGATGGTAAAAAATATAGTGAATTCTTTTAAGCATTGTATTTAATTAGTTAGTGGAACGTCTTTTTTAGTGTGTTCCTTTTTGGGGAAAGTGAATTTTACAGAGATTTTACTTTAAAAGTAACAAAAACCTTAGTATATAGTTTTCAAAAGTGCGGGTAGTGACAAAATACCGTGGAATATTTTAAATTTTGTGTTTCATTCATTATTGGAACTTTTCTTAGTGTTAATTATTTGTCAAGCATTGGTTTCTTGTATTACATTAATGGCTGTACTGTGTTGTCTGTGTTTTTTTAATATTGGTATTTGTTAATCCTAAACATTTTCAAAAGAAGTGTATTTTAAAGGGATTTTACTGCAAAGATAACAATAACATTCTTTATTATGCTGACGTGATACATAAAAAAAATATTGATAGAACTGGGACCTTATTCGGATCATGTGTTTCTTGTCAGAGGCGGGAACCGCCAGTTAGAGAATGTTTAAGGGGCCATTACCACCTTATTATTGCGAAGAGTGTGAATTTCATATCATCCTGTATATACTGCGTCAACAACAATCAAAAACTTTTTGATTGCAACATATTTCTACTTGGTTTTAACAAATAATGCCAAGGACCATTTTTATAATATGGGCTAAAGTTAGATCTTGGATTAACCTTCGAATGTTAGTCATTTACTGGCCGGATTACATTGTAAAAGTGGGTCTAAGAGTGTTACAAAAAGATATTAAGAAATTTTAAGGACAGATTCTACATCTAAAAATATGAAAATAAGTTTATATAAACATGGGTTCCCAAATGCTTCTTTTTCGAGGTACAGGATGTTTAATATTTTCTTTTTTAAATGTTTCTTTTTAATACCTCGAAAATGCGTTAAAATATTGACATGAATGTTGATACACGCCAGTATGTAGTCAAAGGGTACCTTTACGTCTAAAAATTTATTTTCTAAAGTACTTGCATCCGTGGCGTGCGTGCGAGAAAGTCTTTATTTTTAGCGAAATAAATGGCACGCCACTGTTTTTTTACAAAATCGATATTGCTTTCTTAAAGCACAATTAATTCTGCGTGAAAACTGTCATTTAAGCTTTTTTGTTCTGACGCACCGTTTTCGAAATAACAATTAATTTATTTCTTACAATAAATACAGATAATAAAATTGATTTTTTTAAAATAAATTTTAGTTCAGGAAACAGTGTATTTTGATATAAGTTTATAGTACATGCTAACTAATATGCTATTTATATATGCTCTAAATCGTCTTCGCATGTTTCTCATAATTCTTCGAAATACTTGAGGTGTGAAAATATTAAACACCCTGTATCTCGAACAAGAAGCGTTTAATGATCCATGTCTATATAAACTTATTTTCATATTTTTGGATGTAAAATCTGCCCTTAAAATTTCTTAACATCTTTTTGTAATACCCTGTATTACCGTTTAAAATATTTAACAATTTGAAAAATTAATCAGTTTTTTATGATTTGTGATGTCGATAATGTAAAATAGGCACTGGGAACGAAAACTTTGAAAAAAAAAGTTAGCAGCTTGAGGAGATTCTTAGAAGACAGAGGCGTAAAAATTAATAAAATGGAAATTGACTTCACGAAATTTGATGATGAAGCAAGAACAGAAGTAAGGATGCAAAAAGTAACACTAAGTCAAGTAAATGATCTGAAGTATCCACATTTTGGTCAATAATTAAAAAAGATGACAAGTTTAATTGTAAATAACACGCTGAGTTCATATGCGATAGAAGAAGTCTCCTGTATGTTGGCAGAAAAGTACTGGCAGTGGAAGTGTATGGGGTAAGAGATAGTTAAAGGAAGAAGTTAGCCAAAGCAGATATGAGTGGATGGAGTCAATAAAAAGAAGAAGAAAAAGAAGCAGAAAAAGAAAACTAATATGCTTTGGAAATTTATTGAGAGAGGCAAATATCTGTGAGTGAATTCTATTCTCTTTGTTCTCTGTAAGAGAACGTTTTTAAATAGATGATAGATGATGGTGTAGATTGAAAGATAAAATTATTCTAAAATGAATGAAAATATATTATTATATAGATATTATATACATATAATCACTTCCAGGTTCTTAAAATTTAAAATCTTTGTTAAAGATCTTCGTAGAAGACTTCATCTAGCTTTAATTTATATTTAAATATTTTAAAATTTTAAAATCATTTTTTAATTATTATCTTAGTTAATTTTCCCACCTTGTGCCTATAAAATATGGTCCGGATCTTCCTAAAACACTTCCCCCTATTTCCAGCCAGAAATACCTGTAATAGAGGGTCTGGAATTTACCACAACCTTTTTAATGCGTCGTTATTATGGAGACCGTTGCGAAATATTTCAGAATTATTTACAACCTACAAAAAGGGTATGTAAAGAATGAAAACCGACTGCCGTTTTTGATTTATTGTCAATGTATAGAAACTAGCTAACCAGTTGATAAGAAAGTTAATACTGTGTCCAATAAACGTACAAAAGAACGTGCTTTTTACTGACCATTACGAATAATACGTATATATGTAGAATGTCTAACTTAAAAATCAAGAGCTAAGGACACTTCTGGCTGAATCAAAATGAGCTTAAGTGAGACACATATACTGAAATGTGCCAATAACAGTACCGCCCTTAAGAGTCACGGCAGATGGATATGCCACAGAGTCGCAAATATAAACATAATTAGCGAAATCAGAAAATTAAAATTAGGACTAATAATCGTACGCGGAAGAATTGAGGAAGTTTCAGAGGTACTCGTATATGAGTATAAATCGGTAAATTTTAAAATAGCTTGTTTTTGGACCACAGCTAATTTTTGCTGACTTTGGAGATACAATAGCTCGGTGGGTAGTGCAGTAGGAATATCGTGACTTCACTTTACGATGCCGTGACCAGTAAAGGTTCAATTCCGATAGCATGTCTTTTGGTATGGATATGGATGCTGTAGTCGACAGTGTGAATGCAGTGAAAGGATGAGTATAAAAAACCGTGCCATTTATGCCGTTGCACACCATCTAGTCCAGGGGCCTTCAACCTGCGGACCGCGGGCCCCTTTCTTCTTCTTGCGGCCCGCATACAGAAAAAACAAATTCGATAAATACGTAATAAATTACCCAAAATTAAAGAATTGTCTATTCCAGATCTATACGTATTGTCTCGCTCTCCATTGATTCTGGCCCGCCGGTCGATATGGAAACCCAAACCTGGCTTTTCGATAAAAAAATGTTGAAGACCCCTGCTCTACTCGGTAGATTTCTTTGTACGGTTAAGGTTGCACGAAACCATGCAAGGGTTGTTAGCCTTTGAGGTGTGGGGTTACCGTAAAATATGGCCATAGATACGCCTACATGTTGTTTAAAAAAAATCAATTGGCGAGTCTATCAATTTTAACATATTATTACATTCTGCAGGAAACGAACTAAGAGAATCCTAATAACGTAATATAACAAAACGTCCTCAAAGTATGCCGTGGAATCAATCTCGCATGTCTTGAACTATTACTCTTGAAAGGTAACATAGGTAAAAGGTATAGGTGCATGAAAAATAGAACTGTCAAGTTCTAAAGTTTTTTATTTTTATGAAAATTACATTACTGTCATTGTCATTGCATAGTACAGAATTAAAAAGAAAAGCACATACAACAAAGAACGTAAAAATTATAAATTTAAACTAAATGAGAGACGTGTCTACCTTCTACTTCCAAAAATGTTCTCATTTTTGTTTTTACAGCTTCAAAAACATTGGTGAGCACTTGGAGGGGGTTGTTAATCTCCTGAAATTTATTTGTTATTCTAGCCCGTTCCAAGTACCTTAAGTCAATTAAAGCCTCCAATTGGTTTAAAGAATAGTAAATCGACTTTAAGTTTAACTATCTCTAAGTCAAGGGCAAACAGCGGTTGATTGGAGGACTACTATACTTATTTCAAGTTTATTTGCTTTTCCCTCAAGCTAAGAAAGTTCTTGTTTCACAAATTATAATACTTATTTTAGGTTTATTTAGTATTGAAAGAAACATAGATATGCGTATTATTTTAAGAATAACATGCCTTTTGGAAGGAAAATACTTGCTCTTGCGGATATACAAGACTAAGCTATCCTTCACTGAAGATTGTTACTCTTGGCTATAGTATAGATTTTTGGTATGTAAATAAATATCCTAAACCTAATCTTCAAACATGCCTCTTTAATAACAATGTTGGGGAAACCCAACTGTTTATTCAATCTCTATAAATCTATCTTTTAATTTCAATAAATATTAATAACCAAGCAGGTATAAAATCCTTTTTAAATAAAATAAGCTCAAACTTGTCCCATATGTAAATTTAACTGCATAAAAATACGCAGTCATCGGCAAATCACAAAGAGTATTTCAGCTAAAATAAGAAAAGAAAATCTTTCCTTTAATTTAGTTCTTCTAAAGCACCGGCATGTTGTCGGCGACCGTCAAAGGTTTAGTTCCCTTTGAAGATTTTATTTCTGAGTTTTAGTACCGTAACGTTCTAAAATATATTACTAGCAAATGCCAGGAAACGTCAGCCAACGTCAATCCCTTTATCTCTTCACTTCGTGGTATCAGCGTATCGGTACAACCCTTTCACCAATAAGGCGACATCTGCCTAAATATGATTCGTCAACGTCATCGCGAAGACGAAGTTGTTATAGGCGGAGCGCAAAAAAGGGCGGTCCATATCACTTCGACTTGCTTCCCGTCGAAGAGTCTACGTCATATCACCTACTACCACAAAGAAAGACTGTCGCGTCCCTTGACGCGACAGAATCCCAAAAGGTCTCGTAGACCAAAGGTCTAGCAGACTAAAAGTCCCAGTGTTTCTCTTAGGCATAGTCGTGTAAATCTCGTTAAGTGACACAAATTAGGTGTACGAGTGTGGGAAAAGTCCCAGTGTTTCTCTTAGGCATGGTCCTGTAAAAAGTTGTAACATCTCGAAACACCGGAAAATGACGAATATGTCAAGTACTACTGTCAGAACCAATAGTGTAGAAAATACCCATATTTACAAGTAATAAATATACAAAATTGTTTAGTGAAATTAACGTCTTTTACTGTACAAAAGTCGCGGCTGCAGGAGATCGCGCATTTGGATGACAACTGAACCAGTTACCTATAGAAAAATATTACAGTAAGTGGAGGTAGGGTTTAAACTAGAGCCTTATCCTTCCAAACAATATATAATTTTCTATAATTTCCTAAGTCCTAAACCTAATAAATACCAACAAACATATCCCTGGAAAGCATCTCTTATACAGCGGTTTATTTACGTATGAGTCTATCAATTCGTGCGAGAAACAAAATCGATTATATAAACGTTTTGTTTTAATTGACCACTTAGCGGCGATTAGCAGCTATTGTGGCCGATGTCTAGTGAGGCGTTAATAAGTTTTATGATAGACTATGTGGGATGTTAGCTTTATAATTTTCTCGATTAAAGCGATAATTTGATTCAATTTTTCGATAAGTTTCGAAGAAGAATCCCTAAACTAATAGAATTTTAAGGAGATGCGAGTTTAGATTAAATCATTTTTAAAGCTTGACCATAAAATGGGTATTTACATAAACACATAAAAGATTATCTGGGAATAGAGTTTCAGAATTTATTTTTTTAAGCACAAAGCGCAACAAGAAAGAAACAGTACGTTATCTCGGTAAAAAAAACTATCTTCTAAATTGCTATGTACAGGGTTATTGGCCACATTTTGACCAATAGGTAACTTTTTTATTTAAAGTTTTTGATATATGGTTTAAATGTAACATTTATAGGTCCTTTTGAGAAGCGCCAATAAAAGTTGGTTTCGGATATACAGGGTTCCCCATTACAAAATGTCAGAGCAATGTTACTTTTTTAAAACGGAACACACTGTATATTATTTAATTTTTAGATTCTCCAGACAAATGTAAGTATATTTCGTGTATAATATCCTATACCTATGTTCAACAGTTTCCGAGATATTCATAATTGAAAATCGGATTTTCCGACTTTTAAATTGGGCCATTTTGAGCATTTATTAACGAATTAGTTCATTTCTTTACTCATACTTTTCAATTATTTCATTTCGCCGATTCGTTTAACTTTTTATTCATTGTTTTAGTAGGTTTCGTCGCTTAATTTAATTAAATTAAAATAAATAATAAAAAAAATCCGATTTTCAATGATGAATATCTCGGAAACTGTTGAAGATAGATATAGGATATTATGCACGAAATATACTTAGATTTGTCTGGAGAATCTAAAAATTCAATAATATATAAGGTGTTCCGTTTAAAAAAGTAACATTGCTCTGACATTTCGTAATGGGGAACCCTGTATATCCGAAACCAACTTTTACAGGCGCTTCTCAAAAGGACCTATAAATGTTACAGTTAAACCATATATCAAAAACTTTAAATAAAAAAGTTACCTATTGGTCAAAATGTGGCCAAAAACCCTGTACTTAGTAAAGCATTGTAAACATAGATTATTCCAGGGCCATCTCTACCCTAGTTGGAAATAAAATAAGGATCCGATTTGAAAATAAAATACAAATATTTACTTCCAGTGTGTAATGTGAAAATGCGAAATACGAAAACCCTTTGTTTAATGGAATGGCAGAATATTTTACTCAGCCACTGTATGGATATCACAATATACCCTGAGACCAAATGCGTGTAATCTAGTTATGAGCGTGTGTAATCATTGTATCAATAAAAGACATTCAACAGTAGAAGCTTGTACGCTTTGAAGTAAAGATTGCACTGTATTTTAAAAATGGACGCTCTACATCCAAAAATGTAATGTTTGAGTAAAATTCCAATTTTCTACCAGACAATGAATAAAGAACTATTCGAAGGCGTTTTATCTGTTATAGAAAATGTAATTTGGTGGCATTATATGATTATTTCTATAATTGAGAATTCTGTAATTAGTGTCTGCAATAAATAAATATGTGAAATTAATTGTATTTTTATCGTATAGGATGAATGAGTAGTGCGATTTTTTTTATTTGCAATTTCATTATAAAGTACTGTTTATGGTACAGTTCGGCGGCCATAAGGTGGTTTATTATTGTACTAGTACAATAAAACTACTCTATTGATGTTGAAGTATGCCGGTATACTATCTTTAGAAGTACTTCTAGATTTCCTTATTTGAACACCGTTCTCTGTAAGGAGCACAAGTTTCTTCATATTAAATGCCTGGATTTGGATAGCAATTTCTTCATCGATTTTCTGTCTTGACATTTATGTTTGACAAACAAGAAACGCTTCGAGAACTAAGGGCAACGAAATTCAAAGGAATCTCTGCTATATTGAATACCGATATTTTCATTGTTGGTATTTTTTTACATTAAAATTACTAAAGAATCGCGAAAAATAGTGCAGTATAAAATCGTAAATAAAAACTCATATGACACACGTGCATAAAATGGGTTTATTGGACTTGCTCGCAAGGTGGTTTGACCATAAACAGACAGTCCTATATAATGTAATAGTGACATAAATAGTTATTATCGCACTAGTGCGAAAAGGTGAATCATTTTGATACCCAAATCGATGTCAAAATACTGCTACTATAAAACTATTTTATATATAAAAAACATATATTACCAAACTAGTGCCAGTAATTGTCCTAAATGTTTGCGTAAATCCAGATCCTTTTCCAGTGCCGTAGCTAGGTATAGGCAGAGTAGGTCCTTGCCTAGGGGCGTCGGTGGCAAGGGGCGCTAAATAGTAAAACTATAGATTCCTATAAGCCAATTAGGTCTGGTTATAGGAGCGCAAATAAAATAATAGATACCTAATGAGAAAAGTAACAACAAAAACCAACACTGAAATAGAAGAGAATAACGAATACATAGGAATTACAGATAACTTGTCGAATGAAGAAATAAAGACGGAAGAAGTAACTGAAGCTATAAAAATGTTAATACGTGGTAAGGCTTCTGAGCATGATGGAATAACAACGGACATTGTAAAATAAAATTTTGACAGTAATGGAATAGAATTATTAGTAAAATTATTTAACAAGATTTGGGACAAAGAACTTACTTAATGACTGGGAAGTAGGAATAATCTTACCACTGCGTAAAAAAGAAGACTACAAAAAGTGCAAGTAATAACTACAGGGGTGTTACTTTGTTGGGTACGATGACTAAGATATATGAGTGAATCCTGGAGAAAAGACTCAAAACTTTAACAGAAGTGCAGTTGGAAGAAGCCTTAAGTGGTTTCAAAAAGGGAAGAATGAACCATAAACTATGAACTAACTGATAGAAAAGAATCTAAACAATGTAGCTTTTTTGATATCGAAAAGGCATTTGACATGATCCCAAGAAACCAAGTACATCCTTAGAGAAAGAGGAATCAGCAATAAGCTAGAAGAAACTACTTCCAGTCTATAGAGAAATGCAAGAAATTATGCGGGAAATTTGCAATCAGATGAGTTTATAACTAAGAAAAGAATGAGATAAGGGGGAGTACTGAGCCCGACTTTATTCAGTTTAGATCTCGATGACGTAATGAAGGAAACAATGATTTACAAAGGAACAAAAATGAATTAGAAATGACATTAGAGATCTGGAAGACAGCATTAGAAAAAAGAAACATGAAAATTAACGTCGCTGAAACCAAAGTAATGACAATTGGGAAGAGAGGGTCGATCACAACAATGAAAACCGATGGAAAGGATATAGAGCAAATAGAAATATTTAAATATTTAGGAGTAAATATACAAAAGAGTGGAAAGGAGTAGGCTGAAATCAACAGCAGAATAGAAAACACCACTAAAATCTTCCACACACTTAACAACACGTTCATAGGGAAAAAAGAGATTACATACGAAACTAGTTTGGCGCGAGCCGCTACATGTTACCTATCCTTTCCAAACATTTTGGATATAAGGTCTCTCTTTGATTCCGGTTCTAAATGTGGTGTGTTCTTCAGCCACTCTGGGCATGAGCCTGCGTGGTGAAGGGTAAGGGCCCAGAAATCGCGATAGCAGTAGGGCACCCAAACCAGTATGAACAAGAATAGTCCTACTATTTTATTTTGTGTCATTTTTCGTTCTTGTGTTTTGCACTAGCGAAAGAATTAAAGCTTTTGCATTTTCTGACATATATATTACCTATATCGGCCGAAGAAAATTCCCCATTTTCTATATAATTATATATAAAGAAATTTCCCTATATTATTATACGGGTGCAAAAATTCTTTCTTGCCTTCAAATTTAGCCGAGCTACGGCACTTGCTATACGAAGCATTTATCTATATAAAGCTTAAAAATTTTTAATACCTTAATTTTTATCATAAAAGGTTCTCGAAACTAAATTCGCTTTTAATAAAAATGAATCCCTCAGGAGGGCGGTATTAGTTAATTCTTAAATTTTAAAGTAAGAAACTTAATTAACGAATATTAGGGTCAAATATTTAGGAGATAATGAAAATCAAACAAAAATAATTGAAAATCGATTAAGTTTAAATTAGTTTTAAGACGGTGAGAAAATTAACAAAAGGGTTTGCAAAGTGTAGGAGATTTTAAAAAGAACTAAAAAGATAAAATTTTCCATTAAAACACCAATATCATAATACTTTTCTGATTTAAGTATAAGAAAAGGAAACCAGGTAATAGGTGTTTTTCTACGTTGGATTTACATGGGCTAAGGCAGACCAAATATACCTAAGCGAGATGAAAGCATTAGATGTAAGTTTTCGGTGTGTTCTGTAATTTTATTTTATGATAATTATCGAGAGAAAAGGAGTAGTAGATAAAACAGGGTATATGCCAGGAGGTTGTATGTGACGGAAGTAGGGATGTAAAGATGAATGTGTGGTAACAAGGACAGACAAGCTAACGAATAAAAGAGAAACGGGAACAAATAGTAGTGTAAATGGGTCATTTTCATTTTCCTTGCAGATAAATTTGTCCCTTTTTGTCCTAAATTTTACCTAAATGTATTAGATTTTCGATGCAGTTTTCATATGATTTGTTTTTAATGTTTGTTTGTAATTATGAAGCTATTTTTGGAAATCTTAATTTATATTTAAAAAAAAATCTGGTAACAGAGTGGTAAGCAGTGGCAACAGTGTTGTTTCCCATAAAAATGAACACTGTCCCCCAGCTAATGCAGTGCAATGCTGGCGTAAGTAATTCAACAAAATATTAGTGTATAGTACGTAAAAGTACTGTAGGAACTGTATTTTGACTAAAACATTACAAAATGTAATAATTACAATTTCGTAATGTTGACAGCAGTGCACTGCATTAGCTGTGAGACAGTATTTATTGTTATGAAAAACAACTTTGTTGCCACTATGTTACCAGATTTTTTTGAAAGATGCATTAAGATTTGCAAAAATAGCTTCATAATTACAAAAACATTTAATAATTAACCAAATCCTATGTAAACTGCATCCAAAATTAAAGGTTTAGGTGAAAATTAGGATTGTTGTGACGGGACAAGGTTATCTGCAAGGAAAATGAAAATGACCCAAATATCTAGAGATAAAATCCCAATGACATAATTGTAGAGACGTTAGAATGTATACATTTGCTTTATTAGAATTTGAGATTTTTTTATTGCACGCCCATGAAAAAGAGTGCCAATAATAAATCTATTTCATTTCTTAAAGTGTGTTAATAAGTGTATTCAGCAAAATGGCGGCCATTTTGCACAATTGCTTAACTACAATTTTCTTTACTTAGTTTTTTTTTAAATACTAAATTCTAAAATATGTACATTTTCTCATTGTTTTTTTATTACAGTTAATAGGTGTATGCAGGTAATTGAAAAAAAATCAGGCAAAAGCGCTCATCCAACGAAAATTTATTAAGTTAAAAAAGATTCCAAATACACCCGTTTACCCAACAAAAATACCTGGGTTGTCATAACTTTGATGACATAAAAAATAAGAAGGACTTTCATAGCACTTTCGCTGATTTAAAGCCGTTAACTATACTAGCAGAAAACGTCATTTTTTAGTGTTAGACTATACACCAAAAATCATTAAAATCAATTGGCATTTTTGCAAGAAATTTTGGGAAAAACCAAAAACTTTTTTAATCTTTGACGCCCTCTACCGTAGCGATGGGTCGTTCGCGAACGAGTCGTTCGGTTTAAACGACTCTTTTCAAAGAGTCGCGAATGAGCCGCTCCCATCAACTGAACGATACGTTCACCGCTCGTTAAAATATCTGGCTCGCTCTCGTCCGTTCGTAGAAATTCCACTCCACGCTTTCGCGAGTTTCGGACAACTCGGAGAGCGCGAGCCGTGAAGAGCGCTGCCGGGAGCGGCTCAGTCGGAGTCGTATAATAGAACGAGAGTGGTGGAGCATCTAGCGGCCTATATGGTAATACATTACACAGTTTGTACATCTTTGGTATTACTATTATTTTACGATTAATTACTTTGCCGGAAATCTGCTACAACGTTTTTTAAGCAGAGGTGTATACTGCGGGTAGGTTAAAACTCAAGCCACAAACTAACGCATAAAACAACCAAAAATCAAATCAAATGATTTATTAAAAGCCTGGTTCAGTAGTATTAGGTATTATTATATTAGTATATTATTGTGTCGGTCTCGGTACCCACCAAACTTAAACGCCCTCCAAAAAAGCCATAAATCATTCCAATATTTTAATATTTATTTTATTTTTGTTTGAAGCCGCCGCGCCACAATTAAGCAGCGTGCCGTCGGCAGTCGAAAATGTGTAATTCATAGCATTTTTTGCTCTATTTTATGAACATGAACAAATGCAGGTGTCACGCTAAAGTAAAGAGCGCCGCAATTCGCAGCTCGGAGATACGGGTAGCAGCACTCGTTTAATCGAACGACTCCTTGCGAACGACTCTTCCAAGTGAGCTGAACGAGTGAGCGGGCTCTCTTGAAAGTGAACGAATGACCCATCGCTACTCTACCGGCTAAACGAAGCAATAACTAAGTTGGCTTAAGTTGACCTATTTTGAGGTCAGGAATTTGTTACCAAACATTGTACACGTATTTTCTAGACACCCTGTACGTAAAATGCGAAAGTATACACAGATATAAAAATGGTTAAAAATATTTCACATAAAAATTTTGCCGTTCACGCATGGATTATAGAAAACCCAAAAAAGATTTTAGAAATTAAATATCTGCCTTTCCAAATCAATTTCTAAAATAATAACTAAAGCTTAAAACGACACCGGCAGAACACGAAATGCCGGCGAAATAAAAGCGCTCAATTAATATAATGCGCGGGTTAAAAGTCGAGCATGTTTTCTGTCATTTCGCCTATGAAAAATTACCAAAAAACTTTCCTTCAATTTGATTGATGGCATTCGGTATGTATATTTTTATATAGCAACTTTGCGGGGGCGTCCAACCATAATAAAAATAAATTTGAACTTGAACGAAAGTATTGATTGATTGCTGTAATTGTTCCCCGCAACGAAGTCTTTCAGCATTTGTAAACACAAGAAATATTATGCTTGTTAAGTCACTAAAGACATATTTTGTTTCAGATAAATCATTTGACTCTTTGTTAACTGTGCGGTAATATATTGTCTGTCAACCTTTATTTGACGGGTTAAACTTCGAGTAAACCAATAACTTTCTTGGTTTTGTTAGATTTGATGTCACGATTGGAACTGGACGGTAATGAAAAATTAGCATAAAATACTGTTGATATCTTTTAAAAGAGTGTTTTAAACATTTGCCTTCTCGTAAACCTATACATTATGTTTCATTTAGTTATTAAATTAATTTAGTGTATTATTTAATGAGCACGTAAAGTTGGCAATTACTCACGAGGATGTAGTTTGCGACAGGAGCCGAAGGCGAATGGAGTAATTCATCTAAATGAATGATAGCTTTTACACGCAACACGAATACTATTACTTTATCGCTTCTCTATTCACTTTTTTAACATTACAATTTTTTTTATTTATAATAACAGCTATTATTTAACAGAAATTAAATAATAAACCAGTAACTAAAATGTCTTTATGGGCTTATTACCTAGAATATCGATTTTTTGGAAAAGTTCGTGAAGCTCCACCCAGTCGTGACGTCAGGACAAAGGTAGGCCTATTACGACTTTGACAATAACTTGGTAACACAGCACTCGAAGCATTACTATTTGACAATTGTTTTCGCGCTGCCGCCAAGCTCTTGTTCCAAATCTTCGGTGCGTCATCCAAGTTCAGTGAATAAACATTTGTCGTATGGTCTGGTGAAGTGTTGCCAGCGGTCAAGTTATAATGGTTTTTGAAGCTAGTGGTTTGTACTTTTATACTTTGTTAAAATTTGCGTTCATGCAAGCCTGTCTGTAATTTTTAAATAAAAAAAATCTTTCTTCTTTGTGCATCTGTTTACTTATAATATATTTATGTAGATTACAATCAGTTTGTAAAATCTCATTTTACTTCTAATTTTTTCAATAGTAGTACCTATTTATCGTACGAACATTTCCTTCCATCCAATGCTAATCAATTCAAATCTAGGAACAGGACTAAGTTGAACTACTGCATCCGCTCGGAACATTAGTCGCCAACGTGCATATCATAATTTTCAAATTGGTGGAGTTGCATTCGATCGGTGGCATCTACTCGAAACTGATGATGTACTCATGGAGATCAGTAGTTGAAAAATCAAGACAAAGAATACATAGAGAGGGCGAACGCAAAACGGAAAATAACATTGCATTAAGACACCTAGACAAAGTAATTATTCACAAAATTCATATTTTTCAGCTTGATTTTTAAATAAAATAATGTTATCCTTTCCGTAATTCCACCGCTATGCAGGCAACAAAGAAGCAACAAAAGCCCTTTATGCAAGCTTATCCGTAAATCTCAAGCTGTTTTCATGCAAAGCGACAAAGAACCACTTTATTATCTCGATACCTGTCTTGTCGGCAGTGGAAGGTGCCGCTACATGTGTTGTATCGTATGTTTGATTAAGAATGGCGCTATTAGCGTCATCGATCTCACATGCCGTGACTAATTCTCGGCCGGGCCTCTATTAAACTCCCGCGCTCGCAACAGCTGTGGCCCCGTTTCCCATTTATTTGGAACAAAACGCGTTCTTGCCTGTCGACTAGTGGAGAAATGGAATTTACCACACACCAGTATTTATTGATAAATCTCAGTTTTCATTAAGTCTGTGCTGATCTCAAATTTAGTTGATAGGATTTTGTTTCAATAACCATTAATTTATCTTTCAGGGTTATTATTGCTTTAAAATTTTGTTTCCTTTTCATGACTCAATTAGTGTCTTTAACTGAATGAAAGGAAAACATTCCTCATTACAACTGAACACATGCTTCCATTTGAGCAATTTAATAACCAATATGAAATTCTTCTAATCAATAAGTAACATTGCGAAGAACAAATTCCAAGCTAGTGCAAAGAGAAAAACAAGTAATTTTTAATCCTGCTTTCCTGCTATGCTGGGCCCTTACCAATCACCAGGTAGGCTAAAGTGGCTGTGAAGAAAAATAAAAAAAAAACAGCAATGCACATATTGTTACGTCAGAACTCATATACCGGCAATTGCTCTAAAACAATGCACTCCAGAACTTGCACCCATCTTATTTCGTCTTTTACAGATCTTCTATGAGAAGGATATCGGCCCATACAGCTGGAAGACTGTTCGTGTGCAGCCTGTCTCGAAGAAAGATTCCAAGTCCCTTCCATCTAATTTTATAGATAAAGTTATCAACGTGCAAGTTATAAAATGTCTAAGACAAAAAAAGCTTATCCACGACAGGCCGTCCGGATTTTGTTACCAAAGATCCACAGCTCATCTCCTTACCTTTGTCACAGACACAAATCGAAAAAGTCTCTCGAATTTCATTGCAAATCCAAAATTGTTGTCCTTGATATTTCCAAGGCCTTTGATCAAGTATTCTGCACTTCTCAATAAACTACCCTCTTATGGTCTTCCTTCCAAACTATGTACCTAGATCGGCAGCTTTCTCTCTAATCGGTGCATATCTGTCGTGGTGGACGGTCACTTATCTAACTTTTGCCTATCAATGCTGTCGTACCCCAAGGTTCAGTCCTAGCACCAACCCTATCTCTTCTTCACATTAGTGATCTGCTCTCTTTAACAATCAATCCCAACGACAGTTATGGTGACGATAGTACTCTTCACTCCAAGATTAATTTTTCTAGACACGTCACAAATCAAGAACTAATTAACGAAGATCTATGCACCTCTCTTTCCCAAGATCTTCAATTATTCTTCGACTGGGGTGCCGAAAACCTTATTCAGTTCAATGCCTCCAAAACTCAGTCTCGCTCCCTGTCGCGCAAAAAATTGCACTTATCCCAGCTACATGAGCGGCCAAACCGTACACAACAGAGAAACGTTTGATCTTGTTACCAGCGCTGTGAAGCATGATCTTAGCTGGCGCAAACACATTATTTCAATAGCTACAACAGCAGCTGAAAACCTAGGTTTTTTCATTCGAGCCAGAAAATTATTCTTTCCTTTTAACTTACACCCTCTCTATGTTTTCCAAATGATCACCTTCGACATACTAATTCTATCCAAAAGATGGACGCATCAATGATCCAGTTCTCACAAGAAAACTTCCTTATCTCATTCATCGTCGCACTGTTGGCGATCTGTCCCTTTTTATCGATAATCCTACGGATTTTTTTCGGAAGGACCTGCCGCTATCATTCGCCCCTTGACTGGTTCTAACAGGACAACAAGAGGCACGTTACGTATTACTACGTACTACTACTATTTACGTATTTACTATCCAGCTGCGAAAACCTAAGAACATCCCACATCTCTCGATCATTCATACCTTATAACCTCTCCAGGATATGTAACAAATTGCCTGCAGATGTTTTTCCTTCCCGTCCCAATCTCCAATCTTTTGAATTCAGTGTTAAGTAACAGATTACATTTCTCTTCTCTCCAGACGCCCACAGTATATTAGTACTTAGGCTTGAACATGGGCTGTTCCAGATAAAGAAAAGTATTTTAACTTTAAAAATGTCGAAACAACCAACTTGTTTCTGATTAGTAGCCCCAATTTCCATTTGTTATGAACAAAATACGTTCTTGTCTTTCTACCGGAAGAGAAATGGAATTTACGACAAACCAGTATTCACAGATAATTCACCTTTTATTGAGCCTGAAATGCAGTCAAACCTACAATAGCAAAATTTTTTCCACAGATATTAATTTTTACTGCATCAGGGTTTATTACCGCTCTTAGATTTAAGACATTTGCTGACAGTATTATAAATGTAATGGATTAATTAAATTTGCCGGTAATAATGGCAAAGAACTAGCACGCCCCTTACGACATTGGAATCCATATCGATGTCAACTTTCTCGAATAATAAATATAGAGTAAGCTCTGTTGAGCATAAGAAACTCTTTTGGGGGATAATTACTGAGTGCGAAAATGTAGAAATGGAATTTAATATGGACCAGCATATTCTTAATATTTCTCGCTTTTTTTCTCGGACGCTGCTGTGCGATTATAGGCCAGATGCCAAGTATTATGTAATGGAAAAAATTCCCGAAAGAAGAAATTTTATTTCATAAAGTGTTGTGTGAATGTTCCTTAGGAGTATACTAAAAGGTCCTTAAGTTTTCCCTTTGAGCAATGCCAGCGTCTCCCCTTTCCTAAGGGTTAAAGGGATCAAAAGTTACTTTGCGCCATTTTTTCGCCTTTCTGTTAGCCTAACTTCAAAATTAGTTTTATACAAAATTAAAGATATTTAAATTCTATACAAAAAGGATATACTTGAATGCGTTTTTAGTCTGATTAGTAGTTTTCTGAATAATCATAATTCAAATAATTTAAACAAAGTTGGTAGACCTCTACTCTAGTGGTTATGCCTAAAACACACATACATTATGAAATTGTATTAGAAGTCTAGTAAAAGAAACAATATTTTAAAGTGTGAAACATATTACGTACTATAAATCCAGTTAAGATCAATGTTATGAACCCAGTTCACCGTGGTTGCCGCTATATAACTTATATTTCAAAATTTCTATTGTTATGGACTTCGCAGAAGTTTATAGACTTTGTAGCTTTAGTTTATGTTCGCGTGTTGTGGTTAAGTCCGGTCCTGAAATTTATACTACCAACCTAAAAAAAAACAAATAGACCAGAATAAAACAGGCATGTCCTTACCACGTGAAGTCATCTTACGAGAGAATTAAAAGCAAAGACTTTACAAACACAGTTAAAGAGACAATGGGCACCAGAATACCGCACAATGAGGTGTGCAGGCTCTTCGACTAGTGATTCCATACGATACTCTACTTTTCCCGCACAAGATCCTGAACATTTATTTATTTTCACCCCGTACATGTTCTATTTTTTAGATAATTTATAACAAAACAAAGTATACTTAGTGTATTAGGACCTTTTATTATCATTGACAGTGTTTACGACCTTGCATATTGTGACCTTTTAACGACCATTAAAAGTACATTAGGGTGCATATTTTACCGCTCTTTAATTGTGTTAAGTCCTTTCTGCTACACAATATTTTCCGTTTATTTTTGGACAGCTAATTATCGGGTAATATTGGAAATAAATCAAAAACTTTACATCGTTTCGTATTAACGCTTTACCTAAAATATTTTACTGAAGTAGTTTTTACATAGAGAGTCAGTTTATATATAGGACTTTAATAGCGCATTATTAGAATGACATTCTTATGTACGCTGAAACTAACTGAAAAGAAATTTAGGAATAATAAACTGAGCTAGGTACTTAAGCCAAACTGCCAGGTTTTTGTTGCTGCTCTACAGGGTGTTATGGAAATGGTGTAATATATTCGAAAGGATGGTTCCCGTAGCCATACCCATTTTTTTTCTCAAATCGCACATTCTTTTATTTTAAGAAATACCCTAAGCCACCTCCATATCCGACGCTAAAGGGGAAACAAAAGATCCAGCCGCGGCGTAGGCAAACTTAAATATTACCTTGACATCTTATTTTTTTAGCAGCAACATCTTTATACTGAATATGGGAAAATATGGACCATACACTTGTGAGATTAGGTCGACATTGTTAGCAGAACAAAAAAAGCTCTGTTACATCCAGGCGCGGATCCAGCACTTCGGTTGGGGGGTGGGGGGGGGGGTTATGACCCCCATGACCTCCCCCCTGGATCCGCGCTTGGTTATATCGTTAATACAAAGAATTATGACTTACCTATTATGTTATTAAACTTTCTCCCTTTGAAAAAGTTAAAAATCAAAATGCAAACATCCATCTCGGTGGCCGCCCAACCTCTCATAATTCATTGACTTATCTAGCCCGGTGGTCACACCAGAGTCACATAAGTTACTATCACACTAATTGAGCACAGCTACACAGTATTATAAAATTAGAACCAATATACTGGGATAGAACCATAGATAACAACATATTTTAACTGCTGGCAATTAACTGCATTGGATTCTAAAAATTCAAGGATTTTTTTCTTATTGTTTCATTACAATAAAGGGTAATTTTGCAAATTACGTTATAAACCGAAACCCTCCACCTTTAAGATTAATTTGTAATAAAATGTAATATAATATTAAATTTTACGGGAAAATAGTGGTATAAATATTGGGATCACCTAGCCTTGTTCGAAGTTGAATTATTGTCAATATTTCAACAAATAAATAAAATTATAAAGAATTTAGTTATTTTTAAGGAGAAATTGACAGAAAATCGGGAAAATGAACAGGTTTTTGGTTCGTATACCCCTTTTAGAAAAGGGATGCCGACCTCTCTCAAAAGCGAAAGCTCAAGAACTTTAAGACAAATACAAAAGAACCTTTTATGGTGTTAAATTCATAACCCAGATTTTTTCTTATTACGTAATATAAGAATTCATATAAGGTTCACAATAATTTCAAAAGAGATTAAGATACTTTCCATTACTCTGTTTACATAGCTTTCACAAAACGGATATAATGATAAAAACCAATTCGCCAAACAAATATAAAAACGTAAGCCTTTTAATTTCCTGTGTGGTATTTTTAATACCGATTTTTATGAAAGCGGAATAAAAAATCGTATTGTCGATTCAAAGCTTTTGTCATTTGTCATAAATGTCGGACCGGGGTTATCTTTATGATAACAGCCAGCAATTTGTTAGATTTAATATAGACGGTCGTGGATCAACATAAGCCCTGCAGTATCAATTACCATCAACCGCATGCACGGCAAAAATGTAGGATTTTGCTATTTGGCGTTTGGGATTTTTTGCTATTTTAAAGGGGATTTAAATATGGTTTTATTATAGGTATAAAGGCAGCTTTAATACATGTAGGAAGTATAACGCACTCACCTTATTCAACTTACACCCTGGGAGTTACCAGAAAGGTTCTGGAGTTAGGTTTGATAAGTTTCTGTCCTGTAACTATTAATAAATCGTCAATCAAACAAAACATGATATTCTATTATTTCTGTAATTTATTTAGTTTCCACGTGATCTCAGGATTTGTTGCTAAACTGAAATTAGTTCTATTATTGTTGAAAATGCATCCCTACCCTGTATGAATTTACGAAAAACTAATAAATAAGTTCATAATACAAGACTTAATTGTCTCAGTCTTACACTTGTCAGTTTACACGGTTTATTGTCAAATTATTCGGGTCTCAGCAATATTAATTCTGGCCGATAATTTTGATTTATACGGTATGTCCGCGGATGGGGTTAAGAAGAGGACAAATGGACCAAATTTTGCAAGATACGTAAAAATGCCACTCCTAATAAACGTTTTTGCTGGTAAAATAAATTATGTTATGAAAAATTTATTTATACAGGGAGCAAAAAAATACTTTTACCAAAAGATTTAAATAATATTAAAAGTAACGAGTTTTATCACATTATTTCTTTAAAGCCCCAACTATTGTCTCTCACACGTTTAGCCAGAGTATTATTTTCTACATATTAAACAATAATGACACCTATGGACATGTTTGTCAATGTCTTTATTTAATGAAGCAGTTATTTAATTATATAAAATACTTGTCATCAAAATGCCATCTACTGAACAAAGGATTTTTATAGTCCAGTGGTATGGGGATGACGAAGTATCATACCGCTACATGGAACAGTTTGGCGAGAAATTTGTAGGAATAATTGAAATGACAATCTACAACACAATAAAAAAGTTCCAAAGAACTGGTTCAGTTTTGAATCTCAAGAATAAGAAGAAGAAATATGACCAAAACGATGCTGCCACTGCTTTAGTTCTTCAGTCTGTTGGAGAAACTCCTGTGATGTCCCTTAGAAATCGTGCTGAACATCTTCTAGAAGTTGTGAAAAACACTCATATTCAGATGATCTTATAAAGCTTCGGTTTCCTACAAAACGGTACTTGCAAAGCTGAGTGATTTCCTTCAGGGCGTTTGGCGCTACCGCTTCATACAAATACTGCACCGTATTTTCGAAAGCGGCCGCTCGGTACGGTGGGATATTGCCAACACGTTTTTAAGCGATGCTCCTGTGCAGAGATTGTGTTGTGCGAATGGAATTTGAAAATGGCTGAAGAAATTAATTGGTACAGTGAACAAGACGAAATTTTAATTGACTTTGTTAGAACTCATGAAGGTCTATATAATGTAAAGTCTGCGGAGTACAGGAAGATGCAACTGAAGCAAAGCTTATGGCATGAAATTGCTACAATACTATGTGAAACAGGTGGGTAATATTTATTTACTTTTTACGTTTTATTTTGTAACGACAGATATACAATATCTTTTAATGTTCTCTACAGTAACGATTTTGCCATTCAATAGCGCCGGGTCCGTTGAAATAAAGCTTAAATTTATCACGAATTTCAAGCGGTGTGTGTCGGGCACGTGCATTATTTTCGGCAACATGAATTAAGTTTTGCGTTAGTGGGGGCATAAGATCATCCAAAGTAGCTTGATTCGGAGCGAGCACTTTTGCTTCACGTAAAATATTATGCAAAATACAGGCACATGCTATTAACTTATCCGTTGTATCGGGAGCAACCGCTATGGGTTGGAAGAAAATTCGAAAATATGCACATAATATCCCATATTTTTCACAATGAAGTGCACTGTCATATCGGCCGTATTTTATTACACCGTTTCGTTACTTTACAATAATGTTCACCGTCAAAGCGGCCGTACTGTAATCTGGCAAAAACGGCCGTCAAAATACGCCCGCTTTTTTACCGTACCGTTTTGTAGGAAACCGAAGCTGAAGAAAATTAATTATTTCCGTTTAAACCCCACTTTAACCAAATATTGGAAGAGGGCGATGAAGCGAAAAGACTAGATTTTTGTTTATGGGTGGGAAACCAGCTTTTAAGAGAAAATATCCATTTTTATAAATTTATTATGTTTTGTGATGAATATATGTTTCCTTCTAATGGTACTGTGGAACTATAGCATGCCAGGTACTGGTCCCGAGAACACCCCCAATTTAGAGTAATGAGGTGAAGTCGATATTTTACAAAAGTGGACGTGTGGTGCACGATCTGTCCATGGCATTATAGACCCATCTTTTTTTAATAACACTTGCAATAGAATATCTTACTTAGAAAGGCTGGATACATCTTTTAGCGACAAACTTCATTTAATAAGAAGCAATTAATTATTTAATTCAAAATACTTTTTATTCAAGTGCAACTTTTAAATAATACGAATATTTAATTAAACTCAAAAGAATATGATATAAACTGAACAATACAATAAATATATTAAAATTCAAAAACTCCACCCCCATATTTAACATATTTTTCGAATTGCTTCCTGAGATATCTGAAGGAATTTCTGATTTCTTCCTGGGACAGTAAACGAACCGCCTGGGTAATTCTGCGTTTTAACATGTCAATATTATTTGGCTTTGGAATGGCATAAACAATTTGTTTTAAATGGCCCCATAGAAATATATCGGCCAACGTTAAGTCGGGGCTCGTTGGGGGTCACCAAACTGGGTCATTTCTACCAATCCATCTTGGACCAAATCTGCGGTGAAGTCATTCTTTTACCTCGCGAGCGCAATGTGCTGAATAATCATCTCGTTGAAAATACATTTTTTGACGAAACTTTATTGGCAGATTTTCGAGTTTGTCTCTAAAACATGTATCCAGCATTTCTGAGTAAGATATTCTATTGCAAGTGGGCCCATAATGTCATGGACAGATCGTGAACCACACGTCCACTTTTGTAAAATATTGACTTCGCCTCATTACTCTAAATTCGGGGTGTTCTCGGGACTAGTACCTGGCATGCTACTGTTCCACTGTAGGATTAGAAGAAAATCTATATTGATCAGAAAACATAATAAATTTATAAAAATGGATATTTTGTCTTAAAAGTTGGTCTCCCACCCATACACAAAAATCTAATCTTTTCGCTTCATCTCTCTCTCTCTTCCAATGTTTGGTTAAAGTGGGGTTTAACCGGAAATACTTTATCTTCTCATCAGATCATCTGAATATGAGTGTTTTTCACAACTTCTAGAAGATGTTTAGAACGATTTCTAAGGGAGTTTTTCCAACGGCAGTGGCAGAATCGTTTTGGTCATATTTCTTCTTCTTATTCTTGAGATTCAAAACCGAACCAGTTCTTTAGAACTTTTTTATTGTGTTGTAGATTGTCAGTTCAGTTATTGGGATTCCTACAAATTTCTCGCTAAATTGTTCCATGTAGCGGTATGATACTTTGCCATCCCCATACCACTGGACTATAAAAATCCTCTGTTCAGTAGATGGCATTTTGATGACAAGTATTTTAAATAATTAAATAACTGCTTCATTAAGTAAAGACATTGACAAACATGTCCACAGGTGTCATTAGTGTTTAATATGTAGAAACTAGTCCTCTGGTTAAAGATGTGAAAGAGAATGGTTGGGCCTTTTAAAACAGAATGTAATAAAACTCGTTACTTTTAATATTTAAATTTCTTATTGAAATCTTGTATTTCGGCTTACGGTTGAAATTAAAACATATTTCATATTTGTTCTTTTGGTAGATGATAAACAAGGTATATTTACTTTTACTCAAAATAACGTTTTCGTATTTTTTATGCTCCCTGTAATTTTTCTAACGCGAATCTTATTTATTGTACGAGCAAGACCTTTTATTGTGAGTGATATTTTTACGCATCTTGCAAAATTTGGTCCATTTGCCCTCTCCCACTTGGGCAGTGGGTTGTTTGATACATTTATATTACTGCAAGTTACGCCAAATGAAACCTGTTTACTGGCCCACACTAATAATGTTAAGAAGTGTACAATTATTTTTGGTAAGTACATTAATAGGTCATTAGCAAATGGAATTAAAGAACTAAATTAGTATACCTCCTCAAGTAAACTGCCCCGCCTACATTAGAGCTAATGGATGGCTTGTTATCATACATCTTGGCCTTTACAATAACAACTATCAATTGATGACAGCAGTTATTGTTATAACAACATGAAACAATTATTTTTAGCTAATGATAAGCGATAAAGCGTGTAAACTTATGTCTAAAAATGGAGCTCGATAAAAACAGAATAACAAACTGTAAACTGCTTCATAATGCAGAAAACACCTTATCCACATCCTTTGTTAATATTTTCGTTTACCACTTATTAAGTGTAGAGGTTTTTTCGCAAAACTCCTACGCAAAAGGAATTTATAAAAATAAATAGATTTTGTATCAAACAAAACATCTAAAACTATCTGCATAATTATCTGCTGATATTCCTTGTTCACTCTGTACACCCCATAGAAAGTGCATCCTTCAAAGAATTTTTTTTTTGTAAAAGCAAACTGTTTTCGTAACTTCTTTTTACAAGCTTTTATTTAACTTCACCTGTTAAGTATGTATGTATGTTTGTATGTAGTATGTTTCTTCAAATATTCCAATCAAAATTTCGACTATTTATAGTTCTAATTAAACTAGAGCTTTGAAATTTTGTACACGTGTATGTCCGGTGAAAGTGCATCATAGTATATTTAATATTGTTCTCAATCCAATATGGCGGACGCCCTAAGATTGCGGATTACATGTTTCTTTAGGATCTCCTTGACATGGGTATCAAATGAAAGGGTTTGAGGAGCAGAATACGATAAGTTATGTGACGTCATTCTAAACCCAATATGGCTGACGCCACAAGATTGCGGATTACCTTTTTTTGACAACCCCCTTGACATGACTGTCAAATGAAGGGATTTGACGAGTAGAATACGATAATCTATGTGACGTCATTCTAAACCCAATATGGCGGACGCCACGAGATTGCATATTACCTTTTTCTTCACAATCCCCTTGATATGGGCATCAAATGAATGGATTTGACGAGTAAAATACGATAATCTATGTGACGTCATTCTATACCCAATATGCCGGCCGCTACAAGATGGCGGATTACCTTTTCCTTCACGATCAAATCAAAGGGTTTGACAAGTAGAATACGATAAGTTGTGTGACGTCATTCTAAACCCAATATGGAGGACGCCACAAGATGGCGGATTACCGTTTTCTTAACAATCCCCTTGATATGAGCATTAAATGAAAAGGTTTGATGAGTAGAATACGATAACAGGTAAAAAAATTTGTAATAGTGATGCATTATGGGAAATGCATAGGTTAAGACGTAACTAAAAATTTAAAAATAGAATCTTGTAAAAAATACTATTTACAAATCAGCTTTTATTATTTAGATGTACTAAAACGAAAAAAATTAGTATAGTTTTTTCATAATGGCAATGCTAAATGCTATTTACAAGTGGACGTAGTTCGCGTGGATGGAACCTAATAAAAGTAGAATCAAAGTTATCACTGAAACAGATGTAATATATTATGTTAAATTTATTGTCTTAAAAGCTTGTAGAATGAACAGAAAAGAACAAAATACATATTTAGGTATCTACTTACAATTTCTGCCGAACAAAAGTAATGCCTGTATGAACTTTTCGCACACTACAAGCTTTTAAGACTACATGTCGTAACATAATATATTATAACTGTTTCAGTGATAACTTTGATACTACTTTTATTAGGATCCACTCACGCGAACTACGTCCACTTATAAATAGCATTTAGCATTGCCGCAATGAAAAAACTATACTTATTTTTTTCGTTTTAGTATATCTAAATAATAAAAGCTTGTTTTTAAAAAGTGTTTTTTACAAGATTTTTTTGAACTTAAGATTGATTTATTAAAGCACAATTGAGAAAAACGAGATATATACGAGAAAATTTATTGTTTGTCGTAAGTGGAGGACAGGGGTTATCTGATGATAATGGCGACGCATTTGTCAAATCTGGTACAGATGAGCAATGGCAAAACGTAGTCCTAATACAATTATTATTAGACAGTTATTGAAAATTGCATTATTAGTGCAGGGCAGTATTAAAGCTTACCCTATTTAAGAACTGTTGACGTTTGTTATGGAGTTTCTTCATATCGTGTTACAGATCTTAATTAAGGTAAAAAACGTAATAAAAGTTAAAACAGGAGAAAATGCTATCCCGGAAACTACGTTGCTAAACGAGACGCGAATACTCGTTAAAGCGAAAAACAGATGAGTAATTTAGCACGAGACTATTCTAATCGATAATCAAAAAGTAATGGGTTAATTTATATTAGAACAAAGTTAATTTACCTACCATCCCCACAGAATATTAGAAGTTAAAAATTTTTGAATATCCAATATTTAAATATATATAATATATCGATTATTTTATTTTATTTGTTAAATACACACAATAATATAAATCTCGATTCAAGTTCTTCTGTTGACCTATTTTCTGCAATAAACTATTATCGACACCAGCTGTAACAAAACCTGGTAAATTTGCAAGAATTATTAACAGAGCCAGCCCTAATAAAATAACAAGTAGAGATAATTTTTCTAATCAGTAAAGGGTTCCAATAAAGTATTTTTTACCTTGTTTAACAATAATTTCGAAATATTTAAGTTTAGTTCCTATACGTTTGGTAAACCTTGTTATATGATTTCGATCATATTTTTTGTTGTTCCGAATAGTGGCGGCTGGTGAAATTTCAAAGTTGTATATCTCTGTTCCTACCTACAGCACCCTTACCAAATTTAGGGGTCGGTCTTAATAGTGAGCCCACTGGTAATGATCTGATAAAAAAATCGTTTTGTAATTTGCGAAAAAAAGTTGAATTTTTGGTGTGCCACCCTAGGAAAAAAATGAATACGTCTAGGTATTTTATTTATTATTTTTTCTAAACAAATTTTACATCATTTTGTCGACAGTTTTTAAATTTTGAGAGAAAACAATGGGTTTGGGTTTGCTTGGGTTTGAAAAAATAATAAATAAAGTACCTAGACGTGTTCACTTTTTTCCTAGGAGGGGCACACAAAAAATTCAACTTTTTTTTCGCAAATTACAAAATATTCTTTTTCTTCACGAAACCATTCCCAGTGGACTCACTACTAAAACCCCTAAATTTGATACGGGTCCTGTAAGTAGAAACAGAGATATAGGTACCACTTTAAAATTTCACCAGCCGCCAGTGGTTCCGAACGTGCTAAAAATGTGGTGTCCTTGGAAATACGCTGATCATAGTGCCTCCGGTAGTGCTAATTTAAAAAGAAAATATTTATCGCCCGATGCCAAGCAAATTGTCAAAAATGTGTATGTTTTTATATTGAACAGGGGGTTTAATGTAAATGCAGCTGCAGCAGAAACGTCTTCATTAACGAAAACTCCTTTGTCTACAGTTAAAGATGTTGTGACAAGGCAAATTAAACACAACAATACGTAGTGATGCTGATAAAAGCAAGTATTTTGACGAAAGCGAAAACACTTAATTCCTAGAAAAATTTACCGAAGAGGAAATTGTGCCTACGTTGATTTCATTAATATAGCCACTGAGGAAAGATGAAATCAACATTTCCTGCAGCAGAACAAACTTCTGACATTATCTAAAATTGGTTTTACATATCGAACCATTAATAAAAGGCAAATATTAATCGAATCACAACGATTACAACAGTGGCGCGTTGATTATTTAAAACCTATAACAAAGCACTAATTAGCAAATTGTTTCATTGCCGTTTCTGTATGTTTCAAACCTAATTCACTAACATAAAAAAAATAAGTCTAATACATTTACAGTTAAGTTTACCTTTAAATGACGATTGTGTCTTTTTAGCTTCACGTGGATTAGGACTTTTACATTTTTGAGCCACCCTGTATGTCTCAGCTTAAATTTTTAAATGGCAATGCTCTCCTTTATACATAACCAAACAAGTAAATAAAATAAATTTCACTTCAAATTCACTTTTGGTGAAATGATCGGTTATCAAGACTGGTGGGTCCAGCGTGGTTAACGTCAATGATGCTGAGGCCATAGAAAAATATAGTGAAATGAAAATTATCAGGTATTAGAGAATTCAAAAAAATTAAACGATGGATAACCAATGGTATAATCCATGCTATAAAAGTTAGGGATACAATGAAAAAAGGCTTTTACTAAGTTATAAGATCAATGATGAAGATATCTATACAATATACCGGAATAACTTGAGTAAGATTATACAAAAATGAATGATTAGGTACTATAGGAAGTAAATTGAGAATAGGAATGGCGGTGACATCAGAAAGGTATATAAAATTGTAACTGAAGCTACAAACGAGAAATATGACCAGAATACATGTAATCTTCAAATAAAAATAATATGTAATAAACATTTTTCTGATGACAAATCTATGTATGGCTAATTACTATAACGATTTTTTTGTGGAAGTAGGCATGAGAGTGTTCTGTAAAATTACAAATCCTACTATTTTTAACCAAATCAAGCATATTATGTGGCATCAGGTAAAATTAAATGTTAGAGCAGAAAACACTTCGACTCTAAGTGCAAGTGTTGTGACATTAATTAGAAAAGTTGTAGATAGCGTTCCTATAGAAAGTTGGAAAAATTCGATTTACCATGTTATTAAACTCGAAGATTTATATTTTTTATTTACGAATATCATAGAGCCACTTATTTTTAATGTAGATTAAAATGACACTGACGGCGAAACCAAATTAAATCTGTATTTAAATTTAAGTCATAATTTTTATTCTACAAATATGTAAATCGAATGACATAAATCAATAAACAATGTTTAAACAATTCGCAATTTAACAAGATCTTATTTTTTCCAAAATTATTCCGAATTTAAACCACTCCGACTCTGGCGCCTTTAAGAATATTGAAATATTTATATTTACATTTTATTGAGGTACTTACCAGTTTGTTAAAAGGCAACAAAAGAGCTTAAAACAAGCTTTTGTTGCCTTTTGTCTTCTTGATGTGATTTTGGTGTTTCTCAACCATAAATGAGTCATTGCCACTAATTAATTTTCGATTTATTCCTTTAGAGACTTAAAAGTGACACTTCAGTGTTCGAAAATGAAAGTTTAAAACAAAACTTTTAATACGAAGTTTTAAAATTTAGCTTATTTCTTTAATTTGATTTAATTTTTTGTTTTTTATTTTAATAGGAATATCTCAAAAAGAGATACTAAGACTAAGGCTGCCCACACACTATCGGTTGTTTCCCCAATAAATTAAGCTACTTGCGAAAAAACTGGGGATAGTTTCTATGGCATTGGCAGCGGCTTAAATACGACCTTGAGTTAGCCGTTCGGCGAAATAACCGGACCGGACGCAAGATGGTAAATTTTTTTTACGCGGCTATGGGGATTTTACATGGTAAAACTTTTACTTCGTGTTAGGCCTTGTTTTATCTGAAAATCTGAAGCTAAAATTTTAAACAAAGATAGTTCAGGGCACTGTGTACAAGCTACGATATTGTTTGTGTTGATAAAACTGAGCCAAATATTTAAAAAAAATGGGTTTATTTTATAATGAAACGAAATCCCTGTATATATTTAGGTATTAAGGTATTATTGACACTTACTGGTAAATGGAATTATTAAAAGGTTTGACTGGTTGCAAATTTAAAATGAAGATCCTTTTTTTAATTTCGTGAGATCTCATCGCTTGGGTATGCTTAACTAAGCTTACGCGTACTTAAAACCTCAAACAATCATTTTTGGTGAATTACACGCCATGGGCTGCGCTGAACTGTACCTACAAATATTAATTTAATGGAAATTTACATAAGGTATTGTTTAAAGTTATAAGATTAAAAATTTTTAAATATATATTGTTGATGAAGGAAAATAAATGTAATGATTTTAAACAATAACAAAATAACATACCGTAATAATACGTGAAGCCTCGATAATTTCATTTTTTAGCTTGCCTACATCATTAGGTCTCTCTCACACCTAATCAAAAACCTTGGATGATAGATATCCCCAATAAAAGAAATCTAAAAGTAAGATATCGGGACTTAACGCAGGCCATTTAAAAGGGCCGAATTGTCCAATGCAGCTACCAGGAAACATGGTGTTTAAAAATTCAGTCACGACTTCTGCGCCATAAGCTGGCGCTCCATCGTGCTGAAAGATTATATTTCCATTTCTGTTTGCTAACGCAGGACCCACTTCCATTTCCAAAAGTTCCAGATATTTTTCTGCTGTTAATGCGCCGTCTATAAAATATGATCCTATTTCCTAGAATTCCTTCCCAAACATTAACCCTTTCGCACCTCTGTGTGCTGGCTAAATTACGTAAGGATTTTCTCTAGCCCAAATTCTGCACTGTTGTTTGTTTACTATTCCATTTGTACAAAAAGAGCTTTCGTCAGTAAAAAGAATAAGTTTGGTAACATTGGGGGTATTATTAATTCTATTCATCCAATAGTCGTGCGGAAGATAGAAGCTCTTGGACGTTTCGAACTTTATATGACTTAAACTTTTCTTGCTTAAGTGCCAGCTGCTTCTAGATCCAATCGAAGTTTCAGCAAGCTGCATTAGATTAACTAATGGATTCTCTTCAACTGCTAGACATGGGTCCATTTTTAAATCCTCATTTCCTACAGGGGCACATTTTTCTTGCTTGCATGCGAAGAAACACGACATCCCGTGTATAGTTATAAATTTTTCGTGCAGCCGGTGTACTGTTGTCTTGCTGGGCATTGTATACGCTGCCGCTGCAGCAAAGCGGAAAGTTCAATTTGTTCGTTAACAACGTAAATGGACATCTTTTTAATATTTCTGTTGTGACAATAAAGTTAAAAACGTCGGGTAATGTCTGTCACCTTGACCTTGTAAACACAGGTAAAAACAAGGAAATACAGAGGGGTTGAAAAGTGGTTTTTATCAAAAACAAAAATGCGTTTTTAAATAATTGTCCGAATTTGTTTAGTACAATTAATAACTTGACATGTTTTAGGACTTTAGATTTGATCTGTTTCAAGATTTAACTTTATTGCTGTAATATACATGGGGTTAACATGGGTTAACAGCTTGGAAGTTTTACCACGTACGTAAAATCTTAAGGCTCGCGCTAAAAAAATTTACTGTATAAATAACTAACTCTTCGTGTGTAAGCAGCGTAATATTGTTATTTGTTGCATAACTGTCTAGGATATGAATTTGCTAATGCCAATACAACTTCAAAATTTGCATCGCCATCCATTTTCCACTCATATTTTGCTACTTTTACAAAAAGCACACATCACAAGAGCTGACGCTAAATATTTAAAATTTCTAAGGAACCTACACGAAAAAAAAATCTTAATTTTAAATATAAATATATTAGAAAACAATATATTTTGTATTACTATATGTTACAGGAATCCCGGATTTTAAAAAGTAATATAAAAATATATTTTTATTTTAATTTGTAAAAACCAATATGTTACAAAAAGTGAAATAATGTATTTTTAATGGTAAAATTAAATTTATTACATTGTAAAATATATTTATTTTAAAAAGTATCATCTTCATTATTACTTAATTACATATTCTTATTAAAAATATATTTATTTTATATATATATATATATATATATATATATATATATATATATATATATATATATATATATATATAGTAATATATAGCATTTATTTTAAAAATACCACCTTTTAATATAAAAATATATTTCAGATAAGTACATTGATTTATTAAACCCTTGATAGAAATATATTTATGTTAAATATATTTTCTTTAAAACACAATATTTTGAAAAACACTATGCACTTTTTTCCCTGACTTCTATATAATTACGTCTGGTACATTTCGTTTCAACCATATCCCATTTAATATACTTTTTCCACATTATTTAGCCTTTTGACGGGAGAAAAAGAAATACAATTGAAACAAATAAGAACGTGCCCCAGAGCCAACTTTGTTATTTAAAAGAGATTAGCACGAGTGTCAAAGAAAAAGCGCTTGTTCGTGCTAACTTTGTTACACTTTGGGCATATGTCACATTTGTTCCAACATATTAAAAGCAAAGTGCTTGGAGGCAGCGTTTAATTTTATTGTACTTCTTTGTTTGTTTATTTGGATTTAATATCTTCCTTACACTTTAGGGGTTGTTTGGTAAGGAATATTCTCATTTTCAAAAGGAAAAATATTTCAGTAACGACTATTAAGATATCTGTTGGTCCCGGATGGTGTCCCTCCGTCTCTGTCCGTCCGTCCGTCCGTCTGTCACAGGCGATTTTCTCAGAAACTATTCGACGTAAAAATTTCAAATTTAGCACAGAGATAGAGTGTGGTGGTCCAATTATAGACGTGAAGTATAAAAAGTAGAATTTTGATTCTGCGTGTTAATTTTAGGGGGTAAAGTGGGATATGAAAAAAATTTTTAAGGGCATCGTGTAGAGTATCAAATGAAAGCTTATTGAAGCACGAATTCAACAATATATATGATGCATTTTTTGTGCACTTTTTGAAACATTTGAACCTATTAATTTTTAAACAACCAGAAGGATCGCTCAAAAAAATCTGATAAAAATCATGAACATTAAAAATTAGGTGAAGATTTAACAAAAATTATCAGCGCGATCAATTGTTATAAACAATTTAATTGTTTATTTCCTTATAACTGCTTAACCACTGGTTTTAGAAATTTAGTCAAACCCAACTATTGTCCTTACACGTTTTTCGAAATTTTTAATTTGGCTCAGTCGAAACGCTCCCTACTCGGTTCCGCGCATACGCGATGTAATATCGACGTCGGCTGTTGGTAGCGTGGCAGATGGGCGGAGATCGGGCAGCCGAGGTTTGCTCAGATTAAGGTTAATTGAACACTAATTGTGCAAGTATATCTTGCACCTGTCCGATTTTTTTTATATTTTAGTTCATGTCGAATTATCAAGTAACATCGAAGAACTTGTTCAATAGCCGGAAACACACGACAGTTAGTGTCTCTAGGGCTTAAAAAATTGAACATTCCACTTTACTTCAGGTTGTATTACATTTCAAAATATTCATTATTATATTATTATTAGAAATGTTAGTCACAGTTCAACAGCTCTATCAAATCATTCACTAGAATATTTACACAACTTTAATTTTAATAACGTAGAAATCTTAGATTATGAATCAAACTACAAAAAACGAAACATAAAGGAAATGATACATATTAAAAAAACCCATAACACCCTAAACTATAGAACAGATACGGATAATTTAAGTACCATTTACAACAACCTTATCATAAAAAAGTAAAACGAAAATAAAAGCAAAATTTTTGTGTCCCTACCCTTAAACATCTGGAATAATAAAACCAAAGCTCTTTACTGTAAACATCCACAAATCAGTCTAGTTTAAAACCCTGTTGCAATAAGTCATTTTGTTAAAATGTAGTGTTTAAGTGAAATCAATTTAAAAGGTATGTCCTATTCTACTATCTCTTGTTTATATAAATCTTACATAGAAAAATATATTACTATTACACCTTTGTTATTAGGATTCTGATGATGGTTTAGAGATGAAATAAACCGAAACGTCAAAACCATTTCAAGACTTTAATTTAAACTGACCGAAAGCCCAAGAAGTACAATAAAACTATTCATTATAACTTTTAGGCTATTCTTTCGTTTTTTTACTCCACTCTTCTATTTTTTTTAAATAAATTAAGTTTAGATTACCGCTCGTATCCGAGATGAAGCAAGCATATGTGACAAGCTACCTCGTCAACATGTTAGAACTTGTAGTAAAGAGTGGTTTAAACAAGTCCATCCTTTAATTTTTGCGCTGTTTGTTTTACATGTTACTTTATGAGTATTTTTTTAAAGATGAATTATGTTTGCAAAAGAACGACTTTGGTATAAGGGCGGGGTAAAGGGCTAATAGAGGGCTTTTATATTATATCTGAATAATTAATTAATATAATACAATAAAATCAGCTATTGATGATTTTTAATTTTTTTAACCCCTTAAGGGGATGGTAGAGGGGTCAAGATGTATTATGAAAATTCTGAAAAAAATTCCAGCTACTTTGTATCCTAAAACGCAACTTTTAATGGGAATCTCAAATTAATATTCCAACTTTAATTTTTTCAGTCCACCCTATCGGACACTCTGTGTATTCAAATAAGCTATTAAGCGCCAAATAAAGACGAAGTGTTATTAAAACATTGTCTAATGAAACAACCCAAGGCTGGATAACACAACAAAAGAGAATAAATTGAGCGGAAGATCCTTACTATACCGCTTACTGAAAAAACATTGTAAACTCGCTTTAGTAAGGGTGCAAAAATGACACATACCCAAGGGGATTATAATGCGAAGTTGACGCCGAACAAGTTCTTTTATCCGAAGTTGTTTTTATTTCTTTGTCGCGTAACGCCTCTCGCTGTTAGCTGGAAGATAATTTTAAAAGGAATTTTAGTTGGTACTTTAAATAATATATTTTATTTAATACTATGCGCTGATCCCTATTTACTTACGATACGCATCCGTTTAAATATCACAGCACTCATTTAGAGACAGCCCGTACTGTAATAAGTCACTTACAAACCGTCAATACGCGTTAACACCGCAAATTAAATACTTACGAGATGTAAAAATTAGAATAGCAATGGTAAAAATACCCTCCGAGGAATAAAGCTAGTATTTTTCTTAGCAGGTATTTTAGCTTAAAGTTAAAAATGTTACCTATTATTACTATTACTGTTTTTTTTTGTTTTATAAATTGAGGCTGATCTGATCAGCCATTTATCCAGTCACAAAAAATATTACTACTACTAAAAGGAAATTATAGGTAGTACTAAAAGTAAAATGAATCATTGCTTCTTCGTTATACGACAAACCAAAGAAAATCTGTAACTAATGGGCAATATTAGGGTTTCCTTTTATTTGCCTTACGATATACTTTGACATGGTTAAATCATATCTTCAAGATTTTCCTTTAAACTTTCGTCAGGATTTATTGTACCAAATAAATAAATAGCAAAATATGCTTACTTCAATTTGGCGATAATAACATTATTTTTTAATAATATCTGTGTTAATTTTTGAATCAACCTTACACTGCTTTCTTCTGACTTTGACTGCTTTCGGTACAAAAAGAAAAAAGAGAGTGTTTGGTTGCAGTGGTATTTTTGCATACTTGCAATATACATTTTTGGATTTTAAGAAAGTTCGTTGTTTAATAAAAAGAATTACACAAAAATGTAGTGGGGGTAAGACTTGATTACTGTCAAAAGTTCGACCGGCCAGATTAGTCTAGTAGTCGATGACTAGCTAGCGCGTAGTATAGTGTTCCCAGGTATGGGAACACTATTTTAGTTTTATTTGGGAAATGTGGGGGGTATCTAAAATAAATAAATAGGTGTATCATAATCTTATGTATTGTGACTTGTTTAGTGGTCATTATAAATTTTATAAATCATTGTTACTTACGCGGTCTGAAACTTTTAATTTGACAAGATTTTCTAAATTTTAAACAACCTACATAATCTATACCAAAACTGACTTTATGTGACTTGGCCGTTGCGTATTTTGAGTAATAGTCAGAGCCATATCACTTTGCTTGAACCTGTAACGGTGAGGCCATATAAGGTCGGTTTACTTAAAGATAGAGGTTGATTAAACTTTAGAGAAAAAGCTTTGGACCTAGTGACTAACAATAATGCTTAACTTGGCTTTACATGAGACCTCACTACTTTTTATAGCCGAATAGTTACGATAACTTTTTGCAGTAATATTTTGGCTGTGATCTATTTGCCTAAAAAGTATGTCGGGTACAAAAACTATTTTTTCTCTTTTTACAAATCTTATCTTATCTTATAATTACCTATAACATTACTTTTTAATTAATATACTAAATATATCTTTGAATCTGTGCGTGAAAATAAATTTCAGTTCTGTATATACCTATATTAAATATCCATTTAGAAGTTACTATAATAACGTATTAATTAAAATAAATTATAGCTTGTAACCTTATGGATTTCATTCTCTTCTATTGTCCATTATATGGGTATTTAGTTCTAATATGCTTTTAAACAAAAGGTCCTGTGACGTAATATTCAATTATAACCTAACAAAGCAATATTGTCTTTTAGTGCTTCTATTTTATAAATGAAAATACCTCTGCTCAGTTTATCATTAGGACTGTTTGTTCAGGTCGATGCCTGTTGCTTAGAGGTCATTCTTTTCAATGATAACCTAGCAAAACGTCGTTCTCCTGACATATGAGAAATGTTATTGCATATTTTTGTATAAGTAACTAGAAACAAAATGAGATCAAAGAAAAACTGACCTTATGTGAAAAAAATAGGGACCTACCAATGCCGATAATTATGATTAGGCAGCTAACGTACTGAAGAAACTTAAACATCTCAAACTGAAATGGCAGCGATTTGCAGATTGCCTCCTAAAAAAGCGGCTAATTCACTTTCAAAAGAGCGAAGTACCGTTTCAATGCACCCTTGAAGCAGGTTCTCGATAAACGAAGGGAGCAAAACCAGCAGCTTGAAGATCAACGTCAATGTAGATCTGCTGGGAACGTCAATGAATGAGAGCTGACAACATTGCTCCATCACCATATTGGATTACCGCAGTGCAGCTAAGTTTGTCGGTGGACCGCGTTAAACACTCCAGCTAAATTAACGCTCTTTGATTGAAAACATTCTTTACTATACTGTAGCAAAAGTTGGCTCTGAACCATAGTAAGCAATGCAAGTGAAATAACGCATTAAGGAAATAGTCGTATATTACAAAGGTATAGCAGTTAGTGCATTGCCTTAGAGGAACAATATGATAATTATCCAATATAGGCGTACAAATCTAAATATGCTTAAAACAAACTTAATAAAAAGTAATTTAATAACTGTATTTAGATATTTTAAATATTTGCTAATGCGATTTGGCGCTTGGTTCATTTCAGTTTTTATTTGCTTGCAAACATCTTTGCCTTTTTTTCTGAGAAATTGACTAATATTTCGAAGGTCTGCCTGCTTGAGCTCTTTTTGCTTCTGATATAAGTCCAGTTCGAATTTTTCTTCTGGAAATCAAAGCAGGTTGAACACCTATTTGTCTTCTTCTGGAGGTGGGTAGCGAATGAAAAAAATATAATGAATTAGCAGGTCGTTCCATACAGTTCAATGCTTTTGTCAATTTTCTTATAGTATTTGTCATATCAACTGAATTACAGTTAGCAGCGATATTTGTTATTCGCTGGAACTGCTGTGAACCAAATGGTCCAGAAAGGTAAAAATGTTTCCATAAATCAAATTGAGTTTTCTCCAGTACTGACAAAAAAAATATACAAATATTTCCTTTTGTGATTGCGTGCATGGACAAGGCGGTCGCTTTTGTAAGCACCTTTGTGCTCTTTAACAAAAATTGGGCGTCATATTGGAGTCAACTTCTACTTTTACATTGTAAGGTAAGAAAGATTGTGCTAAAATAGCCCTCGGTGATGACATTTCTACTAATTTCTTTAATGGTATGGATACAGATGATATGGTACAAATATATAACGAACCAGAACCATTGCAATCTGTCGAGATAGAAATTCACTAATACTTCAAAGTCAGACCACATATATCTAATTTTATTAATACCATGTATGATGAGAAACATTCGACTGAACTGGCCGAAATGTCACAGCAGTTCCAGCGAATAACAAATATCGCTGCTAACCGTAATTCAGTTGATATGATAAATACTATAATAAAATTGACAAAAGCATTGAAATGTACAGAAACACCTGCTAATTTATTACATTTCCTCCATTCGCTACCTACCTCCAGAAGAAGGCGAATAGGTGTTCAACCTACTTCGATTTCCAGGAGAAAACTTCGGCCCGGACTCACGTCAGGATCAAAAAGGGTTCAAGCAGGCAGACTTTCGAAATATGAGTCAATTTCTCAGAAAAAAAGGCAAAGATGTTAGCAAGCAAATAGAAACTTAAACTTACATTCTAGGCAAATTCCGAAATAGACAACAATTTCGGACTTTGACTAAAACGTTCTGGTAAGATGCGGTTTACCTAGGCAAAAAGTAAGACGAAGAAACAGACTTTATCGGTAAGATATAGATTGCTAAAGCGGCGCAGGAATAAAGATTACATGGAATATCCTAACTTACGCCCCACAAAGAATATTATAATAGAGACGATCTTCGGACCACAGTTCGTCTACTGCATAATACTGTAATACTGCATCTCGGTTGAATTAGAATCAGTGCACTTTCAAAAGCAAGTGGTGTTTGGAATAGGATGAAACGATTCTTAGCGACGCCGACCGACGTCTCGAAGCTCAACAGGTTAAAAATGACTTCATTCGTAAAAATGTTGACATTAAAGGACTTTAAACAGATTCAATTATTAATATTATCAATATAATAAAAAAATCAATATTCTTTAAAAATATCTCAGATTTGGCCCATATTAACTTTTAAAAAATACCGTAACCTTTAAAAGATGCTCTAAATCAGGTCTCTTTTACAAAAACGGTTATCATTTTAGGCAAATTTTAATACTCTTTATATGTACTAAAGCGTTAAACGGCACAACAATATTATTTATGGCCCAACTTGACAGGTAAATCTGAATTTTGCATAATGGTGAAAGAAGTCAAACGGCATAAAAAGGCTTTTTAGGGAAAATTTCATAAATTCTCTGTAGCGATCAATCACTTTTTGTCGATTATGGAAAATAGATACTGTCAATTTGCATCGCCTCCCTACTTTGCCATTCATGCAAGCTCGAAAGGAATATGTTTGGTATTACACTAAATGACTGTAACTTTATTTTATCTCCTAGGGATGTGCGCCTACATACTTTTATAACTTTTTCGTGCCCATCTCGTAACATGATATATAAAGACAATCATTGTCTTTCAAATGTTACATTTTGAGTATGGACGATATTTGGGACTTAAATTAGACTGCATGCAGAAAGAAGCGATGAAATTACATTTAGGGAATTTACCGTGGCATACATTGTCGATAACACAGGTCAACATATGATCCACGCTGGAACATCAGATTCTAAGTAGGTCTCTATAGGTTTGTGGGATCGCTGATCACGATTCCGGGGTCCGTGTGACCCCATCACGTCAGGATCAAGGTCAACTGAAGGTCAGACATCGTAAATCGAGAGATATCATATTTTCGACCCCGGATTCTGAAAGAACGGAAAATTTTACGTTCGGACATGGTTTTATCTTTTCGTCAAAGTGACGCCTGCAGGTCATTTGGAGATCATTTGAAGGTTAAATCCTTCATGTAAAGCTTTTGGTTTGCAAAATTTGTTTAACTCTAATATAAACACTTTACTCTTGGTCATCATTAGTCAGGTTTGAAACGCTTACGTTTACTTTCGAAAAATGATCTCCTAGCAGCTTTCCTCTTATGTGACACGTTTGAAGAGAGACACACACGTATCACATAAAAGGAAAGCTGCTAGGAGATCATTTTTCGAACGTAACCGTATGCGTTCCAAACCTGACCAATGATGACCAAGAGTAAAGTGTTTATATTAGAGTTAAACAAATTTTGAAAAACGGAAGCTTTAAATGAAGGATTTAACCTTCAAATGACCTCCAAATGACCTGCAGGCGTCACTTTTACGACAAGATAAAACCATATCCGAACGTAAAATTTTCCGTTCTTTCAGAATCCGGGGTCGAAAATATGATATCTCTTGATTTACGATGTTTGACCTTCAGTTGACCTTGATCCTGACGTGATGGGGTCACACGGACCCTGGAATCGTGATCAGCGATCCCACAAACCTATAGATACCTGCTTAGTATGTAGTATCTGATGTTCCAGCGTGGATCAAATGTTGACCTGTGTAATCGTCGCTATCTTGTGAAAAGTAAATATAAAAATAAATTTCACTGACGACAACTTCAAAACAATCCGGCATCCCAAGTCGGGGACCTGAATTGATTTTTAATAACTTTTTTAGCATCATGTCGATTTTCGTTCTTCATTTGGCAAATTGTGGAGAAATTCATTGAAATTGTTGATTGATTTGATTTTCCAAACAATAAAATAGGGTTGTAATAATATTGAAATATAGAAATAAAGATATTTGAATACAGGGGGGGGGGGGGCATATAGTTGTAACTTTGGAATATCTAATCGCTGTAAAATGTAAATAATGGCATCTCGTCTTTGTTTGAGTTTAAAATCAGGTTTTCAAAATCTCCCTCCTGACGTCAATGAAGAAATAATTATACCACTACCCATGTTCGGAATACTGAAACATGCTAAAATAAGGGTTCCAAAGTCTCTTTAATAAAAAGTAATTTTCTCTCTACCGTAATAGGTTTAGCCGCCGCTACTGGTTACGTTATACATTATTTATTCTGTACATATAGCAAAAAATGTTTGGTCCGTAATTATTATTTTATGAGTTAAGGTACGTAAAATGTAGGCCTTATGTAATAATTTTGAAATAATTAAATTTCGTGAAGCGGTACGTTATAAATTACAAAATATATTAAAGCTCTAACACAACCGGCCCTTTGCACAAACAAAAAATATTATGAGTGTCACTAGCCAAACAAAACAAATTCAAGTTACGGGGTGGAATTGATAATTAGAGAAAGTACAGAATTATACGAACACACGGAGTGTTTCCTAAAGCCAATTTTAGGTCAGTACAAAAATTCACTAGAAAATGTGCCTCCGGAAGGTAAGTTTCTAAGATACAGGGTGAAAACTTTTTTTTCTTGGGCTTGCCCGGTTTATTGTATTTGTTTGTAAATAATTCTTATTTTTTACACTTAAACTTCATGTGGCCGTTGTCAGAATCGTCAAAAACAAATAGTCTATAAGGAAAAAACGAAATCACTTAAATACATATGGCAAGATGTTACTAGGAAAAGCTGTTTTGAATTAAGAGGATGCTCAAATATGAATTCAACATTCTCAAACTTCAAATCTCAAGAAATTTAAAGGGAGAGGGGAAAAGAAACCCTTTTTAGTCACAAGTTTGGTCTGTTTTTGTCACTCGGCTTTCTCTAGGAATAAGTTTTGAAAGTTTCAGATTTTGGCATATTTCTTTTCCCGAAAATTTCCCTTATGTACTAATTTGTCCATAAGAAGTGTTCAAGTATATTATCGATAAATTATACTAATTATGCACAGTATTGCAGATGTAATTTCACAGAGAAAATTTAGTAGCGCAAATTCAATACTAAACATTCAACTGCATGGCGTATTTTTATCAATTTAATTTATAAATCACATTTGCTTCAAGAGGAAGAAGGCAAGAAGTAGGAGGTACTATACTATAAACGTATATATGTAAATGAAGATATTCTTCTTGCTGGAACAAGAAAAAAATGTTTTCCTGCAAAAAGACTTCAAGACAAGATATTACTGCAAAAAATAAAAAAAAATTTTGGCCTTACTCATCTACAACCTTGGTGCTACCCTTGTTCAGCCATTGCTGAAAATCAATTAAACTTGCTGTTTATTGTTCACTTAGCTCATTGCTAATTGATAATTTTACGGTTAAAAAGTTTTTAAATTGTATTTTTTTAAGTGTAACCAAAAGTAGGCTAAGAATTTATGTTGCATTTTTTGAAGTCACCCTGTACATATTATTTGTTTTTAATTTAACTTTTATATCATATTATATAATTAAAACTTGTTATTTGAATGTGAGAATAATAATTTTGTATTAGATACCTTCCTCCTAATAGTTTTGTAATGGGTCTAGGAGACCCGCGCGCCCCTGACTCGCGATACAATTTGGGGCTAAGTGAATTTTTTGAAAACAGAATAATAAGTTGAAACTCATACTAAATATGGCCTCCTCGCTTCTGTGATTTAACACCCTGAGATTTTTTTGGGGCCTTTTATTAGAAAATTCCATTTATCGGACTCCAATTGAGAACATAAATGATCTCAAACGAAGAATTTCTGGAAAAATTGCCGAAATTAACAATTATTCTCGAAACTTACTAGTAAATATTTTTTGGGAGTAAAAAGAATCAGGTGTCTAGAAGAAGGAGGCGGACCTATAAAGTAGGCTATTAAAATAAGGTAGGTACCTATATCATGATTTCATTTTATATTCCTTAGAAAAGCATTATGACAAATTTTCAACGTGACAACGCTGCTTTCGCACCAGTGGCGTAACAAACACCGCCCGGCTCGCTGAGGGACCCACGTTGCCAGGGTCCTATTGTGTTTTTCCAGTCACTGTAGAGAGGGGGTCTAACGTTTCCGGGGGGGGGAGGGCGTTTGCTGGGGGGCCCCACGTTTGCGGTGGGGCCCACTCGGTTTTTGTTACGCCACTGTTTCGCACAAACACGTGTTACACCATGTGTTAATGAGCACAGCCGCCCTTGAGAAAGATAATTAAAAATCACTCGATATTTTTCTTTATCTTAACAATTGTTAAAATAAATCTATTGTGACAAATACATATGTAGCTGCTTAAATTATCTTTTTCTTTACAAATGTTGAAAAAAAACTTCATAAATTCATAGTCAAAACTTAGTTGTATTATCCTTATATACACTTAGCTAGTTAGCCGAGTGTTAGTCATAGTGAATATGGCCGTAGTTTAAAAGAAAATTGTGTGTATAAAGGGTACAGTTTAGGAAAACTGTAGAAAACTCATAAAAAACTTAAGTAAGAGAGCAAGAAGCTGCCGGATGAAAAGTCGTGATAAGATTTCGAAATAAATCATCACATTTGCATAACATATAGGTACATAACTAATTTTTCAGCAACATTTAGCCAATTTATCGACATAAATAATATTATAAGAGATCAATTAGAAGTTAGGGAATGAAATGTTTTTCTTTAGTTAGAGTAATACAGATGTATTTAAAAATGCCTATGAATTTACCATACCACAAAAAGCCTAATGTAAATAAAAATCTGGTATACGGTAAATAAAAAAGCACAAGTTTATATGTGTTATGCTCAAATCCATATCAATGTTTTACACAGAATGTAGCGTTGATTAATTACTTTCCATTAGGCTAATTGGGTTCATGCACTTCAGATCAGCTTTAGGGCTTGTGCGACTGTCGACGGATTAATGATATGGCAATATATCACCACGAGGCTATAGGCTTAACGTAAAATTGAAAACGTATTAGCATGGATTTTCTCCTCATATTGCAATTATCACAATGCAGAACAGCGATTATTGGCTGAGCCCGCACCTACTCTTGCTTCTATTTTCTCAATACATGAAAATTTAGTTGTTAGAGATTGAGATTTTTATGAACCAAACAGTATGAGTAAAATATGTTTTTTCAGTAAGTAGCACATTTCCTTGTTATTATCATATTTTCTTCGTCCAGAAATCGACAAAACGCTCAAAAATGTGTATAATATCCAGTTGTGGATTCGAACGTTCAGGGCATAAAGATGTATACTTTATTGTTCATTAATCAAAAGCTGTCCAGAGAAGTAATATTATAGCAATAAGGTTCTTTAAGGCTACTACGACTTTACTTCTGATTGCTTGTCTTAATTTTGTGAAATCTCATCGCTTTCATGCTTAACTGATCTTACTCGTACTTAAAACTTGAAACAATCATTTTTGGCGAGTTACACGTCATGGGCTGCGCTGAACGGTACTTATAAATACTAATTAAATGACAACATACAGAAGTGATTCTTTAAAGTTATAAGATTAAAAAATATTGTCGGTAAAGGAAGACAAATTTAATGATTTTACAATAACAAAATAACGGGTACTCAAAGCAATAAATAGCTAAATTCTTAATAGAAATTGTTTAAAGAGTCCTCCGTTAGAAGCTAAACAGTACCCTAAGCAGTCATCAGAATATCTTCTGACATTGCACATAGTACTTGAAGTAATACTACTTGAAGCGTCGATAATTCTATTTTCCAGCGCGTCTACATCATCGGGTCAAAAACCTTGGATGATATAGACATCCGCAATAAAAGAAATCTAAAATATCGGAACTTCGCGCAGGCCATTTAAAAGGGCCGTATCGTCCAATCCAGCTACCAGGAAACATGGTGTTTAAGAATTTAGTCACGGCTGCTGCTCTATGAGCTGGCGCTCCATCGTGCTGAAAAAATATCTCTTCATTTCTGCTTGCTAGCGCAGGGCCCACTTCCGTTTCCAAAAGTTCCAGGTATTTTTCTACTGTTAATGCGCCGCGCCGTCTATAAAATATCGAGGGCTTCATAACATAGGGGCGTATCAACGAAATCAATAATGTTGAGGAAACAAAAAAAACGATTTAAAAATTCTGTAGTTTAAAGGCACTTTTATAATTTTATACGCAAACGTAATATAAATTTGATATTCTAAAGCAATACAAACCTTCCCATTTGGTATTAAAACCCAAGGTTTAGAGTTGATACGCCTTTCTGTTACACTTTAACAAAGGGCGTAATATAAAATTTGGTCGATACGCCTGTAATATTTGTCGATACGCCTTTATTAAATAAAATAAAGTAAAAAAGAAGAGTATTTATTTTTACAAAATGGCAACTCATTCTCACGAAAGTAAAACATAAAAAAATACTTAAACCTAAAAACGTAAAAGAACTAATTTTTGCTGCTACTGCGCTTTTTTGATCTTATCCTGTTTCTAAGAGTTAAAAGGCACAATTCCTGTAAGTCGGCATATTTCTTTTCATTAATTGGAAGAAGATTAGTATACAAATTCGGAACATGTTCATCATTAAAATGCATCTTGGAAGGTCGGCCAGACTTTCTCTTGACTATATCCATTACGTTTCCATTTCAAAATTTCTCCCTGTTTAGCAATTGTACAATTAGGCATAACTTTTTCGCGATAATTTTTAAAATTCTTAAATCCGTATAATTTAGAGAATGTACTTTGTACGGCTGGCCTTTTCTCTGGCTGGCCATTTTGGTCTATTCTGCTTAGTTTTCGAGCTATAAGCAAAAAAATAAACACATTTTTGTATTTTTTTACGACCCGCTACCTGCATGGAAAAATGTCTGTGATTTTCATTCACGGCATATAATTTTTTTAAATCTACAAATTTTGGCAAAATATCAAGTTAACGTTTATAACTACCTCACCAAAATTTAAAAAAAAGCCAAAAAATTTGTATTTTGTGAAAATAAATTTTTCACAAATCTTTCCATAGAGGTCGCGGGCGTGAAAAATTTCAAAAATGTGTATTTTGCTGTTCAGCATTCACTTCTTCAGCGGCCCGTTGGTTTTCTATTTCAGGCAATTGTTTTCAAAATTAGCCACACCAAAACTTTCCTCTTCGCCACTGTCTACATAATCTGGATCTCTAACAGAATCGTCGGAATCAAATGCATTATTACTATCTAAATCAGTTTCGAAGGGTCCTTAAAGCAAAAAAAAACAAACGTTATGTAAAATATCTCATTACAAATAAAGTAACTTGAACTTGATATTGTAATAGAGTAAAACCTATGTAAAGTGGAATCGCACGGTCCTAAACTTTCCGGCTCAAACAGGTCATGCCTGATACCCAGTGTAGATTTACAATACATTACCATAGGTAGTTTTTTTACGTTAATTATAACAATGTACTGTCCTAAAAATCTCCATTATGCACCGGTTTCCGTGTTATAGAGCGTCCGGCGTACACAGGTTTTACTGTAATATAAACTAACTACAGAATAATTAAAATATTTACCTAGTTCTTTAGCCGCAGCAACCATTTTTCTAGTTCTTAACATTTCTGCATAAGAAAACACTTCACAAGTTCCACGATTCTAAACAAACGAACATAAGAAGTGGAATGGGAATATGAATATTCCTGAGGTTATGTTTTGGTGCTGTTTTAAATAGTAATGTTGGTCATCAGAAAACCGGCGTATTTTAGATTTTATGAGAATCCATAATTGTGAAAGGCAACTAACAATTTATTACTAATATTAAAATGCTTAAAATATTAATTTTAAGATTAAATTAGTTATTACGCCCCTTTTCTTAAAATTTTCTACCTGTTACCTAAGGTAATAATAGTTAGGCGTATGTTCATACGCCAAATAATTTCTCTTTATTTCCGTTATAACAAACGGGCGGATGACCATACGCTTCTTTGTTAAACTTCAAAGCTGTTAGCATGTTGGTACGCCTAAATGTGTTTCAATTTTTCTCGAATAGTATTATACATGCAGGTACGCCTGTTTGTGAAAATATGCATCACATCGAGATCTATCATAAGCCATAAAAAACCTATTTTACTAAAAATTGCAGATACGCCCCTATGTTATGAAGCCCTCGATATGGTCCGTTGATCCTATTTCCTAGAATTCCTGCCCAAAGAGTAACCCTCTCGCGCTTCTAAGTATGCGTTGGTTAAATGCGTTGCACTGTTGTCATGCTGGGTATTGAACGATCTGGATAAGCTGCAGGAAAGTGGTCGGCAACTCTTCGACAAGACATCCTTCTTATGCAGTTTAAAACCATTTCAATTCGTTCATTAACAGCGTAAATGAACATCTTTTAAATATTTTTGTTGTGACAAAGTTAAAAATGTTAGAGTATGTCTAACTGTCACCTTTACCTCGTAAGCACAGGTAAAAACATGGAAATAAGGGGGGTTAAAAAGTGCTTTTTATCAAAAACAAAAATGCAATCCTTAAGTAGTTCTCGGAATTTTTTTGGTACAATTAATAACTTGCTTTGTTTTCAGGACTTCAGATTTGATCTACTTCAAGTTTTAACTTTATAGCTGTAATATAAATGGGGTTAGCATGGGGCCGAAATGTTACCCTGTAAAATTCTATGGCTAGCATTAAAAAATATATTGTATACATTTTAAAACTTTAAAAGGTGCTTACAGAATGTGACTCTATACTTAATATATTCGAAAAGGTATTGCAAACAATTTTAACTTTATAACTTGTTACTCGAAGTGTTGATGTGTGTGTTGAAACGAATTACGTAAGAAAAAGTTTTAAACTGACAAGTGGAAGAATAAGACAACTAAGTTTTATACTATAACCTTGCTTCTGAGATTTTTCGCAAATCTATAAAGAAAAAGATAATTCTATTATGTAGTTTCAACGATAATAGGGCTAAAATTATTTTAGCAACACGTTCTAAGATGAAAATCATTTGGAAACTACCGACGAACATCGCTAAAATATTGGAATAACTCAGAAGTTTTTAATACGACTTATTAACGATGACAGTACAAAACCGTAATCTCGTTAACTGATTAACTAGACGATCCTAATTTAAACTAGTACTAAATCTTAAACCTTTTTAGGGACTCTGAACGTTTAATTTTATTAATATACTTAAACATTAAAACATGTAATGAAAAATAATATTTATAGTCAAAAAATTAGGAATTAGCTTGGTTATCAAAAACAATAAAGTTTATGAAGGAAGTGTAAAACTGTAACACCCGGTAGCGACGTTATCAGATCCTTGCAGCAGCAGGAATTGAAATTAAAGTAAGTTAGACTATAGTAATTTAATTTATTGATACAATTAATGAGTGTTGAGGAAACAGTGGCTATGATACCGTAACCAAAAATGAATTTTAAATGACAGCTCTTTATAGATAAAGTAATTTAAATTATAAATATGACTGTAAAAATACTTAATTCATAAGTACTTAATACTATTTTGCTCACCATTAATTTCAATGGATGTCGCAAAGAGTAGCCCACCCAGCCAAATCACTTTCCATTAAAAATAATTTAACACATTTATTTGTTTTTTCCAAAAGGTCATTCAGATAGGTCAGCTTCTTAACACACTAATAATATTAGAGCAAATTATTATTCAAAATTCTAATACCATCATTACCTACAATTACCATGCATCCCCATGTAAGCTCTTATACCCCCATTTTGTAAGGGTTTTTCCCTTCAAATCAAATCAAAAAAATATTGCTACCTGGCGCGTGGATGCAATATTCTTGTGTTTGCACATGTAAAGCTGTTATTTTAGGTATGGATGCTAAATATTAGAGCTATGGCGATCACTGGCTCACTGTAAGACGTTTATGTATTAATTTCATAACAAGCATTTGCTTATTTATTATTCTCCTATACATTGTATACGAAGTTACTAGTATTAAGTTATTTAGATAAACATGTACCTTAAGGCAATATCAATTTACTGTATGTCTCTATAAATATTAAGGGCCTATCTCACTGAAAACATCATTAATCTTCCATCTACACTATGATGTTAAACTTCAATATACCAATTTTGCGAGCAGTATGACCAATTAAATTATTTAAAATTACAATCTTCTCTTTAGCATTATCACGAAACAACTTTAGAGACATTATGTTATTCACCAAGTAAATGATAATTAAGGATGCGCTTTCGTACTAAAAGCAGGCATAGAAAGGAAAGTTATGGCTATAGTCTGCGTAAAGGTAAATATATCACATTTTTTCTCTGACCCTGATCTCTAGTAATAAGCTATATTACAATGGCGTCTACAGATCTATGAATGAAGTATCAATTTCTTTATTCCGAATTTTAAGCAAACATTCATTTAAAATAAATATTCTTAAAATTTCTCATCCAAAACTCTTCAAGGAGCATAATATTATTTTGCTAAATATTCAAATTTTTTTACTCTAAATGTTAAAGGGGCATTAAACTTTATTTTAAAATTGTTACTTTTACTTTTAAAAAGACAACCACATGAGCGGAACAGCGGGTTGTATCGTCACGCTGATGATTCGAGATTAAACAGTTTGTGTATGCCGTCGTGCTGCTTTTATGCCAAAAGAAGAAATAAAAATGACGCATTCTGTAAATTTATTGTAATTCAACACGATTATCCATCCCTTTTTCCAGCATGAACGGAATATATAAAGAGGATGTGATGTTTTAAAGTAATAATCAAGATTCCTTACATTTTGGAACGAATATATATGTATATATGCTAACTGTTAGACATCAGTTTTTTTTTCAGTTTTGCGTAAATATAGCTTTTTAAATACACAATGTAAAAAATGTTTAGACACATTAAAATATACGACGCTAATTGAATTAGTGATTGGACATCTCGAATGAAAAATTATCGTTCATTCGATTATTGAAATCATTCGAGATATCTCGAGAAGTCAGCGCGGTCATTCGAATGATTTAGCCGAGAGGTTATTATAGCTCTGTTCGTAGAGAAATCACAAGCCGATCAGCGCCAATCAAATTTTAGTTATTTGGTAACGTGACAGTTTGCGGACTGGTTTCCAGTAATTTCATTGGCTCTGACTGGTTTGAGACTGTTCTGCGAACAGGGCTAATATATCGCATTTCGCCGTGTCGAGTGACAATTCGAAATGACGCTGTCGCCAACTCGGCACTCGACGTTGCGTCACCATGCATTTCACCTCGGTCTCGGATCTCTTCATTCGAATGATTGATTATTTCGAATGATCCTTCGAAATCGATCGAGTAATATTTCATCTCTCGACTCCGCATAATGATATTGGCATGTTTTTATGATACATACAGGGTGTTAATAAAGTATGTGGCCAAACTTTAGGGTATTATTCCTTACTTAATTTTAAGACAAAAAGTTCATATTATAAAGATAGGCCCTAAATGACTTTGTTTTCAATACACAGAGAGTTGCATTTTTTTAAAGGTTTTTGCTAAATATCTAGAAGACGCAAATTAGTATCAACTTAAAACTTGGTGACGATTTATAATGCATAAAGAGGAGTCTTGCTAGTTGTCAAATTTGTTTATAGAAGTGTTTTTGTTTCCATCTCTTACTGTTTTGTTATTTTCAACAAATTACACTAAGAAATAATGTTACATATGCATAACTTTACATTTTTTCATTTTTATCAAAAACGGCTAATCTGAGAAAAAAATTCAAGAGATTATTTTTGTGTAGTTTTATTTGCTAAATCAAAAATCCCATCAGATTTAAAAAAGTGGCGTACTATATATATTTTTAAAATTAAACCTCTGGCGTTACCCCTGTGCACCCATAGTTTTTTGCTTAAAAAAACTCGTCTTTATGCATTAACAATTGTCACCAAGTTTCAACTTGATACTAATTTGCGTCTTCTAGTTATTTAGGAAAAACCTTAAAAAATTTCAATACCCTGTGTATTAAGAACAAACTCGTTTAGGACATATGTTTACATTAGTGTTGTAAATATCCGTATTCCTTAGATATCCGGATAATACGGAATCGGAATCAGCTAATATCCGTATCCATTATCCGAATACGAATCCATTTCTTGACCCGCGCGACAGATCATGTATACGTATGCATGCAATACTAAAACATTTTCTATCCGGATACACGGCTAGGTAGGTCGATGCGGTATCGGCATCATTCGAAGTCGAAGGTTAGGGATAGGAAGGCACCGTCGGCGTCGTTCGTTCTCGTTTGAATTCGGTTCGGGTGAGGCGGGCCTAGTTTAACCAATGGGTCTCATCCCATATGATACCCTTTACCCCGATAACTATGCTATCTTTTTTTAGGAAAGGTCATTAGAAAGAGAAAGCATAAGATCAAATATGCCACATCGCAGACCGTGTTGTTCGCTTACACTCGATTCCGATTCCGTTTTCTCTTTGCACTTTGCTTTAGTATACAGCCGATGCGAATTTATTTTGATTCCGAATCCGTATTCAAGTTCTCGGCCGGTTCCGGATAATCCGGATTCTTTTAATATCCGTATCCAACGGATTTTTGGATACGTATCCTTACATCACTAGTTTACATGAACTTTAGTCTCAAAATTGAGTAAGGAATGATACTTTGAAGTTTGGCTACATACTTTATTAACACCCAAAGCAAAACCGAAGGTGTAAGGTATATTTTTTTGATTCGAATGATTATTTCGGATGATCATTCGATTATTAAAATCATTGGAGAGCTAATATTTCGATTATTTAATTCACTCGATTTTTCCCAACACTAAATTGAATGTCTAATCCCATTTTCCTAGCCTTAGCAGCGAAACCCTCTACACAGAAAAACCGTTATTTTATTACCAATCCAATAGTAGTTCTTTTATTGAACACGTCTTAATTTTTTGGATAAAACTTAATATTTAAATAATAAATTAAGGTTAAGCAATAAAACTAAACATTTTTAGATCAATTGTACATTAAATATTGACCTGTTTTGTCAAATGTTATTTTATAAAGTAGAGTTATGTCTCTTTTAATTATAGTATAATATTGACAACTAATAAAAAATCATTTATTATAATTTTTATTTTTTTACAATTCTATATTTCAAAAAGATTTAATTGTTTCTAGCTACTTTATTAACGTCAATTCTTCCTATGTAAATTTGGATATTTTTAGATTTTCATAAAGATTTTTTTGTTAATAAGCAAATGTTTAAAGTATTGTATAGGAACAGATATAGTTCTTCCAATACTGACGACATAGAATTTTTTCTTTGTCTTTTCTAATTGTTACATATTTAGTAATTTTTGCGTAAAAGCCAAAAAATATGTTCTAACTAATTAAAGTTTACAATTGCCTACAATACCAAAGGCAATTGGAACAAAGCCATTACTATTAATATTTTTTTTTTCAAATAACTGACCGACTTCACAAAAGAAAAAGCTCTAAAAACTATGAAATAATATTTTTACGTATTTATAATTGTGGTTAATGGTAAACTTAATTTTGTTCAAAGAAAGGTAACTTGTAGACCGAAGTTCTAAACTTTGAAATCCGCGCAATTCTAAAGTATAATATGAATCCTTAATGATAATTCATTATTAAATAATAATGCAATAAATAACGGTTATTGCCCATCAATTATTGATAGAATTTTGATAAAAAAAAACTTAAAAATAAAGCTTTTGCTGCAGTCTACCCTAAGATAAAAGAAATACCCAATATTTTTAAAACAATTATTTATTTCGAGAAACCATCAGAAAAAATTAAAAAATTTATCAGCCAAAAAAACATCAAAGACAAAACACAAAAACATTAAGACAATAAATAATTCACTAGGAAAATTTCTGAAATATTCAAGTAAAACCAAAAAAAAAAATAAATCAGGTGTACCTATATCAGTTAACATGTGGATCATGTCCGAAAAGATACATAAAACAAGTTTTATTAATAATAAAAATAATTCTACATATCCAAACCATCTTTTGCAGAATCGGCATACTTTTTATAGCAATTTTAAAATACTACGTGTAGAAAATAAAGGTAAAAAATTGAATTTTCTTGAAAGTCTTGAAATCATATACGTATTAAATAAATATACCGCGGGTTCCCATTTACCCAATGTGCGGTTTTTGATGCCAACAATGTGAAATGGAGATATATAATCTCGCATAAGTCTATCCTTTCTTCAGATATTTCGTAAACTGCGATTGCGCTAAATTTTGTGTTGCTATTGGTAATCTAACGGCGCGGCGCCACGCTTCATAAGTTTCTCGCCAGGGCTGGTTTTTTAGTATAATTGAACTAGTTTATTACTTTTTGTACATCAGGGCATAAGTTAGCACACTTCAAGAACACCGGATACTAAATACAACACGACACAAAGAAAAAATGGCGAATAGCGATCCAACTGTAAACTAAAAAAACCAGAAAGCTGAAAGAAGCCGAAATATACGCACAACAGCCGATGATTAGTACAATTCACCATCTAATTTAGTCAAATTTCTGACCAATGAAAAAATTCGTTTTAACGCATGCGCTTATACAGAAATATCAGAAGAAAGGATAGACTTATGCGAAATTGTATATCTCCATTTCACATTGTTGGCATCAGGAATTCGAGACAACCAGTATATTTATTTAATACGTATATGCTTGAAATAAATCTGTTGAAAAATTCCGACATATTACTTAATGATCAATTAGAATTAAATAACTCACCCTTATTAAACTTATTTTTCTACTAGCGTGCGCAATTCACCGTTTTCCCGCACTCATTTTGTCTCTGAAAGACTAAGTTTCCCGCAACGTGCGGGAAAATTTTTCCCGCACCGTGCGGGAAAATTTTTCCCGCACTGAGTGCGGGAAAATATTTTTTAATGTTTTATATTGAAATAAAATTTTGGTGATGTATGAATAATATTATTATGAAGTCTTAGAGTCATTTCCAATAAAATCAAGTGAGATATATCAGCGAAACACTAATTTTTCACTGTTTGTTGCAAAAATAGTAAATTTAAAAATACTTACTAGCTTCAGCAATTAATTTACACAGTGCATCCAATTGTACTTTTACGATAAATATATATAATAAGTAATAAGTAAACATTATATACCTGTTATTTTTTGTTTATTAAAAAATAATAAACTTTGTAAAAATGATGTTGGTTTTTTTAACGCTAGTAGAAAAAAATTTGATCCTAACTCATGCGGAAAGGCACTTTCCCGCACTCGACTGCTTACCCGAACTCCGCTTCGCGTCGTTCGGGTAACGGCAGTCGCTTGCGGGAAAGTGACTCTTTCCGCACTTGTTAGGATAATAACTATTACCTAATAGAAATAAAGCCCAGTGGGAATTCCACATAGTAATCTGGCATAATAATAAAACCTAAAATAAAAAATTTTATTTATCTACCTAAAAAATTTTTTGTACCTATGTTATGATACCTTTGTGAACTTTTGGTTTATTATTTAGTCTGTAACAAACATCCGACGAAGCTATAGTGTTAGCGAACCGCGTCATGGAAATTTGACTTAAATTGTCTATTATTATGACTATTATTTTTTTTTCTTAACGCTATTCATAGTGAGTGACGGTAAATCATTTAAAAGTAGAGTTTGCTTTGTGCCGGGGTGTAAAATAAGCTATTCTTTCGATAAGAAGCCCAAGAAAGAACGCGGTGAAAACAAGCAAAGCCTCTTCGTAGCTCCAAAGGTAAGCTAATTTGCTTATAAGCTATAATTAAGGGCTAACAAAGCCATGAAAATAGTATACTATGCTGTCGATTTTATGGATATTTCTTTCACTACATCACTGTCGTGTATTTTGCACGCAGCATAACCTAAAAGTATATATTAAAAATAATTTAAATCGTTTCTTTCTTGTAAATATTGTATTAAGGCACTTACATATATACAGGTGAATATTTGCTAATTTCTGAAATAAATCTAGGCCAAATCACTATTTTATCAACGTCTTTGTACACAAAATACCATTGGAGCTATGTTCTGTGGTGTATTGATTAAATAAATTATAGGTAAATTTAACAATAGTAAAATTGTGAGGTCTAAGGGTAATTTGAAAAATCACAGTCACATTTTATTGTACAATTTATTTTTTGTTTCTATACGTTTTCTTATTAGGACGCCATAATTTTGCAACAATAAGCAAATGTAAACAAAAGAATCGCATCGACAAATCTCGAAGAGAGAAAACCAAATAACAAATGTTTAAGAAAACAATCAAAGTTGTAAAAAAACTAATGAAATATGGGGTAATATATTCATCCCTGACCAAAAATTAGCTAACTGTACAATCTTGCTGCAATTTTATACTTCAGTAATAAAAATATAAATAAAAATTTTTTATATAAATTTGTGGTTTTTTGTGATTCTATATCGGAATAACAAAATGTTATATTAATGAAGTTGTACAGTTACTTACTTATCGAAAAAAAGGTTTTTGTGACTATATAATGTTTAGTAACCTGTATTTTGAAAACCAAACGTCGGTTGAAACTATATACAGGCCGGATACTCCAATAAGTGTGACAATACAAAGTAGATTTAACTTCATATAAAAGTCGTTATTTGTTCCTCTACGAAAAGAAACTAATTTAAATAAAAATAGTTATAACGCCCATAAGAATCCATGTATTTGAAACATCACTCGGGTTGATCGGAACGCATGCGCCGCTTGCGGCGAAATCGTAAAGCTGAATTACCGATGCAACTTTGAGACCGCGGCCAACTTATTGCGATCCTCCCTTCAAGTCATCCATAGGTAAAATAAAAAATAATAAGAAAATGACATCTTACTTACTAAATAATTTTCAAAGCTTACTATGACTTTTTTGACTACGTGATCCTATTATTTCTAATACATTTTTAATGAAATAACATTTTTATCCTACACTAAGCTGCAACTGACAAAATGCTAAATTACATCATATTATGTCAGTTAGTGAATGAAGATTACAAAAATTATTGACAATATTAGAAATATCAGTGGCGTGCATATTTAAAAAAAATAAATGTATGCCATTGCCTACACGCACGCCCCCGGTAAAGCGATTAAATTTTTGTTTATACCAACACATTTCCTCTGATACGCAGTGTAATCGCTTAAAGTTTGATAAAAGGAAAACATTCCGTTTGTAGGATAAATAATCAAAAAAAAAAAAAACATTAACACCCTGTATTTTGGAAAATAGACATTTTTTGACATAATATTATTATGTTAATATGAAGTTTTCTTCATAAAAATACCCGAAGAATAGCTACTTCAAATATTTTAGATTATTTAGAAAATACGTTTCATGTATGTAAATCGAGACTTTACTTTTCACTTTATATTTACGACTGGTCGAGGTGTTGCTGTTCCGACTTCAGTTTTGCGTTTCATTTTGTGTATAAAATGGTTCTGGTTTCTTGTGGGTTAGATAAATTCGTTTCAACCGTTAATGGTAAGTAAATGCTCAGATCTACTAGATATTTCGATGCCATTATAACCGACATTTCGAGAAAATTAAGTCCCTTGTACCTATACAATATAATAAATATTTAAAAACATTCTGGCTTGTCTTGTCTTAAACCTAGCCATTTAACGAAAAAGTTGTAGTGTTTATAGTATATTACTTAACAAGTGTTGAAAGTGACATTTTTCACACGAGTGGGAATGTCGCACGAGGCGACAGCCGAGTGCGATAATCCCACGAGTGTGCGAAAATTACTTTCACACGAGTAATGTACAATATTTTTCCTACCACCACAAAAATATTTACAAAAAAACCTCAATTTCTGTCTTCTAAAACCCTCACTTTCAACACTAACATTTTCATGAAGTGTGCTGAAAATAAAATAAATGAAATTGGCACCATCTATTTAAATGTCATGTTGACAAGTACTTTTCAACACACGTGTTGAAAAGTACTTTTCAACACTCGTGTGATATAAGGCACTTTCTCGCCAAGTTAACAGTGCTTTTTTACTCACTTTCATAGGTGGTCGTAGGAAAAGTATATCTACATTATTTTGAACCTGCCATTGCATACCCATGGTGTTTTGATATAAATCAGTGTGTTCGTATTCTTAATCATAATCGTTATTACTAAAACAATAATAAGTAAATAAGACCGTACATTTTAGCTATGATGACTATTTCTTTAATAATTTACAAAAATAATATAAAACTGTGTAATCTGGAAAACTGTCCACAGCAGGACAAAACTCTCCTATAAAGATGATGTTGTTAAATAAAATTACTTTTACTAAAATGGGTTTAACTCCTTTTAATGATAATTCATGAAAATAATAGCTCATTACAATTTCTTTTTGATCCTATTATTTTACTTTTATAGTTTATAATTATTTAGACCAATAATATATTATTCCTTGTAATTTGTCCGTAACATTGTTAGTATTTAGTTTGAATTTTATTGGCGTACCATAAGATGGGGTGACGTAGGCGGGCTCATGGGGTATGTTTAAGGGGCAACCTGTGGATAGACAATTGGAAGTAAATACAAAGTTTTTATATGATAAACCTCAAAGAACAATATGTTTTGAATTGATATTTTTTTAGTTGGGTGGCGTCGCTAGATTGACAAGTTGATTACCCATTTATTTAATATAATCAAGGTTCTTTAAAAAGTATTTTTATTTATTTTAGCACTTCGAAGTAGAATCGACTTTTTTAAAGCTCCTCTATTTTTAGATAAAAGATCTTAAATGCCAATTTAATAGCATAGCATACGGGGGATTCTGGGGTTCTGGGTTAATTGAATAAACAAGTTTCATGCTTTCTATAATATATAGAAGGCGCTGACAATACCCATACCCACACAATAACTAGGGCTCCCCAGTTTTCCTTATGGCCAGCGGCGTTATATATTTACATCAGATATTGGCAATAATAAGTAAATAATATTTTCATGCATTTCGGCTTTACAATTATAAAAGCTTTTTTTCGCAAGTAATTTTTTTAATAGGCGTAGTGTAAAAGATTTCAAATACAGTTTTTGGGGTAGGTATATCTAATAATAAGTGACAACGTGGCCTTGAAAACTTAAAAATTCCGCATATCCCGCCCCAACATATATTACGTGCAAGGGCGCATCCAGCGAGGGGCAGGGGGCATCTGCCGCCCTAGAAGAAAAAATAGTCTATGGTCGTCTCAAGCCTCACTCGCATCCCGTCCCCTTCCTCGAAAATTGATGTCCCCCTCTAGTTTAGATCCTGGGTACGGTGCTCCTGATTACGTCTTCAAAATATTTTCTACGGTTTGCTCCTTCAGTGAAGTTCGCCGTGGCAAATAGATATTTTTATACAAAGGAAACGACCCTTCTGCATCTAATAATGTAAGGTTAACAAACAGGAAACTTTTCTGTCAATCGGATAGGGCCTCATTTTTATGATACTGTATGTAAATATCCTGTAATATCGCTAAGTCGGTAGGTATTTTTCTCTAAAATTTGTGTAAACCTTCCACAATTTTTTGAGCCAAAATAGCGCTTCTAGCCTAGAATATACCATTCACAATATTTGGAGATTTGTTGTAAAGTTTTTTTTTTGTTAATAAAGACCAAAGTAAATGGATAAAAACAACCACAAATATATATTTAATTTATATAGAGAAAAAAACAGGTTTATTTGTATTATATGTATATTCCCTATCACTTTAGTGCTTTTTCGTTAAGGTATTCGTAAAATTTCCCTAACATGATGATTACTCATTTCGATAAAATATATCCCACTTTACCTAGGTTAAATAAAATGATGAAAAGATACCTTTGGCTCTAATTTATCTTTGAGAAGTTGGATAAAACGCTCAGTTTTCCGACATTCTTGCTTAAAATAAATTTTAAATGTTAAACGCCAACATTCAAGCTACAAGCCCCATGCAATTATCGTTTTTCAACCCTTTGTTTATAAATTGCTGACATTCCTGCCAAAGAAGGATCAGCAGGAATGAAACTTCAAAAGCGCGCCACCGTCCTGCAGGTAGTGGGGTCTCGCGCCAACGCTGTCGTCTGGTTCGTTTGATTCTCGTTCAGTTCCGCGCGAGCTTTTGGTTGGAAAATATACAATTCCCGGACTCATATCCTCCAGATCGCGAGATTTTCACGAAGTCTTGAAGTCTTGCAATAGCAGGAGTTTTGGACCCGCCCACTTTTAAGTGCGGTGCAAGTGTAAAGCCGGTGATAGTTCATAAATTTCGGACCTCGTTATCTATGGGATTTATAAATTCTGATTTAAATTCAGCTAGTGTTAGAGGCGAGCTTTTCACCCTTCACAACTTTTAAAAACTTTTTAACTTTTTTGGTGATTACACGTAATTGACTGAACAAGATTCTGGATACAGTGTTTGGATTTGCGGTGTTGTTTTTTGTGTTTTTGTGTGATGTGTGACTAAATGATGTTTGCAAATATGTTGGGTACCGGCGTTATTTGTTGGCTGTTTGTGATAGCTGCAGCTCTAAATCAAGGTGTGTTGGGTTTCATTTATAATAGAGCATGGGTGGCAATAACGGTAACATTAAGTAAAGTGCTTTTCACCATGAGAAGTATTTGGTTTTTCTTAGAAATTTTGAATCATAAAAATTATGATCGATAATTATAATTTTTTAATAAAAGAAAGATGTACCTATTAAAAATGAACTATTTGGTATTTGGTCACAGGCGTAAAATACTTAAGATAAAAATAACATATCCACTTAATATAGAAAATTCGCCTGAAAATAATAAAATACCGGCAGTAAAAAGATAAGGAGGTCTAAAAGACTTTCTAGCAGGATGGATGCCTAGAAAGGGTTTTACCTTGACCACTGTAGTAACGAAAACAGATTAATATTTAAAGTAGCTTACGGCAGCCTGGCTGTTTTTGCAGCTCAAGCTTCTGACAAAATATATATAATACTTTGTTAAGAGGTAACGAAGAGGAACCTTAGCGGCTTAGTCAAATTTAAAAAAAGAAAAAAAAATAGTTTATCAAACTTTTTATAAGAAGATTCACATCAATATAACTGGCACAATATAAAAAGTAATACATTTTTTATCTGTGCAATGTAATTATAGGTATACATCTCTGAATAAAAGGCTTTCCGCTATTTACATAGGTACAGGTTGAACCTCGGGTTGAACGCCTACATAGCGTTCCTAACTTAATTTTTGGGAACTGCTGGACAATTAAGTCTAAAACGCTGGACAATCGTTTGAAAATCAAGACAAGATACTTTTATTATAACAATGCCTTTTTATAAATGTCTGGTTAGCGATTCTATAATTTTATTACATGAAAATAGATTTATTTGTTATCAGATCCTTGCTTGAAGTTTCTTAAGGCTACAAATAATTCTTAGTATTCCTCTTTTTATAAATCTTATATGGATGGCTTGAATAAACAATTTTTAAGAGGTTTAGAAAAAATGACGAAGTAATACACGTTTTTCTATGCTTTCACTAGATACTCCCTTAGACTCGTCGAGAAAAACCTGGAGAGGATCTATTTTAGTATGATTGGATATTTTTCTCCTAATGATATGATGACTGTTAGAAGGTTGTACAAGCGGAATAAATAACGTCCCGCAACTGCCGTTGGTGGGATATATGCCTTAAAAATTGGGACATTCAGCATGAGTTGGCAACCCTATGCCCATTAATAACACTATTTTGGTCGGTCAATGATATTAAATGAAGTAATTAGATATAATTGTTTTCCGTGAAAAGTAATGGGATAGAATAAATTTATGTACTTAAAAATAAATAAGCCAATTTTCTTACAAATTCAATATAAATTATAGAGCTGAAATATATAAATATAATACTTTTACGAAGAAAGTACGTAGAAAGGATACTCAGTTTACATTTATACTTAATCAGAATATTTTGTTCAGGTTTGTTAAACATAAAAGTATAGTGACTTTTAATCCGACGTATTTTTTTTTTTGTTAAATGAGAGATGCCATATTCATTCGATTTCAGTTTAGTGGAATATGTTACTCGTTTAGGCAGGGAAACAGTGGATCCTGTTATTTTCATTAACTCTCTTAAGGGATATTTATTTTACAAAATAAATTTCCTATAAATAATATTATTGTAAACTTAATACACGAACATTTTAGGTATGCCCATTTCATCTAATTATTATAAAAAATTAAAAAGGAGAAACTCTTTTAAAAAGAAACCCTTTTTAACCGATGTGTACACCATGGTGGACACAGTGAATTACATGTAAGTATAGAGTGCCAGTGGCTCCATAGAGAGAACAGTTGTTGATCCCCAAAAAAAGCATCCGATAAACTCAAATTAGGTACCTAATAAACTATTTTCTTTATTTATTTTGGCATCAATATCAATAATGTCAATCTTTAAGTGAAAAACATCTAGTAGGTACTTATACAACTCTAAAACTAACTACTTAAGTCAGCAACAAACATATCAATAACCGTACCCAAAATACAAATAACATTTCTATGGTTTAAGCAGCAACTTAAACACAGTAATGTTCTCTGTTCAGCCACCTCTGCTGTTTTAAGAAATTATAATAATACATAGTAAATAATTAGGAAAAAGTAAAGTCTGTTAGTTTTATTTAAACAGTAGAACGGTTTCCTAAAAAAAATAAACATTTTAACGAATATTTAGTCAAGAAAAATCAAGAAAGGAAAAGAAACATTGCTTTTGCCTTAGTGTGGTACCACAAGCAATTGTGTTTGACAACATAAACTTCGCATCGCAGTCCTTAACTAAAGCAAGATCTGAAGTATCTGGCATACGAAATTTGTTAGTAGTTTCTGCTTTTCTCAGAAAAATAATGTAGAAATATAGAGATTAATTTCGATTCTACAGAACTTTTTTACCGAGTTCTTTACGCGGTATTCTAAAAATAATACAATACGCGTGAAAAATTAAGTTTTAAATAACATTTTTGAATATAAAGGCAAAGTACACACAATTGAATGATCCACCGTGTACCGACCCGCCATTTTAAATTTAAGGCACAAAGGCCTATTTCGAAGAAAGATAACTTAGCATGGTTTTACTTGGAAACACAGTAATACTTGTAGCAATTACACAAACGAAATAAATAAAAAAAAGGCTAACCTAAAAAAAAACTGCGGTCGTTGAAAACACTACAAATACGTCTTACTCGTTTACCCTTAACACTTGATGCCAAATGACTAGAATGGACAAATCAATGCCAAATATGGATTATCGAATGATAGATACAATAAGTATTAATGTTTCTTTCAACCAAAAACCCAATCAAACTCGGTTCACTGTACACTGTACAATCTTGGTCTACTGTTCCCACCTTGACCCTACCTAAAAATCAAGAACTGAAGTAAAATAATGAATTGAACATTAGAATCAGATGTACTAATGTCCCTAATAGGTTCCTCCTATGCAAGTATTTGAATGAAACACAAGTCAAAAAATTTTGACACAAATCGCTTCACTTGTTGTACTTTAAGAGCACACTCTGGTGGTAATAGTTCCCAAACAAGTAGTTGCAAGTCTAAGGTCAGTGTTTTTCAATTGAAATTTATTCTTCTATTTAACGCCAAGTTTGTAGTTTCCCTGTCCCGCTTTGCAGCGTGATGTTTTTCTTATATGGTAAATTTGGTCTTTAGTTCATTCCATTTTGAGTTTTGATAACTTTCTTGCTCTACATATAAAAATATAGACATCAAATTTGGTTTTCAAAATTGCAGTTAAAATCATCAATCAGTAATATTTATTTCCAGTCCAAGAACAATGACATAAAATAAACAGAATAATAACTCATTTTGTATTAAATCTCTATGGCTTTGCTTGCAATTTGTAACAAAATCATCATTTAATTTAGATCAATATTACATTTGGGTGTACAATTTAGCCAGAATATTGTTAGTATTCAGCTGGAATTTTATAGCGCTATAACTTTTTAGCAACACGGCAATGCGATAACTAGGTGACGGCTATTCTAGCATTAATAGTGTTGAAAGTAACAAAACACCGCCATTAACGATAGGGTAATAAATCGCTCCTAAAAATATAAAATCTTCGATAAAATCTGGTACCTTAGATTAAAAAATCTGGAAAGTAGATAAAACTGATCCTTTTTCAGATAAAAGAAGTTTTTCGTGCAGTACTTAGCTAAAATGTTTGGGAGCTACATAGAGCAGAAATGTAAAGAAATTTAAACAACGCTTTATTTACATCGTTGGTCTTGATATTCATCAAGAACCTACAGAAAAAAGGAGAAGGCAAAAAGATAATCGAATTTGAAATTGTGATGCGTAAGGCCATTCTCATTACTTAATTTTTCACAGTGTACAGATTTGCTTAACAAGATTATCAAGTTTCATGTAGAATCCGAATCCGGGGTCCGAATTGCTCTATCACGTCAGGATTTTCAGGTATCCTAACCTAAAAGTGCAAAAATCGCGATTTTTGACTATATTTGGGGTTATGTAGCATCATCATATTCTTTTTTCTCAAAAAACAACCAATGGCACCTTAAAGTGTAAGTCTTTGTCTTTCACATGCCGTTGAGTTTGCTCAACTAGCTTATGTCTGCATTGCGATATTTCATTTTGAAGTTTTCGAGTTTCGTCAATTTTGTTATTCTCAAAATTCACATGATTCTGTAGTCTTTGACGTCCAAATTCGACACTTATCTTCAATTTTTAATTTTCACATTTGTATCAAGTTTTTTTTTTGCGACAATAGGGTCTTTAAAACTAAAATTTAATGTGCATCAAGTTTTACGACCCAAAACCAAGCCCCCTTCAAAGTACTTTGGGCTTGGTTTTGGGTCGTAAAACTTGATGCACATTAAATTTTAGTTTCAAAGAAACTATTGTCGCAAAAAAAACTTGATACAAATGTGAAAACTAAAAATTGAAGATAAGTGTCGAATTTGGACGTCAAAGACTACAGAATCATATGAATTTTGAGAATATCGAAATTGACTCGGAAATTGATGAAATTCAAAAACTTCAAAACGGAATATCTCAATGCAGAAATAAACTATTTTAGCAAACTCAACGGCAGTTAATAGAACAAGACTTACACTTTAAGGTGCCGTTGGTTGTTTTTTGAGAAAAAAGAATATGATGATGCTACATAACCCCAAATATAGTCAAAAATCGCGATTTTTGCACTTTTAGGTTAGGATATCTGAAAATCCTGACGTGATAGAGCAATTCGGACCCCGGATTCGGATTCTACAAGAACAATTACTTGACCCTTCACTTTCTTAGAACAATTCAAATATCTTTTTTTGCAGACCTGTGTAATTTATTATTTTTAAATAGTAAATTTTATTGATGTTATAGTAACCACAAACAAATAAATATTCGAAAAATATTTGAGGGCAATAAAGCTTTGTTTTACATCCTGTTTCCCAAGTTCATTAATTTATGGGTTTAAAATTTACTACTTTTCGAAAACCTTCAAGAAGTAATGAAATAAACACTTAATAAATAATCGGTGTCGTAAAAACGGTCTTCATTTTCGGATTAAACTTTAAAGAACAACATGGGAACTTTAGTCTATTTGTGTATAAAATATACACAGTGATATTTATTTACAAATGCCGCAGTTTTACAAAATTGGTTCAAAAACCATAAGCTTTCAAATAAGTTTTAGGTATAGTTATTTAAAAATTAGGCCATACCAAGTGGCTAGAAAATTTCAATTAAAATTATGACTTTCCACTTGTTGAGCCACCCTGTATTGTCCTACATCAAGTTTTTGAATAACGGTGCTCTTTTTTACAATGTAGAACTTTTTATGAAGATATGAGTTCTTTTTTGTAATGTCGATACTTAATAAAAAATTAATTTTATTTTTGAAACCTCCTGTATGTTCCAAACCTAATTCACTGAAGAACTAAAAAACACGCTTTTATGAGTAGCGCACTAGAAAGTTAAAAATAAATTACAGTTTAAAAGTATTTGAAATACATTTCTTTATGAGTACCACAATAAAAATAATTATTTTCCTTTTATAGTTAACAAAAAAACCGGGATGTAAAGCAACTAACAAACAGCGCCCCCCTTTTCTCCGCACACATGCATACCCTGGTTTTCTATTAACTGGTACAGCTATAAATATATAAGTCTTTAAATAAGTAATTAAATTTAAAAGCATGGGGCGCAGTTATATAGCCGTCTAGGCATAATAAACAACATGTAATGTATGCCTAGACCGTTATATATGTGAGTGCGCCCCAAGCTTTTAAATTTAATAACAAATTTAAAGACCAAATGTTTTATAGCTGTACAAGTTAAAAGAAAACCGGGGTATGCATGTGTGCGGAGTAAAGGGAGGCGCAGTTTGTTAGTTGCTTTACTTTCCACACGATACGCGTACTACACACCCCGGTTTTCTGTTAACTATAAAAGAAAAATATTTATTTTAAACTTTTTAGTGCGCTACTCATAAAAGCGATTACTAGTATGTTAAAGTGATATTTATGATTTAGGTGATTAAAAATGAAGTATTATTTGAAATTTGTTTAAATGTTCTAAATACATTTTGACGAAAATGTAAGACTTTAAATAGATTGTAGTATTTGACGGAAAGATTTTCTTTTTATGCGGTTATGTTTAACCGTATAGTATTTTGGGATTCTATTTTAATTTTAGTTTCTAAATTTTTGTCAGTGATGTCATATACATTTCTATTAATTTTTTATTTCTAACGTCCAGCTGAACAAACAATTTACTTAAAAACTAAAAAAGTTGCACACTTGTAATGTCACAGCATTCATGTTAATGTCATTGCCAAAGATGACTTCAAATGACAATTAAATTTACTACTTAATTAAAAGTTTTAAGCAATAGGCTGTATATGTATTAAGGGGTTATATACAGTCAGGAGGCCTAAAAAAAGAGATTTTTCAAGAATTTTTCCTCAGAAGACTTTTAAATTTATTAATGTGAAAATTTGTACACATATTATGGTAACTTTTAACTGTATTTTAAGATTTTAGTATTTGTAAAAATAATAATTTTGAAAACTGCTATAGCTGATCTCCAGGAGTTCCTCTCAAAAATGGCATCATGCGGTGAAAACGATATCTCGGGACTGGATCATCCAAAATGTAAAAACCAAACGGATTTCGTTAAACGAATGTATAATCTTCTAATTAATCGAAGGAATAAGCAAAATAATTTTTTTTTTGACAAAATGGCGGCTTCTCAGAAAAAAAAATCGATTTTTGGCCAAAATTTTGGCCTTAAATTGTTTATCAAAAAAATGTATTTATCGGTGGGAAAAAAACTTCGATTAATTACTAAAAAATATACTTAAGAAGCTTGTGTTAAAATTTAAGACTGATCGGTTCAGCCGTTTCCGATAAATCTTCGTCACCGACTTTAAAAACACAGTTTTGAGAAAAACGCGTTTAAAATTTCAAAACAACGTTAGATAGTGTACAATCGCTCTGACACGTCTAATATGCGTGTAACTTCGAAAATAATCGCCGGATTGCCTTGAAATTTTCTGTGTGTGTACTGGAATATATGTACATTACGAAAATGAAATTAAAAAAATCGATTTTTTGAAAATTCTAACTGTATAAATATAACCCCTTAAACCAAAGTCGAAGGTTTTATTTAAATAAATGCTATTCATTGAAAATTTAGGTTTTCGTAAATTTGTTTAATTCTTTACCGGCACATTATAGTTTGTTTATGCCAGCTGCAGATAGAATATAGCCATCCTTTTGTGGTTAGGATTACAGCAAAGTAATAATTTCTAATAGACGTTTATTTACAGCAGAAACAGTAAAAAGTAGGGTTCTCTTAAGTCCACATTTATTTTATTAAGTTTATTAACAACAAATAATGTTGAATGGTACATTTTTACTGTCAAGGGACACCAATCGCTAGTAGTATTCTAATCGTCCGACAAATTTACTTCATGTTTCTGATCGATTTTGACCACGATCCAAATCGCATTTTTGCAATTTGCGCATCTGGATAATGATGAAATGTAACTTCTGCAGTATGCGAAAAAAGTTGTCCAAAAAGCTGCGGTTAGACAAGGACATTGTTCAGAAATATTATTTTCTACCCCTTTACTTTCATAAAACACACACACCCATCACTTTTTTTCATACAAAGGTAGTTACTTGTTAAAAGAATTACTAGACAATTTTGTAACGCAAAAACTGCCACTCTTTTATCACTTTTTCGATAACCCCCTACAAAAACGTCAAAATATGTACTCGTATACGGTATTCTTCAATGGGGGTGTCTTTTTACCTGGTTAACAGACAGCGGTAATTATTACTCATATTATTGGCGTCATAAAATAAATGTGACCTAATTTTATCTTGTATCTGTATAGGAAGTTTTAATACCATGCTTAAACATTTATAGATTTACTTTGTTTCCATTCGTACAAAATCGATATAGGTTGCTTAAATATTTATACTTTGTTATGGAAAACCAATTCCTAAAAGTAATAATAATTAGCTTTTAACAAAACAAATGCACGAATGTTTTAGTAATGTTTTTTTGGTGTAGTCAAGTTTGTTGCGTTTTTCATTAGAGAACTTTGCAGAACACAAACCAGGGTGTGGCATAAGGCAAAGATAGGGTTATGCGCTTTATCGCGTATTGATGTCTAACGTTGGCGCTCTCCGGCTTAGCTACTTCAGTCAGGTAATATTTTTACTGTTTTGCTTTTTTTATTCGTTGTTACTGCTCAGTTATTCGCTATAAAAAAAAATGAATGTTGGCGATAGATACATAACAAAAGACATATAATTCATCAAAGGAATTAGTTACAATTCTTTTAAAAACGCGCCCTGCAGAAATTGAATACAGGGATCGAAAAGTACACTCATAATATGCAAAAAAAAAACGGTCGTCTTAAGAATTTGATTAAGTTTTAGCAATTATTAGTTTTAATATCTTTGTACAAATTTTAAGTGAAATTGTTTTTTTGGCATATTATGCAAAGATAATCGAAATGTTGTTTTGCCTAATTTCAATAATAATTGAAGCAGCAAAATTATTTGAAAATGCCAGTTTTCATTTAGCGTCATCTATTCTTTACTTTTTGTTTTTTTAATTTATGTCAATACATGCATTTTTTTTTCGCAGAAATGCAAAATGATCTTGGTATCAATAATTTAAATTTTTCCATAATAATTGTCGATGTAATATGAATTAAATGTTTTATTTGACAAGGTGGCTGCGTCATGCGTTGCTTGTCGCTTTAGGCACGCCGTTCTTTGAATGCGTTTTCGTGCGAAATATTTTCGTCAAATTTCGGACGAATACTTTTGTCAAATTTTGCACATGAATTCGAACGAATGATTTCGGACGCAATGTACGACCTTAAATATGTTTCACTGTAACAAGATCATCTGCAAGTATTCGTTCGAATTCTGACGAAAAAATTTCGCACGATAACGCATCCAAAGGACGGCGGGCCTTTGATTAGTTTGACAGCGAATTTCTGTGTTAACAATGCTTTTAAGTGCTAAAAATTGTGCAAAAGCTGTAACCCTTGTGGGAGATGGACGAAATTATGGGTATGTGGCTAGAGTACTTAATACCACCTTTACTACTATCGAAAGAATAGTTGAAAGTTTTAGAGAGACAGGCAGCAATATACGGAGGGTGGGTGGTGGTGGAAAATTCAAAACTACAGCCTTTAATGGCCGATTTATTTATCTTAATGTACTTCGGAATCGGCAATTGACTTTAGTACAGGCGAAAAATCAACTTCGAGAGGTTCGAGGTAAAAATGTCATACATAATAGCACAAATTGCGAGTAGCGCCACTATTACTGTTACATTTCTTTATATTACTTCTGTTTTTGTAAATAAAGGCACTTTATTATTATTTATTTATTATTATTATTATTATAATATATTTTTTCCTGATCAACCAAATTCCCTGATTTTTCCAGGTTTTTCAGGTCGCTGGACACCCTGACAAGTGCTATGTCTGCCTTGGGAAAACCCTTATAAAACGGCAGGAGAACTCCCTTAGGAAAGTCCCCCTCCCCGTTGTTAGCTTTCATTTTTGAGAAACTTAAACTTTATACTAAAAAATGTGCCGTCTTCTTTTTCGGGAAAAACGTTATGAACTTTACTTAAGTCAATTGTATCTATTAGTTATTTAAATTGAAGCTTTAATACTTATATAAAAAGCTTAGACGAATTTCTTTGTCTCTAGTAACTAAATTCCCTAGTACGACAAACTGAAAGAGCAGACTTTTAACAAACTGACGTTCCTGCTATATTTTTTAGATGTTTGGGTATATGTAATTTAAAAAAAATGATATGACAAAATATTTTTACTCCCATCTTACTAATTGAAAGAAAAAAATGCCTCCGCCTGGTCATTACGACTTCGACGCCTTCAAGTATAAATAGAATAAAAGAGAAACAGGTTCCTTATATTTCTTTTTATCTAAATATAAAGGAGATAACATAATGCGTCGAAGTGTTTAGGAATGTTACTACTGTTGTCACAAATAATTAAATTTGTATCAGAACGAGACTAGCTTGTTTTCGTATATTCTAACAAATGAACACGTGCTAGAACAGAGACACCACACCTAATTTATATCACTGATATTTTTTTCTTTACGGCATTTTTTATTTTATCATTAAAATATATCGTCGGTGATGCAGCAAAATATTTTTACTAATTTTAAGATTATTATGTTCTATTTTGCCATTAAAAACAAAATATTTAAAATGGTAGCAGTCGCCATTTTGAAAAATGTGTACTTAGAAACGATAGTATTATTGCTGCATTACTTTAAATCTTTAAAGCTTCTTTTTTATTCGGAGCCTAAAACGAATATATCATTTATTTTCCAAATAACGAACATTTCAATTTTTAAAATTTAAATGGCCGCCATGTTGACAGTCAAAGTTTCTTTTTCTAACTCGGAGGTTAAATAGAACTTTCAAAGACCTTTCAAACGATGTATCACATGACACCTATTGCTATTTAAAAAAAATAACCAAGATGGCGGCTGGTCGCTATTTTGAAAGATATTTTAAAAATTTTTAGCCAAGCAAATTATTTTTTTCCTCATATTTAATCTCATAAAATTTCATTTCAATATTCAATTCGTAGCAAATATTAGAAAGGGGGGGTGGGGGGGGGTACTTTACGACCGCACTGTATATATATATATATATATATATATATATATATATATATATATATATATATATATATATATACCTATATATATATATATATATATATATATATATATATATATATATATATATATATATATATATATATATATATATATATATATAACAAAATTTTGCAGAATTCTTTTTGGTCGCCGTCCTTTTTACCTCCCAATGTTTTTTGCGACAACATATGCCTTTGTAAAAGAGACATTTCTTTTTAATCGGAAATATGGAGAATAACTTATAAGCTGGTGTAACATAAGACCATCAAATAACTCATGGAGAGATAATTAAATCGACAAAGAGTTAATTTTATAGCCACTTATTGCAATAAAATTTAAAAAAAATATTTTTTCCAATTAATTGAGCAAACCAAATGGGAGAGTGTCTTGTACCAAAATAGTTGAACCGCATAATTAATAAACATTACAATCCAAATTCACTTTGTAATATTCCTTTTAAGGTATTAAGAAAAATAACTTGTTAGGTACGTTACTGGGAAACTATACTCTCACATAATTAATTAAAGATACATTTCCCCGCCTTACTAATTGGTTGTTCCGCCTACTTTGTTAATAAAATAAAGAATATTGTAATAAATACAGCGCGTCGGTTCTTCAGATATCTTTTAAGTAATATCAAGATAATAGTGCACTAATGGCTTAATATTACCGACATGATTAAAGTTAGTGCGGCAAATCATCTGTAGTAAAGTACTTACAATTTGTTTTTGTTTTACGTTTTTACTACTTTTTGTAATGGTGGCGCATATAATCTATGGATGTGTACGTGTACAGGATATTGCCTGCATCACCCAAAAATGTCTGTACTATGGTATTGTTTTCTTATCCGGTATAATTGGACAATTAAAATTTGGTAAGTGCAAGAACAAGAATCCTGAATTTGGAAATTGATTGGTCCGGCCAATACTTGCTGAAAATCGGCATCGAGAGGGTGTTGGAGTAATGAAAACACTTATATAATATTGTCATTTCTGACTTTTTAAAAGTTTAATAATGTCGCTCTTTTGACTTTTACTTTCAGCTTACTGCACTTACTTTTCACCCGTGGCGTGTGTTGAAAGTAAGTGAAAACGTGAAATTTCAGAAATAAGTCTTTTTTTCCTTTCATTTTTTTAAAAATTTTTAAACAAAGTTAATTTTTACAACAACTAATACTAAACAAAAAAAAAGTTTATTTATTAAATTTAATAGTCAAATTAGATTTATTATGCTTTAATAGATATGAATAAACCTCCCTGTTAATGCATATCACTAGTCGAAACGTTAATTTCTTAATTTGTTTTATCGTATCACTCCTATGTATATTTCCTGAAGAAAACGTATTGAGACTCGTATGGGACGTCGGAGGAGTGGAGAGCATTTGTACTATTTTGGATTGGTTGTCCAAGGATTAATCTACGTATCCTTCTGTGACTGTACTCGATTTCCACCCTCCCAGGCGTTCAAGTTATAGGACGTCTGCACCACTATTAGCAAGTAATGTGGCAGTCGTTCTTCGAAATGAGTGGCCCGTGAACCTTTCTGGTTGTGGGACGTTCAAACTATTGCGATTTCCTTTGGAAACTGAGATTTAATTGTGTCGACAAGATCGTTTGGTTGCCTTTCCGTAGCGATACTGGACACAAAATCTATCATTTTGAATGTTTCCCCAACATTGAAATATTCTTTTAGTATCTTGACCCAACTTACCTCAGTGATTAAAAAGGATCTACTCCTGTAACGTCTTTGTCCCAGGAATCTCAATTAAATCTTTTTTTTCAAAAAGTTGATGGCTGGCATTCTAATTTTCATCAGTTCATCACTTCGGCATGCCCTTAATACGCCGACTACAACGCCACCTCAAACAATATAAAAAGGAATAATTAAAAACAATAATTTAAGTAAAAAAAGATTTTTTAAAATATGTTTTAAATAAATTGTATAACTTCTTACCTTGAAAGGAAGAAATTTCTTTGGTACGTTTTGCAGAAAATCTTCTATTTCATTATTTCTTGAAAAAATGTTAGCCTTCGTTGGCTGGTAGCCCACATTTTGTTTCTTCAGGAAGGTGAGGAGCTTTCCAAATTTAGAAATATCAACTCTCTTCCTGAGAGCTAACATTTATCCTGCTGTACATTGATCAAAGTGTAGACGGTTTCTTATCTTTGCCCATATTACCAAACTAAGCCAGTAGAACTGTCTCTGAGGCAATATTTGTTGCATTTTCTTCGTGGACCCGTTTTGTGCATATAAAAGTGTTTTTCGTAACGCTCTTTACTTTTTTCCGGTAGCAAATTTTCCTCTACCTTTCTAGTTTTTTTTCTTAGGAGGACTGCAGTTGAGATCGTTTTCACTATCGCTCGCCATTTTTTTAATAATTTTTCGTTGTAAAAACTAAAAAATCTGCGACGGTTCAGTGACATCTTAACAAACATCGGACATTCGGACATTCTTAATAAAACATCTCTGTCATCACTCATCAGTCACTCGCAAATAAATGTCATGGTTGATTCAATATTTTTCATCAGCAAAAAAATAAAATAAAAGCTAAAATTAAAAAATTATTGTTAAAAATAAAACCGTATACGTACCTCGTTGAAAAGTTTGATTCATGTCTCAAGATTTAGTTAACCCCGATGCTTCGCGTCTTGGTCAACTATCTTATTTCTCGGCAGTAATACAACACTCCACCTTGAAGTGTAATATACATATTATTATATACTATTTATGTACAGTTCAAATGTTATTTTATTGAAAAGTCTAACAAAATATGTTTAATCTCTAGGACCGAATATTGTATTTTTATATTTTCGTATTTCGTACTAGTTTAATCGAACTCCGAGGGAACTGTTGAGGAAAGAGGTGATAACTTTTTTATTGTGGAGCCTTTTGTTAATGCTGTATTTTACTCCTTTTTGTATTTTTTTTTTGATATTGTAAGTTAATTTTAAACAAATGACGAGCTTCTTGGAGAAACCTCACGTCTAATTTTAGCGAAATCGAGTTTATTACGTCATCCTGTAGTACAACTATATACCTATTAGTTTTCATATCCAAGTTCTCTGAAAACCACAACCATAACCAATATCGCCTTGTAACAGTTTAAAAAATCCACCCTGTATAAACAATTTTACAACCAGCAATAATTGTCAAAACCTAAATTGTCTATACCGTATCCATTTACTTTTGAGAATAATGTCAGAAACCCATTTTGCAACGAAGAGATCAATTATCTCTCTCTCTCTCTCTCTCATGTTCTTTCTCTCTCATTTTTTTCTCTCTCGTCTTCTTTCTCTCTCATACTCGTAAAATTTTTACAGCTGTTAGAAAGTTAGGATATGTGAAAGATTAATATGACATATTATTTGAAGCCTGTCCCATCATACCTATAAGTTGTTTATGCAGTGTAAAAATATACTTAAAAAGTATATATATAAAGTATTAGCAGCTTAAATTCCTGTGTTCTATGAATCTGGGACTGACTAACAACTATTGAAATAAATATTACGCAAGGTACATATTTTTTCTCCTTTACATTACTTGGACCGGGCGTTATGGGAATGAGTAACAGGAACACCGACCCGATATAAAGTTGAGAATAGTGGGCATTAAGATTTCTTTAGTTATTGAGAAAGTAGTGAAAATTGCGCCCTAGAAGCGTTTGGTTTCAGTTTAAAGCAGAAGTCCCAGTGCCATTACAAAGCGTATCTATCCTTCTGGAACTAAGACTCAACATTTACAGTTAAAAATTGTGAAACTACTTGGTATATTCGATTAAGCAATTTTTATCGCGTCTTTAACTTACACAAACATCACTGTTCGCAGGTAGGCTATATAGATCCATTTTCATTATATATCGGAGAATAGGGAATATTTTTTAACCTTATTATAAATTGTTTATCCTAATAAAAATATTTAGGTACTCACTTTTGAAATTTTTCCTTTATTTATTTAAATACTTTTCCTCCGATCCTTTTATTGCAAATTGTTTGTTAGAGGTAGTATTGTTATTTGGGTAGGAAACAAATTTAAATGCTATAAAATAATAAGGTTAATGGGGCTATGCGGACACTGTTTTTGTTTAATAAAAACGATATTTTTGCAAATGCTGTTGGTGTTCAGTAAAATCAAAGGTATTTTGCTATAAAATCATTAAACTTACGTAAGTATTTTGTCAGGTTAGAAATTTATTTTTTTATGACAACTCCGATTAAACTTTCACTATAGGCAACCGGAAATGCTTGCACACAAACAAAGCCGCCTGTAATGAAATGTTTGATTATTCTTTTTTATTGGCAACAACGTCGTTTTTATTTGTCTTTTACTAATGCCCCTTTTGCTAACAAGGATAGAAAGAAACCGGATTCCGCTGAGATTCTATCAGGAAAAAAAGAATTTTGCGATGACTAATCTTTCGAAGTATATAACCAGCAATACTTCCACCAGCAAAGAATGTACGATACAAATTTGAACAAATCCTTGTTTTATTTGTCTTTGTCTAATGCACTTTCGTCAACACGAATAGAAAGAAATCTGATTCCTCCGTGATTATCAGGAAAGAAAAGATGAATATTGTGATCACTAAAATATGTTCTGGTGTAAACGGTCCATGGAACTGACCAATAGGGTTAATTCTTGTTCAATTGTTTTTTCTCTGTTCATTCTCAAAAGTAAAGGGATACGGTATAACAGAATGACAAAATCAAAATCTGGAAATTAAATGGTATATTTCATATTTAGATATAGGTAATTAAATTAATTTTTTTCAGTACATAGAAAAAGTATAAGGATCTTGAAAAATATTCTCAATCAGATACATTAAAGATTTAACGACAATCAATTAATTGGAAGCTGGATAAGAATTCAAAGACTTGATATAGCTACATTTTTGTAATCATCATATAAGGGATTTTTCTTTAGATAATAATCCTGGCTATAATAAAGATAAAATTCTATCCTTAATTAATTGGATGAAGATATTACCATCTAGTCAAAACGAAGAACCGCCCACTTAATACATATTCATACTAAAATCACTGTTAAAAGAACCTGTTTCTGGAATGATATTGATAATAAATTTCATGACACTCGCTTATAGAACTGCCTACTTTATAAATATTAATAACAAATTGTTAAATGAATTGTATTTATGAAATATTAATGATGAACTTTTATGTTACGCAGCAAATTGATGGTGAAATAATTTAATTATAGAATACAAACTTTAGAGCCATTAAAGCATTTTATGTCCACACTATGTTAAATTATTTTAAAATCATAATTAATATTTTATTACATTATACTATAGAACAAATTTTATAAAACTAGATGTTAGTCAAACTGTTTTCTAAGTTAAATAAGGAAAATTTAATTCATGTTCTGAATACAATTTTGGTAAAAATATTGTTTTTTCAAAAAAAATAACCGACTTCATAAAGAAAAAGCACTAAAATGTATAAAATATTATTTTTATGTATTTATAGCTGTGGTTAATGGTAAACTTATTTTTTTTCAAAGTTAGGTAACTCGTACTTACTCGAATGATCTAAGAACCCACACAAAAGTACGATTTAAACTTTTAGTCTTCTGGTTTTAAGAAAAGCGATTTTTATTACTGCCTTTTTATAATATAATAAAATTCATTAACTGTGAATGGGTCACAATAACAAATGTTTCCCATTTTCATCTCACAATCAGCACAACTCTGGTTGTAAGACTCATTAATGCCCACACTAATTAAAATAGACGACAATAGATTCCATCGGCCACACTAAGCACATACCCAATATTAAACTTAACAGTTCATTAAAGGCCTAACAGGTGATTTATTTCATTGTCGGGTTATTAAACCCGTTGCTACTTAATAATCAAACAATTTAAATTAAAGACAAATTACTATTACTTCAAATTTATTTTATTTGAATTTAATTAAAAGTATAAGGGATATGCTATATGGGAGTCTTAATTTATTAGGATTCTATATCAGAAATACCACAAGAAACCGCTATTTCTCGCAATAACTTTTCAATTCTGTTTTCATCAGCGTATTTATTAGAAATATTAGAATTTTAGCGAAAAGATAATTATTATAATATACACTCACATGCAAAAAACCGGCTGTCTGACATATTTCTGTCTGTTTTGAATGTTTAACTCCTTTAGTTGTACTATTATCATTATTCATCATCTATATGTAAATAAATAAATAAAGCTTATGTTTTTAAGTACCAGCGTGTATGTGCAAAATGGTTTAAGTTTAAAAAATGAAATTAAAGAATAATTGCAAATATTTCTAAAAAACTAAAATATCTATTTAAAACAACTAAGGTTGGACCATCATATTAAAATTATCCAATGTAACTAAATTAGTTTCTCTTTCCATAGCCCAGAACCAAACTTATATCGTTAATTTCTCAAAAACGGTTTTTTGGACTTAACACCATTTACCCATGCATCCGCGAATTATTTTAAAAAGTCAGTTTTTATTTAACGTCATCTATTTTTCACATTTTGTTTTTTGGATCGTAGCAGTACGTGCATTTGTTCTCACAGAACTGCAAAATGATCTCATTATCTATAATATAATTTAAATATTTCCATAATTACCTCACTGTTGGAACACGAATAAAATTTTTAATAACTCAGGATAAAAAACTATCAGGCTGCAGAAAAACAAATGTAATCAACATTTAATAAGCAAATTAATTTACGAACAAAGGTGTGTATAAGATTAAAAAAGTTGATTTTCGCAAAACAAATTTAACAACAACCAAAAACATTTTCACTTAAATATAAGAACATCCGCCTTGGCCTTATGTACCTATATCAGCTTCTGAATATGCAGCCTCGGTCTGGAGTGCTTCAAAACATGCAAAACACGTCGACACGGCCGTCAATGAGACCGCACGGATAGTGACTGGATGCCTAAAACCCACCCCTATTCAGGAACTTTATCCTCTAATTGGAATTGCCCCACCACATATTCGACGGGAGGTTGCTGCCAATATTGAAAGGAAAAAACAACAAACTGACCAAAGATGCCCTCTATATGGTCAACAACCACCAAATAAACGGCTCAGGTCTAGAAAAAGTTTTCTTTTTCGAACTAAAGCACTGAAGGGTTCGGCGGAGAAGGTCGCGTTGAGAGGTGGAAGGAGGAGTTTGGGCAGGAACAAAATATAAAAAATATAAAAGAAGAGATTGCTTCCGGAAGTCAATGGCCTTATACTGTGTGGAGGACACTAAATCGAATGAGGGTTGGGGTTCCGAAATGCAAGACGAACATGGCTAGATGGGGACTGCTCCCGGACGGTGAACACACAAGATGCGAGTGTGGTGCAGTCCAGGACCCGAGCCACCTTCTGGTCTGCCCCATGCTTGAACAGCCATGCAGAATGGAGGACCTATATCTCGGAAATGACAAGGCCATAGCGGCTGCTAACTATTGGAGAGTGAATGTTTGAACCGGATCCGAAAAGTAAGTACTTAAATATACCTCACTACTTAGTATTGTCTCCTCTAAGCCCGAACTACTGCCTGTACACGTCGGTTCATACCATCAATGAGCCCGCGAATAGCATCTTGCAAATTATTCCTCCATTTTTCTTGAAGTGCCACACGAAGCTCGCTTACCGTCACAGGTACCGTTTTGCGGCCTCTAACGTGCCTTCCTTGGATATCTCACACGTGCTCTATAGCCAGCGATTCCTTATCGTTTTTAATGGCGTACCACCAAAAACGTTTCGTAATTTTCGGTACTACCTAATTAGAATACCTCTCTAGGTCATTCTGAATAATTACAATTAAAGGACAATTTAAATTTTTACCAAGGAATAAAAGGAAATTTTAATAAGTATCATCTGATAGCGAAATACCGGAAAATATTTACATATTTTCGCCGAATAACGCCAATAACGAGAATAGGGATGAAGACTCAGGAGAGAAAGATAATGTTGAACCGAACAACTTGCCTTGGTGTCAGTTACGACCAGAAGTGGAAGTTCGCGCTAAGAGATGATGGCACTCTGATGATGATTTACCTCTGGCGACTTTTGTTAAACGGTGTAACAACGTTTCAAAAAAGAAGCGAACTCACAAACGGACTAAAAATGATGTAATTTCAGATTTCTCTACGACTTGGGAAAATATTTGTGGCCCAAAATCATCACAGAGTCCAACGAATGAAATTTTATGATTTTTGGGGTACTGTTAGTAAGCGGCTATACTTGCTATCTTTGCAGATCTGAGAAAATTCTAAAAACACTAATAACGCTCTTATTTGTGAAGCCATATCCAGAAATAGATACAAATGTATAATGCAAAACATACACTGTTGGGATAATAACAATTTAAATGTAATTGATAAATTTTCTAAGATTCGTCCCCTTATTGACGCTCTGAATAAAAAATTCATTGAGTTAACACCTTTCGTGGTAAAACATAGTTTAGACGAGTCAATGGTTCTATATTTGGACCGGCATGGAACAAAATAATTTATCAGGGGTAAGCCAATAAGATGGGGCTACAAACTGTGGGTGGAATCTGCCATAAAAAGTGCAATTTTATTTGTCAGAAATGTAAAGTTGCGTTGCATCCAAAATGCTGTTTAGTTAAATATCACGAAGAATAATATTTTGTATTTTTTCAAGTATGTGCTAATATAAATTTAAAGTATTTATGTCCACTGTCCTTTTAAAAGAACACCTAAATAAACACAAATCGAGAATAATTTAGTGGGAAAAAATTTTTTGGCCGCTATGTATCTAATCAACAGAAACCAATATAATCAAAAATATTTTAAAATTTTAGTTTTGGCCCTATTTGGGTTAAAGGAAAAGGATTTATCAAAATCAACCGGACACTACTGCTGTTTTAACGAGACGCATTAGAGTGGGAAAGATATTCTATTAAATGAAGTGATTCATAATTCAGAAAATTATCATGATATAATGCTAGATTGCCCCCGTAAAGGGTAGGTTGCTAAGAAAATATCTAGTTTTCCGCTGCCTGTCAAAACTTAAATTTATGAAACCAAAAGATACTCACAGAACATGGTAAATAATGTAAGTCAGTTACCGGGTTATTTGGGCGATACTAGCACTGTTTTTTAAAACCCTGTATGTAAGCTATGCTCCGAAAGTAAAACTATAGTCGACTAAAAATATTTTAAAATTAAAACTTGAAAAGTAATTTGCCATGTACATTTCGAAAGTGGAAAAAGGAATATTTCTCCAAAATTACATTAGTTAAAGTGTCTTGTACTTTTCTTATTTTTCGAAACCAACTGTTTAGTAGGACAATATCTTCCAACTTTACGTTATTCAGACAGAAATGCGAACAGAAATTGAATTTAGTTGTTTTTATATAAATATTTTTCCATTTTCTAAAAGCATTCCAAGGATTTTTAGATTTCGCTATATTGTTTTTCATTCAACGAAAAATTTTTGTTGGTGTTGTATTGCATATATACAGCTTATTTATATTATAGCATTATTAAAGTAATTTGATGTATGTTAATTTTTTATTAAATTAAAAATTGTTTTTTGGGTAGGTAGTTGAATAATTTTAACTTTGGATTCACTAAAAAGGTTGAAAATTTAGTACTGGTTTAAATTAAGATCTTCTAGTTGATCACTGATCAGTTAGGTTTTGACAGTTTTTTTGTCCTGTCGTTGTTAGCAAGTTGTCATTAAAAACTTATGAGTTATTTTAATAATTTAGCGACTAGCTTGGTTTCCGTTTTGCTAAAATTAATTCAGTTGTATTATTATGGGAAGTACGTACTAAACTTGCCATTCTTTCTTTAAATTTGCAAAAACACTCAGAAATAAATTCACAGTATAAAACTTATTCTTACACTTGTCAGTTTAAAACTTTTGGTTGTCAAGTTAGATCAGTTTAGCATTGGAAAATCTGGCCGTTGGTTTGAGTTGTTTCATCTTACTTTTTAATGCACTGCCTAAGAACATCAACTTCCGTTTGATACAGAAGTAACCAAACATCGACTACTGCAAGTCCGAAAATTATTTTATGTAAAACTAAGGGTATTTGATACAATACAATACAATTTGATATAATTTGAAATAGAGCATGAGGCACTAAACCACAATCAAGTAAGCCGTTTTTATTTGAAATTCACCATTAGTAAGTTAAGGCTGTGCAAAAAAGGGCATTAGTAAAAATGTCAACATCTTGAAAGTCATTGACTTCAGGTGTACTATAATGATATAATATACAAGAATGTTTAGAAATTTAGAGAATATCCACAAATATATAAAAGATATTAGATAATCCATATTCAGCCATGTTTAGTTAAAATTATTTTTTAGTCAGACCCTAATATAGACAAAGCATTTTTTTTTCAAAAAAATTAACAGATATCACCAAAAAAAAAGCACTGAAAAGTATAAAATAATATTTTAACGAATTTATTACTAAGCTTAATGGTAAGCTTAATTCTCTAGGGTTAGATAAGAGGGGCTTAAGTCAGAAATTCCTGTTGTCAGAAACTGAACTTAAAGATTGCATTAATGTTTGTAAATCTGATTATTACTCTCAGAAACCAATATTTGGATATAATTATTAACAATAAACTGGCTTTAAGTCCCAATATATATTTTACAAATAAATGAGTACTGACCTGGATTTTTCTAACTCAAGAATTTAACGCATAAAAATGCATAAAAAATACATCATATACAGTGTGGTCCATTAAGTGTGCAAAAAATGTAATTTTATTTTTATTAGTTGCACAACCTAAATATAAATACCGCAATAAGTTGGTGCATGTCCGATAACCATATCAGGTGTACTGAGAATGGCTTCAAGTCAAACAGCCTACAGGGTAAGCCGAAAAATATACAAATCGTTCAGATATGTCCAAATACGACGTCATATCCTTCTATTCAAAAAATATATTTTCTTAAAAATTTTATTTTTTGGTTCCACATGCCATCGACTCCTATGGTCATAAGTTTTTTACTACGCATATTATTATTAGAAAAGTATTTGCCTTATTTTTAAGAATATTTGCGAAATTTGAAACTTGTGTGTAATATCGTTGCAACACACATGAAGGTTTTGGTTACTGCAACAAATACAAATCTAAGTAAATTTTACAAATTTGCTTCAATTTGATGAAAGTTATGCAGAAGTGATTTGATTGTGGATAATTTAAAAATGTATTATGGCAGAATATAAAAAAAAAACATCATTATCTATACAGGGATAATTTAAAATTTTCAATTTTTTTTTAATTGAGGGCTATGACTTTGTATTTGGACATATCTTTTAATTCTAAACAACTCTTCTTTATAAGGTTTTTCTGTGCTTTTAGAAATAAGGGTACTTTACCCTTGAACGATTTTTATATTTTTTGGGCCGCCCTGAATGTTTTTTGACTTGAAGCCATTCTAACTGTACCTGATATGGTTATCGGACATGCACCAACGTTTGACGATATTTATATTTCGTTTGTGCTAACTAATAAAAAAAATCCTATTTGTTGCACACTTAATGGACCACACTGTATATTGTTTAATTCGTGCTTCAGTGAGCTTTCATTTGACACTCTACGCAATGCCCTTGCCCTTGTTTTTCTATTCCCAATTTACCCTCTAAAATTAACCCCCAGAATCAAAATTCAACTTTTTATACTTCAGGTTGGGCTCTCTGTCTCTGAGCCAAATTTCAAATTTTTACGTCGAATAGTTTCAGAGAAAATCGCCTGTGACAGATGGACGAACGGACGGCCACCGAAGTGATTCCGTTTTGCTAATTTTAGCACGGAACACTAAAAAACATGTTAAAAACTTCTTCATAAAATAAACACGCGGGCTGCAAAAAATTCATAGTAATTTGGTTGCCCGTTGCATTGAGTTAGGACTGGGTTTAAATAATATTCCTAATCCTAACTGAATTTTTTAAGATGTTCAAACATCAGAAAAATAGACAAAATTTATTATAAAAAGAAATATTATTTATTATAAAAATAATAGATATCTGGTAATTCGTCCAATAAAAAGTACGAAGTATGAAAATCTCACAATCTCAGGGGGGTCCTTCTGGCCCTCCCCTGCGCGCCATGGTTGTACAAGCGAACACACAGAATGATATCGCAATAAACAAACGGGCCGCAAGCTTAAACCCGAGAAAAATAATCAATTCTGAATGCGCACGCTCCAGCTATGGTGTACGGCTTGTCGGCTTGTTTTGTTATTTTAATCTCCGAAAATGTACATCAGTTTTAGTCGGTTTGTAGCTGTAATTTCGCTCGTATCGGATTACCAAATCGTTTTTTTTTTATAAAATGCCTTATGTGGTTATGTGATAGACATGGTTGGATATTCTTGTGCAGTTCCTGGATATTTTTTAAAAACTGGCTCTGGAGTCCATCTTTTTTCATTTCCACAAGACTGTCTAAGGTAAGTACTGAACATTGAATTATTAAATATATAGTTATTTTTATTTATTTATTCATTGAACCTGTGATTGAATTATGCAAACAGACAATGTGCACTTTACTAAATAGCAGGCAAATAATAAAATAATTTTTTTTTTAAAATGGCGGTCAACTTGCGGGTGTTGATGTTTAACTGTTTGATTTGTAATGTGTATTTGTGTTTGGAATTTATCATTATTTATTTTTGTTTTAATCAATAATTTTTGTGCCAAGTGTATAGCTTTGAAATGTTACTTACTCCAAAAGGTGTTTGCGAGCAATAGAAGTACTTTTCAGCCAACAATAGAAACACATTGAATTAATATTTTTTATTATTTCTCTAATTCCTTACATATTTTATAGGAATGATTATTTTAATTGAAATAATATAAGAATTATTCACATAATTTTTAGATAGTATATTTAAATTGTAGTTCTTGTTCGACTAATTAAATATATTTTAATTTGAATCACACCTCCCACAAATAGCTAATTTTTACCCAATTATACTTAATCATTCTCGTGAAATATTTTGATTTTCTAGTTCTAACAGTTCTACACTCTAAGGAATAAAAAAAATTTATTAGTTTCCAATAGTATTTTGGTCACTAAAAAATGGTAATATAGTTTTCAAAGAAGTAAGGATACTTTTGAATTCCAATAGTAAGTCTATATTTAAAGCAATATTATTTCAGTAAGGTTTTGTTGAGACAATATTTACTTTAATATAGTAACTAAAGTGAGAGTGGTCAAGAACAATACTGTTATTAAAAATAGCATTGCATTTTTTTCTGAGTATTTTTAGCTATTTAAAACGGGGCTAATGGTATGCCTAATTGTGGTTAATTTAAATAATTTATACACCAAAGTACTAAATTTTGTAGTAAGGGCAGCTCTTTATTATCTACTTAGGAATTATTATTACGGATCCTTATACTGTGGAATTGTGCCGACTTCTAAGTTAAAAACTTTGGTGTACAAGATACTAAGTTTCAAGAAAATTAAGCTCACTTCAGTAATAAATACGTATATTTCATATTTTTAGTGCATTTCGGTTCATTGTTTTGACGAAAAAATCATTTCTTTATTTTTGGTGCACGTATTCCCCTTCCCCATTCTAATAATCTCCCCCGCTTTTTATTTGTACTGTGCATTAATTATTGATTTCTTTGACCCCAATACTAAAAAAAATAAATCGTTTCATTTCAGCAAAAAGAACTTAAAATGGGACAATTTGGGAGAAATCATCTTCAAAACAAAAAAAAATCACCAAAATCGATGAATCCATTCGGGAATTTTGCGTGAAAAGAATATGTACCTATAGGGGTCGAATATATAATCTCTTCTTGTAAAGTCGACTAATAAACAGTGATTATTATTATTTATTTCTGGAACACCAAAATTTATCACACCATATTTACAGTTCATGAAAGGCCTAACAGGTGATTTATATATTTACCGGGATATTAAACTGTAAGCCACTTAACAATCAGACAATTTAAATTATAGACAAATCACTGTTTTTTAAAATTAATTTTATTTAAATTTAATAACAATTATCAGTGATATATGGGATCCGTAAATTACTTATGTCATCAGGAGTCACGATACAACTGCATCCTGACCTTTCCATAAGCGTGTGGCCTCTTAATGAAAAATAACTGATGAGTAAGAGTTTCTGTTAATAGAACACGATTTTGAGGTTAATTAGTCTTAATATGGCACGTCTCGGGGCATTAACGTTTTATTTTATATGAAGGAGTAGTTTATAGTGCAGACAATGGTAATATAATTTTTTTATATAAAAAGTAACATTGCGCTGTTTTCCAGGCGCTAAGTGAAGAGATTATTTGCATTTGTATGAAAATATTTTTTCATTCTAAAAGGTTATAATAATAGTCAGTTTTTATCTTACCGATAAGTTAAAAGGCAACTGAGATACAAGGGGTGCTTGAAAATGACACATTTTCAAAATCGCCCTGTATCTCCGAAACGAAAGGGGCTATGAAAATTCTGTTTATAGCATCATACGTTTCACAAAAAAAGTAGCTAGTATTGCGAAACCCGCAGTTCTTTAACGATAACCGCGATACCCTGCAAAAGTGTCGAAAACTGGACACCCTGTACAAAAGTGGCCGGCATTTTAAACATAATGAATAAAGTGTTTTACAACTTTAGGATCATTTTCAGATTGAAAAGGGCTTTTTAACGAGATATCACTCGACACCACCTGCCATTTAAAAATTGCAATCAAAATGGCGCCCTGCCGCCATCTTTGAAAACTGACTCACGAGTTTACACCTAAAAAGTAGTTTTGTAGTTGTTATATAACGTACCAAAAAATTACTTTTCTAACATTTGTTAATTAAAAGTTAAATGGGGTGGGGAATTTAGACGCGCACTGTATTTTCTATTCATCAATCAATTTAGATAAGGACCTCGGGCTTGCGGTAGAATGTTTGTTTTCTAAAGACCTTTAAAATGAGGTACTACACGGCATAGGGTTGCGTTTAGAGTCACCCCTCGAGGGGGTTGAAAAAGTTAAACTACATAAAAAGTAGATTTATTAACCAATAAGATACCCCTTAAATTTGGTGTCTCCATCTTTACTAATAGCAAAGATATTTGCCCATACTAAGACTTTTCGGACACCCTGTATATTGGCTGCACTGTTAGAAACTAAGATTTAGGTTAATTTTTTGACATTATTACGCATGCAGTAAAAATTCATTTCCTCAATTAGTTAATTTGTAATTAAGTCAATAAGTGAACCTTACTGTTAAGATAAGTTATATGAATTGGACCGAAAATGATAGTTCTAATAAGGATAACATCGTGTAATTTTTGACTGCACAATAGTGCGCAAGTCATCTTAAATATCTCAAGCAAGTGAGAGAGATCAAAATTTCGTCCTATGTCGGGTACAAACAAAAAATATATACAATAATAATATGTTATTGTGGGGACACTCAGCTATCAATAATAATGTAATTATTGAATCAGTACTCCATCCGTTACAGTATCAGAATAATATCTAGATCTATCACTGTCCTATTATTGATTGTGGAACACTGTAGGGTGACAGTACATAAGTTTCTAGTTAGGGACCGTTAGAAACCACATTTGGGGAATAGTAGTTAAAATTTTAATAAGGTTCAACAAATCGAACCTCTTGTGAAGGAACGTTATTTTGGCTATAGGTATTTTTAAAAAACGAATGTATTGAGGTCAGTAAAGTGTTGTATTTGAGGTACAATTTTGATCGTCAAATAAGTTTATTACTTGATCAAATGTTCTCTGAACTATTGTTTGTAAGACGTTTTTAAAGTTAAACTTGATAACTAATTTTCCAGGAATATTGCAAAAGTGGTAGGAAATATTCTTTCACAACTATAGTAGTTGAAGCATTCTGTTCGTATTTTATTTTTACGAGCTAGCAGTTTATAACTACAATATCTCCTAACTTTGCGTTATTGAGACACAAATGTAAGCTGAAATTGAATTTAGTTGTTCTTATATGAACATTTTTCTGAAGGCAGGCCAATGATTTTTAGATTTTTACAATATTTATGTATATTTTATTGCTGATATCTGTAAATGGCCTATTTAGACTATAGGAAAATTAAAGTTTTCCTGTTTTGAGTTTGGTAAATTTTGTATATACCTTATTAAGAATTTAGACTGCTTATTTGTCTGTTTTTTTACTTTAATTAAACATAATTAGTTTCTAAAAGTTGGGTGCTAAAATAGTAATTCACAATTTTGAGTTGTAGTTGCCCAATCTGTATTCAGGCAAACTTGCCATTCTTTGGTGAATTCTTACTCTTAAATTCATCTGTTGCATCTAGCGTTCTAATCTGACAACTTTGCAATGTTCCCGCCGCTAAAAATTATTCAAATTAATTTACCTTTTAATTCCTTTTGACCGAGGTCATCATTTTAATGACTTCCACAACAAAGAGAGGTTAGGATCCACGAAAATCAATTCTCAAAATAGAGCGCTTAAAATGTTCAGAATTCACCCACCAACTTAATCAAATAGCCAACATATTGTCCCCGGGTTCCCACCGGGTTCCAAACCTACTGAGTGTTTTTCTTGCCACGTATCAAAAGTTCGTGCTCTCCTAGCTCTTTAGATCACTGCGTTATAACTATTTTATTTCCCATACATTCGAGAGAGAGAGCAGAGAACATGAAGTCATGCACCGTCCGGCGCTACAATTCTGCTGTTTTCTCTTGGATTCATGTTTATTTCCATTTTCTGTAATATGTGTGCAAGTCACCGAGGTCATAAGAATGTACAGTGAACCTTCCATTACGCATACCAATAAGATTCCTAAACCCCATAATCACAAACCTTGGTTTTTCAACTTACCGTAAATGTAGACTTAAGATCGTCATGCTTTTATTGAGGCAAATAATAGATATAACTAAACTATCTCTATTTTTGCAAATGCCATTAGCAACTGCAATGGATAAATTACTATTTTCTTCTAATGTCAACTCCTTCCTAGAAATATTAGTCAACATGTTTATAAAAATCTCCTTCTTGCCCGTGATTTTTGACATCTGCGCTTTCCAAACAAAATCTTAACCTTTGCCATAAAATTTACTCTCTCTCAAGATAATTGGAATATTGCTCGTGTAGACTTTTCAAGAAAAGTTTTTAGATGGATAAGGCGCGTTATACCAAGACCTTACCTCCACCTCACTATTTCCATGGGTTGCTGGTTCATTTTCATTTGGTTGCGCCATCTCTGGCAGCTACGGCTTGTAGACATTAAAATACATCAATTTCGTTAAACACTACCTATGTATATTCATTAACTTGTACGCATGTTTTTTAAAAAGTTCCGAAGCAGATTCCCTCAGCTCTGTTCCACACAAGTAAATCAAGTCTCTTGAAAGCTTCGCTCTAGCGTACTTTTAACCTGGATTGGCAGCTTTCTTTCCAATAAATGCTTATCTGTCGTGGAAGATAGACACTCATCTAACATTTATCCAACCAACGCTGGCCTACCCTAAGGGTAAGTTTTAGCACTAACCTATTCTCTTCTACTCTTATACCAATCCCATTCAAAGTCATGCCGAGGAAAAAAGTGCTTTAATTAGTACTGAATTTGATACTTGATTTAAAATAATTCTCAATAAAACGACATTCCAAATTATCTCGTTGATCATTGTTAACAATAATCAAATGGCTTTTAATAACTATATGGTCGGTTTTGACGTACAATTCCGGATGTTGGAATTAATCTCTTTAGAAAGCAAAATAATAAATATTACTTTTTATACAAGCTTTGTTCGCTTCCCCAACCAATCAGCGGCAATCAAGTTTTAGTTAATTGCTAACGTGACCATTTGGTGACTGATTTCCAGCAATTTCTGGCTCTGAATGGTTTGTGATTGTCCTGCGAACTCGCACTGTCAAAGATGTTCGACATATTATGTTGTGTTAGCAGCCAAATGCAATTACATTACTCACACCCAGTGGATAAACTAGAGTGCGTGAGCCACTACATCTTTCCCATACAAAACATAATGATGGTCTGATTTTGTTTCGTGGTCTATTCTTCAGATTCTTCAGATACGCTGAGTGTAAGCCTACCAGAAATCGCGATAATAGGAGGGCTGCTGGATCAAAATCGAAAATAGTCTCTATCGCTGGATTTTTTCTTGATCATTACTAGAAAAGAATTTATTTCTTTGCATTGCTAACATAATCTATGTTATCAATGTTTGTAACTCTTTATGGAAAAAGCTTTGAAATTAATAATAAATTTAATAAAGTAGCTCGAGAAAGAAAAACACTTTATCACTTTAACGTTCTGCTGACAGTCATGATTTAAAAACTAAGTTAATTTTTTTTTCTAAATGGTATAGAAGAACAAGTCAAGAAGAAAATTGAATCTCGAAATTAGCTTTATAAAAGGCGGGAGAAAATTGAGCTAAAAATAAAGAAGTTGTAGATGTTAAGAAAAAAGATCTGTAACAAATCAGGCGAATATCAATAGCAAAATAAAGCGTTTTTATTTGGCATTTTTCTTTGTATATATATATATATATATATATATATATATATATATATATATATATATATATATATATATATACAAAGCAAATGTCTGAAGAAATATAATATTTTAAAGGAACTGGAAATTTTTTGACGTTGAGCGGTGGTACATTAAAATTTGGAGTCTATTATTTATGACGATACAATATACATAAACATTTCGTTGTTCCAAGAAATCACCCGATTCCACTAAAATCCTGCAAAACTACTAGTGACTTTTTAGTTTTTGTGCTGCAAAAAGCTAGCTAATGAACTAGCATTTATAATGGCTATGTTTTGAAATTTCCAGCGTTTTTCGATTCAGGGTTTACCCACAATCAGTGAGAAAAATATGTTTTGTTGCCGAAAAATGAAAACAGTACGTTGCGTTTAAATTCTTGTTTTAACTTTTAGTCTACCTATAAAAAAATAAAAATAAGGAATCATCAGACATTGTCTGTTTCAGGTTCGCAATTGACAGCTTACAGATTTTTTTATATAGCAAAAATTTTAAAGTCTAAAAGTCGTATAACTGTTGAAATGACTTACAAAAAGTGTATTTTTTAAAATTTTATCCAAAACTTTAAAATATCAAAAGTGATAAATAGGAAAAATCTTATTTTCTTTGATCTATACAATGTACAATGCCATCAAAATTAAAACCTGCAATGATTTCCAGTGAGTTTTATTTCGTTTTCTTATTATTTCCAAAAAAATATATCAAAAGGGATAATAGGAAAAAGTCCATTGATTTATACAATGCCGTCAAATTTAAAAATTAGTCAAAGAGCCCAAGGCACCCATTTTGTAACTTTAAAACGCTAAGAACTTTGAGATGCTTAGCGCGAATGACGTAATTTTGTGATAAGCACGTGCTTATCGTCAAGTTTAGGTATTCTCGATTAACCATAATTAAAATTTTGGAAAAAGAGCTCTACGTCTTAAAAACGACTACAACGCACAGTGGTACAAAAATTCTAGAAGAGAAAATAATTGATGGTTTTCCAAGATTTTTGTTAATGCATTATATTTTGCTGGTAATTAGGGTAAAGGTCCACCTAGGTATTCTCGGAATTTCTAGTCAATATATCATTATTTATGCCGGCTATAGAGCCCTAAACTAGCCGTAGTTTAGTCTTATATTTGACTGTGCTGTTTTGGTTCCTATTTAGTGATCGAACTGTGTTTTATCCAAAGGACTTTACTGACTCTGTTTCTATTCCAGAATTGTCTCCAGGACAGGTACTTTATATTTAAACAATTTGTATAGTTTCTGCATTTAAAATATAGGGAATTTTGTAGACATAGGTGTCGTATATTGCTTTGTTTAATTTTTGGTGAAACTTTACGTAGTGCACCACGAGACCCCGCGCCCGCGAAATATTTTGAGAAAAGTAGCTTAGGATCAATGGTTTGGGAAAGGCACTCGGCGTTTTGTAAATTATTATGACGTAGGGATCATTTTGTAAGAAATAAATTTACACCTCGCCTTATATTCTTTGTATTTTTTACCGACCATATCCACAGGTGTTTAATTGGCTATAGGTTTGTTAACCGAACGGGCTGAGGAAGTAGGTTAATATTGACCTCTTCTAGGTATTTTAATGTAACAGATGCTACATGAGGCCGGGCATTAACTTGTTTAAAAGTTACACCACTTGATGCCCTTAACCATTCCAAACCATAAAATCTCGTTTAAGGGAGGACTCACGGCCCAAAGCAATATCGAAGAAACGTCATTCTCTACGGGGCGCGGCGGCGCGGCGCCTGACTCGTTTCCATGAGCCCGTAAACAAAATTTAGACTCGTCTAAAAAAAGCGACTTGGTCCGTACTGTACCATTCTAGTCTGCGAACACGGTGTTTATTTGTATTGCTGATAATTCTTTTTTGTCATTATGCACTACTTCCTTTCATTGAAAAGTAAGCAGTATGCTTATATGGTAATTGCTGTGGTGTATGTGTCAAATTTGTCCTTTTCATTTTTGCCAATGTACTATAACCTTAACAGCATACATGTTTAATTGAATTATCTAATTTTTTAACCCTGCTTAATTCACGCGGCAAAATTAAACTCAGAATAATTATTTTTGACTGTATTTTAAAGTTCTCCTTTGTTAAGTAATCCCCAAGAATCGGGTTTTTATTTAATAAAATTATAAAACCTCTAAAGAAGTTTTAATTTAGCTTTTGTGAAAAAACACTTTATCACCCTCACTTTGCTACCTGCCAATCATGACTCGAAAACCAAGTTAATCGATTTTGTTCTTTCTAAATGATGAAAAAACCTCGTCAGGAAGAAAATTGAATTTCGTAATTAGCTTCGTGGCTGGTAAGAATCAATTAAACAAAAAACAAGAACTTTAAGGTGTTTGAAAAAGATAAATATTGTCATTAAAGTTGAGTGTCGTCAAGTAAGTATTACGAGTATAACTAAAGAAAGTAATAACTTACCGCGTCAATATAAGGGTGTTATAAATATTAGCTTTCTAATAAAAAGCAGTGGACTATAATTTTTATTCTAGTATTTCCTTTAGAGAAAATTAAGTTATTAACAATAGAATAAATTATAGTATTTATTTACTCTTCCGTAGCTGCCCTAATGGACTAGAAGGGAATATTGTGCTACAATAATAAAAGTAATTTTCAAGGGCAATATAATTTTTAAATAGAGTAATAATAGTCAATTTAAACTGAATTAAAAAAAAATACCGGCCATCTGTCCAATAAGCAACGTTTCGCGTATTGTATTCGAATCATGGCTTGGAGTAACCTCGAGCGCTCACTGGTCTAGACCAGTGGACGGATCGTCATAAAAAAGCATTGGCAAAATAGCGCCGCTCTACACTGCTTCGCATAGCGCCGCTCTACACTGCTTTGCATAGCGCAGCGCAGCACCGCTTTTGGCGAAAGGCTGGCTTAACTGTCTACTTTCCTCACATCTATGGCATCAGAACAATGTATATTCGGCATCGTCAGCCTTTGGACAGTACTTGCACTGGTCTGAATTTGCTTTATTTTGGTTAAACAGATAATAATAAAGCTTTTTTAAATCATCTACAACTTAAACATGATTATAAGTCTCATTTGGCATTATCAATGCTTACCCGTTAAATTCCTATTGGAATCTCGCAGACATTTCGCCAAGCTCTGACTTGGCATTATCAAACGAACGGATGTACTCCCGGATTAACATTTCTTCACATCTCTCCATCCGTGAAAGTCTACGTTCAAACATTTATAAACCTTTACGGGGAGGAGCCCTTCAAGAGTAACCATTGATAATGCCAAGTGAGACCTCGGCGAAACGTCTGCCAGATTCCAAGATTCCAGATTGAAAGAGAAAATAATTGTTTAATCATTCACAAACTGAATTGTTGATATTTGGAAGCCAGAGGGAAAATTTTTTTTCGGATCCTAATTTTAAGAGTGTTTTAAATGATCATTGCAAAAAACATTGGCCTTTGGATATGGATGGACGTTTCTCTGCGCTTTTCCTATCACATTGGAAAAATAATTCGGGCTTCTTATTGCAAACTTAAATCTCTGTACCTACATACATATAAGGACATTCTGAGTAAAGATGTTAAGTTGAAGCTCTGCGACTCCCTAATAATTTCATATATATCATATTCTAGTGTAGTTTACTGGCCGGCCATTTTAAATCAGGATAAGGATAGCTTACAAAAACTGCAGAATGCCTGCATCCGATTTGGACACAATTTAAGAAAGTACGATCATATCTCTCAGCCTTTTCTAACTCTGGCTGGCTTAATCTGGATGAACGATTTCGACTCCAGTTTGCACGATTTCTTTACAGCTTGAATACATCACGTTGTCCCTCCTACCTGAGTAGCAAAATCGACAAGCGTAGTGATACCCACGAACGTAACACGCGTCACTGTAATTTATTCAGTGTTCCTCGCTATACAACTGCTCTATTCCAAAGATCATTAATTTAGTTTCAACGCGGCTAAGATGTTTATCTCCCTGGTCTGCGAGCATTCTCACTGTCAAGATGCTGGGACGTATACTACGTAATGTTTAATAATTAGTAATTTTTTTACAATTTACATTACTAGAATCATGTCAATTTTTACAATTTTGTAGTGGTTCTAAATAATAGCGCAAAATGCGAGTAGCGCCACAGTTACTGATATATTTTCTTGTCTTCCTTTTGTTTTCGTAAATAAAGGCACTTTTATTATTATTATTATTACTCACTTAGCACTAAATATTTTAAATAACAAATAATACGGAGTGGTTAACTAAATCCCCATGGGAATTTATTTGTTTTTTAATTAATACAATTTTGTTTATTTTAAAAGTTTGTCTGCTATATTTTAAAAAAAGAATTTTATCCGATACACAGCTATAGAATAAATTACATACGAAATATTTATGTCTATATAATTTATAGAGACCTCTAACGCGATTATTAAAATACTGTTGGAATCCTGCAATCGAATTAACAACAAGCAGGTGTGGAATTGCTCCCTGCAGTTGTGATATTGTCCCATATCTTACAGAACGCCACAAAAATTTGTGAAAAGTTAATTTTGTTAAATATAAATCTTTTATTAGTTCTAGGAAATAATTCTTTACTTATTGTGTCATTCATTTTTCGTAATGAAATTATCCCTCGTGTACTGGATAGCTGCTAGTTAACGAAACTACAGTAACCACCAGAATTATTAAACGGTCTTGGGAATGTAACATTATGATAAGCTTCCACATTAGACGTCACCGACAGGTATACATCGGGAAGTATTAGTGTATTGATTTTTATTAAAACCACCAATGTCGATTATTAAAATAAATAGGGCTAGTTGTACGTAGACTAGCTAATCTGTCAGGTATTTCGGAAAATGTGGAATTTGGCACGCCATTAACATAGTTTTGGTTTATTGGAATTTTTAAATTTAAAATTTACTCATAATAATTGGTAAATAAAAAAAAATAATTTAAAAGACCTAAGAATATTGTTTAATTCTTAATATCTGATGGCATCAACGAGATCAACCCAGAGAAAGCTGCACTCATAGAACTAACTAAAGAACTTACCGATGCACGCAGATTCACTTCACCAGACTTCTTAGTTTTGTTAAAACAATGTATAAAAACGTTATGTAATTCCAGACGATCAATGGGTCCACTAATAGCCAATCAGCCTCTGTTACCAGTATTTGTTGTCCGTGTCCAAAAGGTATTCAATGATCAAATCATCACGTAGAAGGGTATTGCGAATTCATGGTTGCTGGGTGCGTAGGGGCGTATTCATGGGGGAATGGGGAGAAGATTTCCTACCCATAGGCGCTCGAGTTAGTTAATTAGAGTACGAGTTAACTATTAGGATCTCGCGCCAAAAAAAAAAACGTCAGTTGATTTTGGGAAAATTCGCAACAAAAAAATCGACAGTTTAATTCCAGCAACGTAAATAAACTTCGAATGGAAGGAGGACGTCGACGATTTTGTTCGGAAGGAATTTGCAAAAAAGTCGACAATTTGTTATAATTTGAAGCACCAGTGTTACTATTTCGACAGTAAAAATAAATAAGTAAATACATCAAAGGGATTAGGGGATGAATGATATAACATCTCAGTGACCAGGAAATGCCTTCAGAAGGTTACCTACTTACAACTCTTACCTAATCGACTAAATATATCTGCTTGTAGATCACCTCCATACGCTAGCTCTATCTCAAGAGGTTGTTCTGTTCTTTGTAGGAGATGGAGCGTTTTCCTTTTGTAGACAAAATCGGCAAAATTTAGTCAAAATTGAAAGGCGCCACCATGATTTTCTTTTTTAACGATAGGCTCTAAAAAGTTATCTATTTCGCCTCCAGCGATAGAACAAACCCAGGGAAAAAACTAATAATGTCAAGTCCGATATTTAAAGTAATAGGGAAGCAAAGCAAATTTGAAGGCAATACATTTAATTTTAAAATAATCAGTATCGAAACAACTACCTTTATTAAACGTAAGCTCCTCTAGAAGAAAAATGAGTTTACCAATATGACGTATAATAATAAAGTGGATATAAAACACCGAATGATTGGTCCAAGTATGTTTGCCGACAGCCATTATATCTGCACTATATATAGTGTCAGATGTGCCTTAAGGGTATAAGATTTAGGTTCTATATCCGAACCTTAAAATTTCCACTCTTCCAAAGTCCAAAATCATTAAGAATTAGGTTTCTGCAACCCAACCTCAAAGTCCTAAAATAATGACAACCTATACAAAATAGAGGTTAAAACAACCCCAGGTAAAAGAAATACCATCCTCAGCACGAGATGATCAAAGTGCAGTTTTCTAACTGTAATCAATTTTAGATGTTCGTCCTCGCATAGTTGGATATTTTTCCTGCAATCGCCCCCCCCCCCCCCAAACATAATTCTTTCGATATGCCACTGTGGGTGCATATAAACAATTTTTGTTGTGATTGATTTATCATCCCAAAGAAGCTGGAGCCTAAGTAAAATATCAATTTCAACGAAATAATGAGTGCAAAGTGATCAGAAGGCGTTCCATTCGATATAGAAAATGATATTTGGTGGCTTTCCCAAACAAATTGCTGCCTTTTGAAAAGTACAAAATATAAACGACTGTCCTTGCCACTGTCTTTGACGTTCATCTGCGTCGTTGTTAGGAGATTCTGGGGCCGACTTGTGTACAAAGGAAAGGTATTTTATTTAGGAAATAAAAAGAAAATCGCCACACAAGTAATGGGAACTAAAAGAAAAGAAAAAAAACACAAATATTCAATCTAAAAATAGAGTATCAATGGATACCATGGTAAAAGTTTCACAAATTCATCGGTATTAAATATTTATACAATCCAAAATTGTGTAATTACCGTGTACAATAAATAATTATGTGAGTGAATTTTTTTTCATAGTTTTGTCAGGATGAACGCGTACGAGAATGCAGTTGCGAAATTTTTTTTGGCGCGCTACACAAACGAATGAGTTATTTATTCCGATATTCAAATGAATGTCGAAATACTGCTATTATAACACGAGTTAACAAAAAGTTCTCTTTTTCTTGCGGGTAACTTCCCAAGTAATCCAAGTAACTTCTCTATGCACCCATTACCGTGTGAAGAGTTTCCGTTTAGCATGCAACTGTCTAGTAGTTTTAATTTTTTTTTTCAAAAATAACTGATATCTGGACCACTGCTTATTAACTGCAGTACAGAAATTGCCTCTCTTGTGCCTCTGACTGTAAGAAGACATCTACGGCCATATTCTCCAGTGCTAGTCCGGTCTAATTTGACAACCAAACCTTTTAAACTGACAAGTGTAGGAATACGACAACTAAGTTTTAGACTATGAATTTGTATCTGAGGTTTTTCGCTAATTTATAAAGAAAATGGCAATTTTAGTACGTACTTTCGACAATAATTGAACTAAGTTCATTCTAGCAATCCGTTCCAAGAGGAATATCATTTGGAAACCTAGCAAATCGCTGAAATATCAGGATAATTAAGTTTTTAATGACGACTTATTAACAATGACAGGATAAAAACTTGTCAAAACATAGCTGATCCACTAGAAGATTTTAACTTAAACCAGTACTAAATCTTAAACCTTCTTAGTGAATCTGAACGCTAAATTTTAGTACGAACTTTGTATTTTAATAGAGCTAAATTCATTAAAGCAACATGTTCCAAGATGAAAATCATTTGGACACCAAGTAAGTCGCTAAAATATTAGAATAACTCATAAGGTTTTAATGACGACTTAATAACAGTGACAGGCCAAAAACCTGTCAAAACCTAACAGGTCAACTAGAAGATTATAATTTAAATCGGTACTAAATCTTAAATCATTTTAGTGAATCTGAACGTTAAAAACTATTTTTTTACCTTCTTCTTTGACTCTAGTAGCCACGTCAAAACCTGAATTTTTTAGTAAAAATTTTCGAACTCGTTTGTTTTGGAAATCACAGGCACCAATATCAGAGTTTGGGTGGCAAACTTATTGCGCATCTCCAGTGTTGTTCAAAAAGATTTAAAGAAATGTGAAATTATTTTATTAATGCTTTTATCGACATGTAGGTATTACCAGAAGTTGGTGAATACCTAACAACAAAATTAATCGTTGTTATGTAGAATTGGGAAAAAGTAAAGTAGCATATGGAGAAGAAACAAAAATATGACAATCGATCAAAAGTAAAGTAAGTAAATTCCTGTAGGATAGAAGACCATGAAATTATATTCGAGCATAACTCTTAATTCTGAATAACTGTTTCTTGTAACATTTTTCCATACCTTTAAAAAATAAGCAACTTTAACTCTTGAGAGATTTCTAGTTTTTTTTCTGCCCTATATGCTACTTTCACTTTTTGAACTGCACTGGTTGTTCTTAGTCGCATCACACCCCTTATTTGTTTATTAAGGGTTAACGTTTCCATGATACCAATCTCTGTTGCAGTAGTTGCTATGGCTATGGCTAAGGAGGTGCAATTGAACAATTCTCGGAGTTAACGATTGTTGTAGCCGTACTTATTATTTTTAAATGAAATAAAGACGTATAAAATCGTCGAAATAAACGCCACTTTAATAAAGAAAATTGCCTTTTCTTGTCCCGAGAAATTTGCCGTGACTTTCTTTGAATAAGGTTTCGAAATAATGGTTGCTTGGGGAATGTTAGTTCGCTCTGACTAACATTAATCCTACAGCAAAAGTTTTTGTTACGCTGCCCTATGGTAATTCCTTTCGGGTTTCCATCTGCTTATACAGGGTGTTGCAAAACTCTGCCGATAGAATTTTACAGGTAATTCTTTGGCTAAAAATAAGAAAAAAGTTCCTATTATTATACAATACATCCGTGAATGGGATTTAGAAGAGGATAAATGGACCAAATTTTACGAGATATAAAAAGGTCACTCCTAATAAAAGTTTTTTCTTTTAAAACAACTAGGACCCACGATATGAAAAATTTAAATTCTGCCTTCAAGCACGTCGCTATTATTTTGTAATGGAGTGGCATGAACAATTTGTTTTAAACGGTATTAAGCATTTCTAAGTAAAATATTCTATTGCGGATATTATGAAAAAAATATGGGCCTTGTAGTGTCATGAACAGATGTCGCGCACCACACGTTCACTTTTGTAAAATATTGTTTTTACCCCATTACTCTAAATTCGGGGTTTTCTCGAAACCAGTATCTGACATGCTGGGATGCTACAGTTTCATTAGTATATTCAAATGTATATTCATCAGAAAATATAATAAATTTATAAAAATAGATATTTCCACTTAAAATTTGGTCCCCCACCCATAAACAATAATCTATTCTTGTCGCTTTATCTCCCTCTTCCAATGTTTGGTTGAAGTGGGGTTTGATTTATTTTCTTTTAAGATCATCTGAAAATAAGACAATTTCACAACTTCTGGAAGATGCTTAGCATGATTTCTGAGGGACATTACAGGAGTTTATCTAACAGATTGAAGAACTAAAGCTGTGGCAGCATCGTTTTGGTCATATTTTCTTCTTCTTCTTGAGATTCAAAACCTAACCAGTTCTTTGGAACTTTTTTATTGTCTTGTAGATTATCATTTTAGTTATTGGGATCTCTACAAATTTCTCGCTAAATTTTTCCATGATGTAGTGGTATGATACTTGGCCATCCCCATAACACTGGGACTGAATTGTAAAAATCCGTTGTTCAGCAGCTAGCATTTTGTTGAGAAGTATTGAAAGTGAACTCAGTAATATTTACTAGTCTTCTTCGAGAACTTCTTCTTCAAATGACAAGCCTAGTTGCGCATAAAATAATGCAAGTGCGACTTATACTATCATAAACCAGTTTTAATATTAGGTATAATAGTACAATTAGACTTCTCGGTTCAAGAAGGTTTTTAGACTTACACTAATTGAACAATTGAACATTTTTTTGATAGATTTTATCATTAAAATCGACTTATACAACTTTGCCCAAAAAAACTAGTCATATTTATAATAGGTATATGTGGTGCACTTAATTCATTTTAAACAAAAAAATTGTCTTATACTACTTTTCTTGCGCATCAGCCAATTGTTAAAGATAGCATAGCATTTTTTCTGTGTGCAATGACCTTTAGCCAGCTGAAAAACACGCTATGTGCTACGTATTTGTAGATCCAACTTATTTAATTCCTTAATTTGAATTTCCCATCTTAATGTAATCCGAATTGGATCTTATTTGCGTCAGCGGTGAAAAACATACCGATTTGAACAAATTCCATTAACGGAAAAGGGGTCGTGTTTGAGTTGGCTGTAACCTCTTTCATCTCATTAAGGAATGCTTAAGACCTCTTTTGTGAGTTTCGTCTTAGTACATGTTTTAAAAGAATGTTTTGGAAGTTTCTGAAAGAAGCGTTTACATATTGTTGGATGGCTGTATCTCTTTTGGGGAAATTGAAAATAAACATTTTGGAAATCGGGTGTGAAAAAATTGTTAAAATACAAAACGGGGAAAGTTACTTTTATTACGAGCTTTTATGTGTTAAGCGAAGGCGTTTCAGCTAAATAAAGGAACGTTCAAACCTATCTTTTACCCTACTTGTTGGGGAAGCCAGTTGTGAAAGCAAAAAACTAATAAATAAAGATGAACGTGCTAAATTCTATTGACATGGGGAGCTAAAAATTCATTTGCGAAAGTAATCGATTTATAATCAGTGCAACTGAAGCATCAAAGCGCACAGAGTGAGCCAGGTCAAGTTCTCGCACAGCCGACCATTTCAAGCACTTTTCGACCCCCCTCTATCTTCGAGGCTAGTTGCGTTACAGGACGGAATGTTCAGGGGGTTAATGTTACCAAAATGACGCAGTATTCCAAATTTCATTCTAGGTGGAATAGTTTCCAAGATACGAGTGTCCAAAAATCACAATTTCGGGCACTCACTGACTCACTGACTGACTGACATCATCATAAATCTAGATTACTTCCAATCGAGCTAGAGCTTTGAAATGTGGATAGATAGTGTTTAAGGTGATAATTACGAAAAAATCAAAAATCAATAAAAATCAAACGTGGCAGAATCTGACACAAAATAGCGACCAGGCAGTCTGTGTATACCTTGGATGAATTAGAAAGGATTCGATGTTCCGTATAGGTACTGTCAGCGTATCGAACGTGTAACCTGTTTATTTGTTGTTTGTTACGAAAACATCTTACCCTAGAGGTCCAGTTTACGAACTTTAGGAAATATGTAATTGAATCAAGAATGGTAGTAGAAAGAGATAAAATAGCATTGGAGTGTTTGAGCTCAGAAGTGTTGTTGTCTCTGTGGGTTGCTTAGGAAGTACGTGTGAACACTCGGTTACACGTATGTCTTTGTCTAATGAACTAGAATAGAAAAAGTGCGACTTATTGATTTATAAATGACTCGTAGCGACTTTAAATAAGCCTTTAGAAATAATGTATTTAAGAGCTTTCTAACCTAAATTTATTATTATTTAGCAGAAAATAAAATATTTTAGGGCTTTTATTACTTTTAGTAAATCTTGTGATGCTTCTAACGTATTTTTGGTACAAAAATATAAGGTAAAATAAGATGTGGCCAATGTTTACAAATTGTGTTTACAGTGTCGCTTAGAATGGTTTGTTTTGGCTTCAAAGAATGTTAAATCATCCCGTATCCATTCTTAATTCATCCAAGGTGTACACATACTAATAAATAAATAAATATCATTTGGTATCTGAGCAAAAAGTTATGAAATCCCATCTAAAACATACATTTAAAAAAAATCAGGCCAAGTTCTCGTCAGGACTGTGTGTTTTGTTATCTGAAAAAATAACCGAAGTGTAAAAATTATGCTAAGTTCCTTACCTACTTATTATTAGCACTGTTTTCATAAGCACAGATAAATACTGTGTGAATTGATAAATTTACGGACCAAACTTGGCAAGTTTTTATTACAGAACTGATCAATATTGATAACTTGCCAAGTTTGGTCTGCAGATTTTCAATTCACACAATATTTTTCTGTGCTTATCAAAACACTGCTAATAACGTGTAGCCAAGGAACTTGCATATTTTTTTCGTTTCAGATATTTTTTTCAGATAACAAAACACACAGTCCTGACGAGAACTTGGCCTGTTTATTTACATGTTTATTCTTGGTGGGATTATTTTTGAAATAAAAATTAAAACCAGAAACTTTAAGGGGCCAATTGTCTCTAGACAAAAATTTCGACTTTTGGTTTTTATTCTTGATGTGAAATGTCATTGTGTTCGTTTATAGATTTTGATACGTTGACAGTGAAAATTGACCCACTACACAGTAAAAAATCCAGTTGATTAACCACAAGAGATGTCTGATTTTATTGACCGGATTAAATTTTTTGATTTAATTTGTAATTATTTTCTAAATCAGTTTCATAATCTTCGTTATGATTCAAACAAATTACTCATTCTCGATTACTTTAAATCGATACTGATCAAATGCATAAAAAAGACAAACATTTTAAATCATATTTCCTTGTTAAAATAATCACAATAATCAGTATCAATCACCTACTGACTAAAAAATACTCAAACTTCTAAACCAAGCCGCCAACACATGCGCAGTACGCAACCTTTTAATCACAAGGGAGTACCGATATCCATCCACCCCGCTGCAATCTGCAAAAATTCCATTTAATCGGCAGTAGGTATGGCGGTTTCTGTGGTAGTGCAATGTGCAATGTGAGGTTATAACGAATGAAGTCGTCAACCTGTTCTAAAATTTTACGAATATTCTTTTAAAAACTTTGTTGTTACATCATGTTGGTGAAATTATGTTTCAAAAACAAAAGAAATACGCAAAAATCTCAGATCTTGAATCCAATCCCTTGGAGGAACTCATGCACCAATGTAAGTTATTTTCCATGTATTTTCAAAGAAAAGATTTGTCATGCCAGGTCTTCATTAGTGTTTTATGTATTTATTTACAGATGAGTAAATAATTTTCGTGTTTTTACTTCATATAATTATTTTCAACTTTTACACTGTAAAAAAAAATTATTAAATTTTAAATCAAATTCAACCCAATTTTGACTAAATCCAGGTCCACGCCTCACCTCCCCGGATTTTTGTTTATGATATGGGACAAACAATTCCCATGCTTTGGGAATTTGCATTACCTATCTTTTATATAATTTCATCTGTTTGTTCTTTAATGTGTTCCCTTTTCTTATGTATTATAGTATTGTCATTTAATAAATAAAATCGACGCCCTAATCAGGTACTTTATAGGGCGGAGAGGGGAAGGGCGGTGCTACTGATGATTGCATATCAATCACATTGGATTTAAGATTTAATAAAAAATGATTAGAGTATTATGGAAATTTAATCATTATGGAAGAAAATTTTAATAAAAATTGATTTAGATGTAATCAGAATTAATTGTTAGGTTAATCAATTTTGAATAAGAAAATTTAATCACAGATCCTTCGATTTAATCAATATGCAGTGTTAATTTTTTCAATCAATCTGGCGTGGACCTGGATTTAGTCAAAATTAGGTTGAATTTGATTTAAAATTTAATCATTTTTTTTTACAGTGTACGCATTAATGAGGTGAGTGCTTTCAACCTACTGCTTACTATTTTTCTAAGTAATGACAAAATAAATCCATATCTTCGCCATGCTAATTGGTGCTGAAGCTGTCGATATGCTGCATGCTTTCGACTCCCGACCTAGAATAGGATCTCTGGCAAGAGTCGAACATAGCGAGCATTAGACGCATTTTTCGATTAGTAAGTGTTTGTCGTCAAGTTTGGGTATTCTAAATGAAGCGTGTTGAATATTTAAAAAAAAAACATTATTTTGGAAACGACTAAGACGTGGTAATCGTTGTGCTGTGGGTTTTGCTGATTTGACAAAAACGCCATTTTATTTAGGACTGCGCGCGTATTGCAAATACATTCTTTTTTCTTTTGCTAACTTTACCAGTTTCGACGGCATGATGGCTCAAAAATGATTTAAGATGATAAAAAGTGTAGAAAATGTAAGCCAAATTGTCAATGCCTTTGAATTGCAAATCGATCACTACGTGGTAGTCGTTTTAAAAACGCCAAGCGTTGATTTGTACCATCTTGTCAATAAGCCCCTTCCAATCCAAAATCAGCGGTATGTACACGCATATGGTAGACAAGAGGACAAATGGATCAAAAAATGAAAGATGCAAAAACATTCTTTATTAACGTTTTTGATTTCTTTAAAAATAATATCCACGATGCCAAAAATTTGTTTTTTTGTACAGGGTATGCAGAAAATACAAAAACGTACAATTTGGTTGAGTAAATTTGCGTTTTTAAAATATTAATGCAAACGTTAATAAACAAGTTGTTTTAAATTTTAAACGAATTCTTATACCAGATTTTCCCCAACCCCCAACCCAAGTAAACATTTGAAATTGTTGACAAAGGATGCTATAACGAGGACAGAAAATTCCGAAAAATCAAAATATTTCAAAAACTATTAGATATAGGGATAGGACATTCTCTACAAAATGTAATGAATTTTTGGACGAGCCATAAGGTGGCAGAAAAGTGTATCTATAGGGTGTTCGATTAAATAAAAGTGACATTTTTTAATTAGAAGTTTTCTGACTTTTGACCTAGAAATAAAACATCCTGTAAATGAGATGTCAATCATTTAATAGCGAATATGTTTTTTGACTTAATTTACTTATGATATAAATTATGAATCGCTTAGAGTCAAAATGTAAGTAGTATTTTCACAATAAAGAGATGCTTGCAAATGCTAAATTTTCATTATAAGTCGAATTATCTTTAAAACAATGAGTTTTTCGTATATCAAACCTAGTGAAAAAGTTATGAAATTACACGCAGAATACAAAAATCTATTCAAATACAGGGTATGCCGTTTAGAAAAATCCAACTTTGTGACACACTGCTTTCCGAACGCACTCTGTGTAATTTAAAATATTTTTAAAATGTGCAGAATATCCAACCACACCTTAAGACAGAAGCTTATTATCGACAAATCTTATCTTCAATGCATAAACTTACTAATGGTTGACTCACCCGGTATACTTTGCCAAGACTTTGATCACTGTTTATGATATTCAGAAATAAGAAAAACTTTTTAACAAGAATACTTTTCTCTACATACAAGAATTTAACTTTCAATAAAATATTTTCAGCGTTTAAGTTAAAAAAAGTATACAAAATTGTTTCATATAGAAGCAGAGCTTAAATACGCGGCTTGTTAAAAAATCTTAAAAGATTTTTTTGGAGGAATGTTTACACAAAAACAGAAACAATAAGTTTTAAATAAATTAGCCTTCCACCAGTTTTTCTATATTTTATATTATATTTCTACTTTTTTTCCTAATTCTTCATATACAGAAGGGATCATATAGGCGACAGGTTAGCCAATTTTTTTTTATTTAATAGGTTAATACATATTGTCATAAAAATCATTGTAGCAGACCTTTTGCTTGAAGTACCCCTATAGATTAAAATTTAATGGGGTTTTGCCAGGCGATCAAGCATGCCAGGGACGCTACTATGTTCACGCTTGCTGACTATCGTTTTTCAGTCAGATGATTATCGAATACGGAAACAATCAACTGGTCACGTGAAAAATGCCATTAGAGTCAAGAATATCTCTAGCCAACTTGAACGTAGTAGCACCCCTGGGGTGCTACTATGTTACGTTTGCTGCCGATATCGCTTTTCAGTCACGTGATTCTCGAATACAGAAGCAATTGACTGGTCACGGAAAAAATGTCATTAGAGTCAAGAATGTCATCAGTCGTCGTGAATGTGGTAGCAACCTGGTCTTAGCTTACGTCGACACTGATAAAAAAATTGTTGATGGTTGAATTGATTTACATATTTAGTCAAAAATAAGAAAATTTACTAGAATGTGCTAAAATTTTTAAGATTTTACGTTTCGATAAATATCTAATCTCTTATATTAAGATACGTGTTTAAGTTTTACCTCAGTTTAGAAACAACTTTGTTAAATAAATTTTTTCAATACTTATGTGAGTCTTTTGTTTAAGATTACTTCTTACATATTTCAGTATTTTGAATACATTCTTTATCACGACTGTGATCACTGGTAATGCCATCCAAAGATCATTGAAACTTTTTGTCAAAAATAATCTGGACTCGAAAAATGAAAAATAATCCAGCCTAAACAAACCCAAAGAAAAAGAGTACGTTCCAATCCGAGGAACCACTGCATAGTATTCATTATTTATTACTTATTATAACAAATTAGCTAAGTTTCATAGAAAAAAATTGTATTTGGCCTATTGTCAGACACACAATATAAATCTAAAAATAAAACCTATTGAGGAAAATAACCCTCCAGAAGATAGATATATTAAATATTTCTTTTGGACAAGCCAAAGCACAACGCAGGAGTTTTATTCGGACGTCAATCATAATAATTTTGATTGGACACCTGACACCATGTTCCATGTGCATATGTCAAGAGTATAATAGTTATTAAATTATGTCCTTCATCTTTTGTGATAACAACAAATTAGTAAATCTGGGATCAGTGGCTGGTATTAGTTGTGCAATTGTTATTTTTATGATAAATTATTTGATCTCTTACCTTCTTGATAAATACTTTCTATGTCATTTTTTAACGCCTGTTTTAGTAATGTAACAAGACCAATTTTCAAAAATTATGAACAAAAAAGTAATTGGAGCATATTATCTTACTTTGTCTTATATAATATATCAGATTTGGAGCTACTCACAGCAGAAGTAGACCCTTAACTGCCAGGTGTCATAATTATTTAAAAATCGAATTTGAGATTATGGCTTCGATCGTATTATTTGAGGTTTCTGTCGAGTTGAATTTGAGATTTCTGTTGGTTTTTGTTTCTTACCCAAGAGCACAGTGTTTCGTTTATATAGGGACTAGCTGGACAAGAATATTTTATTTATGTTTGTAATATCCGATGAGTAATGGTGTGTAAAAATGAATAATAAGTAAATTTGAGCCAGAGGAAAAGCGAGGAGACCTTTATTCTTTATAAAAGATGAGTTTTTAAAAGTTTTACAAGGCGATATCTCGAAAACTGTTTAAAATAGTTTCATAAAATTTTGGCGAGTTAATAAGGAGACGGGGGAACATATTTAAATATATTTTTGACGTTTACCCCTCTCTATTTTGAGGAGGATTTTTGGACTTTGAATGAGTATGTACTTTTGTTTATAAAATTCGAATCTACGTAAACTACTCCGCCCGATCACTGAGATTAATAACGCCCGGCACGGTTAGTACTTGGATGGTTGACCGCTTGGGAACGCTGTGTCTCACCGCTTTAAACAAGGAAGGTGGTAGATGAATTCTCGGCTGAGGTGGTACCACCCCACACATCCACTTAAAAAGGGCTTGTGAAATCCCTATATATGGATGTTTCCAGCTCTGGATGTGTGAGATTTCTCCAGAACACCCACGGTAGGTGATATGTACTTAATCTTTGGTCTACGTGGGAGGTCAGAAAATTAAAAAAAATCTGAAAAGATACAGGAGAAAACATGGTGATACGCATGGGCTTAACTAGACTTCGTATGGAGGGGGGAAGTGGAGCACTCACGTAAAGCCATTTTTTCTGACAGAGGTAAAACTACACCAGTGTTACATATTTTTTTTAGGCCTATTAACATTTCGGGGAGCTTGGTCCCCCCAAGTCCCCTCTAGCTACGTCTAAGGTGATACGGGTATCTGATAATAAGCGATATTGAAGTATGTCGGCAGACGGGTAACGGCCATTGTATGTTAGCTAAGTAAACAAAGATCAAAGCAAAAAATTGGTAGATGGTGACCTAAAATAAAAAGTTGACCAGGAGAAGCTCACAACCGGGAGTACCAACTTCTTTATATTATGGGTGAAGATCCTTGACTAAAAAAATTTAATGAATAAAAACGTTAAGACCATTAGATTTACTCGTAATTTTCTCTGTAACTGGCTTCATTTTTTACTTTTTTTAATAATTCATGTATTTCTTATTATTTCGCTTCGTTGACCACCCGAAATATCAACGAAGGCTAAATTATTTCTAAAATATTAAAAACATTTTATTTACCATTTCCACAAATACCTATTTTTGTTTTATGTCCACATATTCGTGTTCGCTTGCCAAATATTACTTACGCCCTTAAGAACCAAGAACCCGCCCAACGTCGATCTAAGTTTCACGGCGTGGGCTTATCCTGAAACGTGGGTTGTGGAAAAACAATGAACCATATAAAGTTGAACAGAGGCAAAGTTGAATAAGATGAAAAGAAATTACCGTGTCTCTTAAGAACTAAGCGTTATTGACTAAATGTCTTTATAGAATTTTTACCTAACATAAAAACTGTAAATTCGTTTCTGAAAACCTTTTACATTTTTCAAGAGACACTTTCTCAGTCATAGGTTTTTCGTGTGTTAGTATAAAATGACTTAAAAATTTCAGCTCTGTCTAAAACCATTTTTAGGATCCGCGACGGTACATTTTTGAAAGCTTTCAGACCATTCTTGATCCTATATTTCTTTAGTTCATCTTTTTACTAAATAGAAAATACAAAAGCAGTAAAAATGCCACATAAGCTACTTTTTCGTTAGACTGTTCAGTCAGTATTGCGGTATTGTGAAAAAAATAATACCATCTGCCCTGTGAAGCGATTGTAATATATAAAATTGTAAGATATGATTGTGCCTCTGTAACCGCAAATCCCTCAAGAGTTTTATGTACGTATGTATGTAAGTAAAACGAAAATGCTGACGCTAATACAGAAATTCAATTTTGTTAAAAAGGAAAAATGCTTTTAAAGTTACAGACAGCTCACGTTTTTAAAAGCTATTTTAAAATAGAGATCATTCCCATGTTTGAAAAACAAGTTTCAATATTTGCTACTTCTGATAGAAACAAAGCTTTGCAGTGTCAATAAATGCCATTTGACGGCATTTTTCTCTTGTTTTATACCACTCGCAAGTTTTAAAGTGAACATTTTAGACTTTCGTCGATTAACAGATATTAGCGAGATTCTTTTTTAAAATTTGGTTTTAAAAATGCACATGCTTGAAATTTAAATTTAAATTTTGTTCTATATAATAATAGCAACCTACTGGACATTCTCACTACGGTTACGGTTTACAGTTAAAAAATGGATATTTCGTTTAACATCAGCTTGGTTGACAAAATTAAACGGTTTTTAACTGTCAACCGCGACCCTTATCATGCCCATCTGAAAATGTGTATTAAATTACTGCGTTATGTTCCATTTATACGGGAAAAAGTTTAGCCAAAAGGCTTTTTAATAATTTTCTTAAGTACACTAACTTTGAAACACGTCACTGAAGAAGAGAGTCTTCTTTTCTTCGAAGAACTTTCTTCTGGTCCAACAAGTCCTAAAACTATGGCACGTCTAAAGAACTTTAACGATATAACTCACAGTCACTGGGAATTTTACATATAATATTTTACATATTGGGAATTTTACATAATATAATATTTTACATATTACATATTTAGAAAATTTACAAGTGCTGCATGTGAGAATTATATTTCTTTCATCCTTCTAATTTCTTAACATTATGTAACGCGTTATTCGTACATAATTGTGAATCTTAAATACAAACTGCTTGAAATGGAAAATCATTTTTACTTTTTCTTCATAACCATAAATATGTGTTCAATTTAGGATTGACAATAATTGCGGATAAAGCAGAACTCGTTACTTAAAAAGAAATTAGAAAACAGAAAGAAATAGAAAGTAAATTTACGTAGATTGTTATATTGCTGAATTTTATAACTTTACTAGAACATTAATTTATCAAACGAACAACGAACTACACAAAATGCTTGTTTATTGTTCCAAGATTCAGAAGGAAATGACCGTGAATGCCGGCTTGCGTTTAATCTCGCGGCATTTTCAATAAATGTGATTCCGTCAACATTTGACTTGTATAGCCGGACGGCGTGACAGATTTACAGAACATATAACGTAAAAATTGGCGCTAATTTGTGACGTATAAGATTTCGGAATATAAACGGTATTTTTAATTTGTAATTTTGCTTTACTTTGTGAAATTATATATTTTATAAATGATTTTCTTTTAGGAATTAAATTCGCATAACTTATTTTGTGATAACAAAATATAATAGATATAATTTATTAAGGAAAAATAAGCAATATCTTATGGAACCAAGTTGAAATTCTACAGTCATTTTTTGCATTGCAAACAACATCGTTAAGTTATCATTGCTACATAATAAATGGCTGTCGAATGATTGGTGTCAATTTCTTGATTGTTTGGTAATATGTATATTTGAAAAGGAACAATTTTGTCCGTGGTTCTATTCGTTAACTAAAATTTTGCTTAGTATCCTTAAAAACTGTATGCTAGAGAGCCAAGCTCTATTCACCATTCACTAATAATAATAATAAATATTATTGGTGGCACTCTATTTTGCTGAAACATCATTTTTAGTGTTTTAGTGTTTTAAACTAATCGAATATTCTTTACAAAAAATGTGACATTATGTTTTTTGTTAAATCATTGAAAAAAGTAGAATTTCATCTTCTTTGTGACACACCTTGAGCTTTTTCAAATTAAGTTTTTATAACCACAGTTTTCCATCAAATATATATTTTATTTTAGGTAAGCGAAATACCGGTTCGTTGACGGCTAAATAAAGTTATGTAAGAAAAAAGAGACATGGAGTAAAACTGTAAGTATTTACTTTTTTTACGCTTCTAAGGTTTGGACGTAACATGTATATTTTTAAGGTGCATTTTATCTACTTAGTATAGTTATTGGCTATGTTTTGGAGTACCTATTAACAATATCTGACTTTGTCAGTTTGAGAACCATAATAAAAGATATGCCATTAGCTATTTGTTAATTTAAGATAGAGTTTTTATTTTATTGACTAGTGAAAATATTCGGTGGGTAGCCTAGTATAAATCGAAGCATATAAATATTTAATTACATTTGCTTAGGTCAAAAATTTATGAACAACATTGATCGAAAACGAAAACTAATTATTACTGATACTTTCTAATAAATCTCAATAACTCATTCCAATCTGCATTAATTCTTCATTTATTTTTTTATTGAAGTCAACTCAATTCCTTTTTATCCAATTTAATCCAACCCACGTTTGATTTGTTATTTATATTGGGAACTTTACATTCGGGGATTTTTGTTCATGACGTTTACCGGTAAGATTTGTCAACTTTAAGTCAAAAATAATAAAGAAAAGCCTTTTTTAAAAGCACGTTTTTAAAACTTTCCCATGCCTTCACACTCCGGTCCTCAGTTCTCATCCTGCCGCTTCTTCACGTGGTGATGGCACTGCTGGCTGAATTGAATACTACCAGAAACAAACGCTGACTTTTAGGGCCAATTTGATACCATTAACTTGTATCTCAAAACTATGGTTCAACTGGTTTTGAAAGAAAATATGTTTATACGTATTATGTTAAAAAGTCCCTAGCACGGGATTCACAATCGCTAACACCAGTCTAATTTGACAATCAAGGTTTAAACTGACAAGTGTAAAATAAGACAACTAAGTCTTGTACTATGAATTAATTTCTGTATCTTTTCGCCAGTTTATAAAGAAAATATCAATGTAAGTATGTATTTGTCATAATAAATTTATTTCACCAACAAGCTCCAAGACAAAAATAATTTGTAAACCAAGCAAATTGCTGAGGTATTGGAATAGCTCATAAGATTTTAATGAAGGATTTTCCTACTGTAGGATCCAATATTTCCAAAGGTGATTTAGTGTCGACGCAAAAAAGTTCTCCAGTAGCTTTACCATGTTGAATCAGAAATTAAAATGGATCATAGTCAAAGGCAAGAACAAACTAAAATATACGATTTCTTCAAAAAATAATTGCAAATAATATGTAGGTACAGGGATATCCAAATAAAAGTGAACAGTGAACACTGAACATGCCTTGTAACTTTTGTATTTTTAAAGATGGGAAAAAACTTGGGGATTTTTATGGATCATTCATATATCTTATCAGCAAAACAAGTGACCATCGAATAAAAAAAAATAGTATAAATCATCGATTTTCCCTCTTATCTTAAATTGGATGGTGTAATTTTTATCATATTTTTGGATTCTAGGAGAAGTTCTAGACATATTTTTTATAACATACCCTATGCGGTTTTTCAATCATTTTTGAAAAATTTCAAACTAAAAATTTTTTCGGATAAATATACTTTAAACGTAACCATCCAGGTTGCGAACGAAATACCTGCTACCTTTTTAAATTTTCGTCGTAGGTAAGTCAAAGTTACTGTCAAGGTTGGCAGTAATACTTTGGTCACCGGGAATTTATAATTTTATTTTTATGCGAAATGAGTAATTTTATTAAACAATAAATGTTTGGCCGTCTAACTATTGTAAACACTGTAAATTAGAGTGAGTAAATATGTAGAAAAAAATTATTATTTACGCCATTTAAAAAACTTCATGTACATTGCACCTATCCCTAAATAACTGGTGTATAACAACCCTACCGAATTATCAAACCCCTTTTCAAAAAAGGGTAAAAGGGATTACCAGTATTATACAACACTTTTGCTTTTATTGCATTTTATAGTATGAGATTAAACTTAATGTTATAGAGATTGTTGATTTTTATTAGTGATTAATATTTGAAAGCAATAACCAGTGATTATAAACAATATCAAATGAATTATAACATAAACAGATAAATGTTCATTCATTGGCGAACAAATATCAAAAGGAATTTTTAACATGTCCGCACATAATTCTTCGCACTTTTCATACATTCTTCTCCGCCTCTGAAGTGTGTTTATAATATTTTCAGCATCATTTTCGTTCAAATTTCTTACTTCATTTCTTACCTTCCTTTGAATTTCTTCAATATGTTCATTATGATTGCTGTATACGACATTTTTCAAATGGCCCCTAAGAAACGTATCTAAAGATGTGAGGTCTGGGCTATTTGCAGGCCAATGTAACGTTCCATATCCACCGATCTATTTGTTATAGACGTGTTGAAAGTTTGAGCCAAAACACTTACCTACAGTAGCTGTTAAAATTAGGAAAGTGACTGGGTGACTGCCCGCAACTTTACCTCCACCTTTAATGGTTATAAACTTAGTAAACAAAAACATGGAACAATAATTTATTATTAGTAGACTTGCTTGTTATAAACTTTTTGTCCGTCTGATGCTATAATAAACTTTTTTCGTACAAAAAAATATCTATTTATTGTTGGTAGTCACGCTAGTACAGTAATAAGCATTATCGTTAGTGACAATTTACCAAGAACTAGCAACTTTAGGTCAAACACATTTTTTTTTACTTTATAGATTGGTAACTTGAAAACTGTTTTAGTAAAACTTTTTATGCCACAATGAATAATTATAAGTAATATACCTACAACTCATTTTTCTTTAGAAATTTTTACATTTAAGCAAAATCTATAGGTTGACAAACTTCATTAACGTTGTTTAGTGGATGGCGATATAGAAATTGTATATGTACACACCATAACTCGGAACAATAGATCGGAATCTATCGTAATTAGTCAAACCAAAAACAACCATCATTATTTTTAGAGGTTTTAGCAAAAACAAGACAACTGTACCGGGTAGTATAAGTTTATAAAAATTTAAATCGCAAAAATCGCTATGACTTTTAAATAGAATGTTGAAAAGTTTTTTTTGTATCTTGTAACGGCTCATGAAGAACGAAGCCTAAGTAAGTACCATGTACTTACATGAGTGTACTGGGGAAGTTCGGCCGCGCCGCGCCGACGGCAACGCCGCGCCGTATAACATCGCGTATGCGCGAAGCTGAGGGGCCAAATTAAAAAATTGGAAAACATGAAAGGAAAAAGTTACGGCCAAAAGTACCTACCGTATCCATAGTAATCCTTGTCGTGATAATTATCACCGTGGTAACCGACTTACATCCTCCATATACTTGAATTTTAAATTTTTATTGGTTAAAAATTCCGAAGTCTTTTTCTCCTTAAACGATAAATTTTCTTTCAAGGGATAACTTTAACAGTTAATTTAAAAACGGTTCCAATTTTCCACAATGCACTCCGTAGAATTTGCTAACCGTTAAATCAGAGTCATAAATCATACGTCAATATTTTACAAATTACACTGAACATAATTTTTAGCAGCAAAGCAGAAGTGGGTCAACAGGGTATACACGAAACAGAAATTTAAAAGTGGAGGAAATGATAATAAATTATTACAAGATATAAAACATCAACGAATACGGAAAATTTACTACTTGGTAATAAAACAGGTAAAAATATTACTTTCAGGACGCGGCGCGGCGACCAAGAGATATCTCTCACCAACCCTTCGTGATATAATTTTTTTGCACCCTGTAGATTAAAACCGCTACTTTAATCTTTAATTTCTTATACTTGAGTATCACATTTGATTCCTGAGGAAACATGAATATACAATTAACTCATTTATGATTGGGGAAACTAACATAAATTGAAATTAAAATAAATTCGCTATTTTTATCTGGTGCAGCCTAAGTAGACTTCAAGCCTATGTACTAACAACCATGGACGTCTAAAGAGAAGGGAAATGTAATATATAGATACGGAATTTAAAGGATTGGAAGCGAAATGTAATATATAGATACGGAATTTAAAGGATTGGAGCAGGAAATTTGTTCCATAATCTGGAGACCCCATATATGGATGAACGAAAAAAGTGGGTTGCTCGAGGTTCTTGTAGCTGGACAGTATAGAGATGAAATGATTGCGGTCAGTTCTTCTAAACAAAATCCGTGGAAATATTGGTAGAACAGGGACAGATCCCCAAAAGCGCGGCGATGGGCAAGAGAATGGAGTTTTCTTGTGAGAACTGGGTCATTGATGAGTCGAGTGGCTCTCTTTTCCATAGAATCAGTGTCGAACGTCATGCTGCTCCTTAGACATGGGAACAGTTTTCTAAGTTAGGTCCTATTTGGGAAACATAAAGAGTATGTAAGTAGGAAGGGTTGTGTTTATCTGATCTATGTGCACAATAATTGCCCCCGTCCAGTTTGAGCTGCACTGCCAGATACCCTCTTCTAAAAGCAACTCTTAGGCCCAAACAATGTCTTTATTAATGTTAATCAGATGTGCAATTAACAATAATACATAAACATCACAATACAGCACCCTATTCTTTTACTCGTAAAATATTTACATTTCCATTAGGATATTACGCTTACGGAATATCTGTAATTTATAAGTTCATGTAATTACGATTGAACAGTGCCATTAAATCCGACTAGAGCTCCTACACATAAAGACATATCGCTTTAGCGTGTACCTCAGATGCTTAGATAAATGGGTGTTTTGACGTAAACGCCAGCATTGATTTATCTGTTTTCTATATTATTAATGTATTATATTATTACCTATAACATTATTATACTTATAAAAACAGCAGATTCGAGCAGACAGAACAGAGCAAACCCCGTAAAAACATTATGGCCATTTTGGCGTTTACAGGAGGTGACTACATAACACAAACTCCCAACTGTTTGGCCACGTCTCTTAGTATGGTTCGAGCAAATTGGGATAGTATAATGCAGGTGCGGTCCGTGAGTTTTTTTACAGGTGGGTCAAATTTTGTGTGCAACTAGTGATATCAACTTAACCAGCAAAACACACTTTTTTAATTAAGGAAGGTTTTTTAGCAATGTGCCTAGTTATGCCACGAGATTATTTACCTACATATAAACACCGCAAAAAACTTAAAATACTAAAATTGCATTTTTTCTGATACTTATTTTAACTTAAATGCAAACAGTTTCTTGCACCGCTAAGGTCATCGTTAACACAAGGAGCCTTGTGCACTTAAGGTATGACCAAATTAACAATAGGCAAAGGAAAGATTACTTTAAAGAAAATCGATGGATTCAGTGTTTCCAAGAAAATAGCCGAAAAAATAAAAATTTGGAACGTAGCACCGTACGGATTTTTACATGTAGAAAGACGACACACAACATACCACACCAAAAATATGTTATAATCGTCGCTAAGGATATGTATCACATATAAAATGATTAAGAATTCACCGAAACTTAAATTTTTTTAATTTTTACTTTTATATCTATATTCTGTGATTATGTACGCACCGAATTTTGACACACCAAATAAACCATAGTTGAAAGATTATCACAACCTAGAGCGCATGTCTGCAGCTTTAAATCGATAGGCGGGTCCGATGATGCGTTGCCAAGTTATTGTCAAAGTCGTAATTACTGTAGGTTTTAATGTTTTATAGGCACAGTTACAATTATAATTATATTAGTAATTACCAAAATATCTTAAAATAAAATTAGGTAAGCTTATATTAAATGTATAAATGTATCGCGAATATTGTTTTAATAATAAACTGATCAGATTTAAATTAGTGCGTCAGAATTTGCGACTACCTGCGTGGAGGCGTTGACGGACACGCGCTTCCGAAAGCGATATTATTGGTGGGCCGTCGACAAATTTTGTCTCTTTTTAACTTTCTACAGCGCGTATGTTTGTTTCTCTCTTAGCTTTAATACATTTTATACAGTCCATATACACCGATGAGGTCAATTTAAAATACGGCGACTCCGGAGCAAGTTTTCCTTGATTCTTTCTTGTGGAGTCTCGCATGAAATTTGCACTTTTTTTAATTAAAAGATTATTTATTGGTTTTAAAAAATAAATTATTAGGTAGATCATTGGAAATAAATTTAGCTGGGTCATTGACCTTATGGATGAGCCGCGCCTGGTATATTATGCAATGAGCAATTAGATAGCTATTAAGACATGAGTATGAGAAGCCTACGGCTCGTGTCCATTGCCGTAACCAGGGGAGGGGGGCTTAGGGGGCTTAATTTTCACACACACACAGAAAATGCTATATTATTACATTGATTTTGCTGATGTGCATTTCTGTAAAATGTGCTTACATTTATTGTTTATTTTTCAACGAAAAAATAAAAAATTTGGGCTTTTTAGTTACATTTACATTCGCGGAGCAATTGCCTGCGCCCCGTTGTTATTTGTTTATATCTTTTAAAGTCGGTCAATGAGGTATACGTTCATGAAAGAGAAACTTAAAAGTGGGAAAAGTAAATTAGAGGATATAAAACATAAAATATCTCTTTCTTTTACACCTTTAATGAGAAGCTTTCCGAAAATTTACTACTTCTCGGTAATAAAACAGGTAAAAATAGAAATACTTCTAGGATGGCCATTAAGGTGTATCTTCCTCTTACATAACGTCGCTGATATTGATATCATTTAAGATAACCAAAAGCTCATCGGTCTCACAACTTATACAATTTGTTCGTTAATCAATCGCTTTTGCAAAACTATAAAGTCGCTGGTGTGATTTTGCAATAGGCTTTAAAAATTAAGGTCAATTTATGAATACCCTGCTTAATGGGATCATTTTATTTTATAAAAATCAGTATTGTATTATGAAAAATATTTATCTAGTTTCTTAAAAAAACATTTATTCAGTTTTATTCCTAGTACTTATTTAATAGTTTCTTAAGTTAAAGCACGATACACTTAAAACGGTATGCTACATATGACGTCACTTCGAGGTAAAATTCTAAATTGACTAGACGATTGCACCCCTTGTATATAAGTACAGGTCAGTTTATTATCGGGTAGTGTGTTGAGTTGACGTTTATTAAAATATTATTACAGGTTAGTTTATTGTCGGGTAGTATGTTGAGTTGACGTTTATTAAAAAATTATTGTCATATTTCATTTGCTCAGGTAAGCGCCTAGTCAATTTAAGATTTTCCCTCGAACTGACGTCATAACGTAGCATACCGTTGTAAGTGTATCGTGAGTTAAAGTAAACAACACTCAATGAAATAAAGCCAGTTTAAAGGGCCACCGCCAACACGACAGCAGCCAAAATGTGAACATGCACAAAATATCAGAAATATTATAATATTGAAATGATATTTAAAACTTTTTGATTTAAACAATTAACAATAAGATTTTAAATCCTGAAATATTTTGTAAGGCCACACTTTAAATAGGATATCTCTTTGAAGAAAACATATTTGTAATTTTTTAATGTTTTGTAATATTTTCCACAGTTTTTAGGTAATGGGCGTCTTCCCGTTTTCTATATCTATTTAAAATTTTTCTGTTTTTTGGCATTGGCAAAAATCATAACGATTATTTTCATTAACCGAAAATTGATTTACCGTAGCAATTAAATCCTTTGGGTTTTATGGAGCAATAATTCAAAATTGCTTGGAAAAACCCATACACTCAAAATTATTTTTTCATGCAAAAATGATAAATTTTGTGCTATTTGCTTAGGTTTTGATGCGAAATAATATTTTTGAATCTCAAGTAAAAATCAATTTTTTGTATATGCAGTGGCATTTGGGTTGTGATCGATGCAAGTAAAATTCCTGATTATCTCAATCAATTTGTTTGATTTCAACCAGTTAGCTATACGATTAAAAAAAAATTGATAACGATTTTTATGTTTTTTAAAATAAAAATCCCAATATATTTATATAGAGTTTTTTAAAAATGTTTTTCATCTTGATCAGTTAGGTTTTTACAGGTTTTTGCGATGTTATTGATAATAAGTCGTCATTATAAACGTATAAGTTATTTTAATGTTTTCGTCATAAAAAAATTATAAGTTATTCTAATATTTCAGCTACTGGCTTGTAGCGATGGGTCATTCGTTCATTTTCAAGACAGCCCGCTCACTCGTTCAGCTCACTTGGAAGAGTCGTTCGCAAGGAGTCGTTCGATTGAACGAGGGCTGCTGAGTTGCGAATTACAGAATCGCGGAGCTCTTTACTTTAACGTGACACCTGCACTTGTTCATGTGCATAAAAGATAGCATAAAACGCGGATGTGAATTACACATTTACGTCTGCCGACGCACAGTGGCAAGCTTAATGCTATTTAGTGGCCAGAACCTCACAAATTATATGCCCGTAAATTTTTGTACAGGTATTTTATATTCGAAGTTGTAATATCTACGGGTATAAAAAACACCTAATTCCAAAAATAAAGTGTACTTGACTTGTGTTTGAGTATAAAATGCCAAGACAGAAAAATTTGTTCTCGAAATTAAATTTACATCGAAAGAAATGAACCATTATCTTCCTAAATTTGATGAACGTAAGTTTTATGCAATAACTGTTTTTCTGATTTCTCAATTAAATGAACCTTTGTACTTCTTAAAAAATAACATACCGCAATCGAAACATTTTTATTTTTATCTAAAACACTAATAAATATTGAAGTGTTAATTTTTACACAAAATTTCGTTGTTTCAAGTTCACTATCGAAGAAATTTACTATCGAAGGCTGCCGAAGTTTTACATTATGGCCAAAAACAAACGTTGTGTTATCCTTATTCTTATAAAAAATATTCTGGCTGCCGAAAGTTGCCGGTTTGCTTGCAATAGCAATTGTTCAAGTAGGCTGTTGGCCATGTCTAACGTAAAACAAAATCAAACTCGCGGCGTCGTATTGTTGTAAATGCTATCAAAGTAGTATTGTTGTGCGGTATTTCGTTTTGAAATATGTTTGTTATAAGTAGAAAATATCTTTCCGATAGTTTTATTACTAGTGGTAATGAACAAGAGTTTTTTTCTCGTGTAAAAGAAGATTTTCAGTTATCTCCAACGGATTTTGCAAATGTAAAGCATACCATCCAGAAAACATTTTTGTCTCAGTTTAGGCAAAAATGGAAGCAGGCTAAAAGGATGAAAGATGAATTTTATAAAAAATTTAATAATTGGTTGATGGGCGAGTTAACAGTTAAAAAAACTGGTAATGTCTTAAAAGATACTGGCGGAAGACCTTCAAAGGATCTTAGAGATAGTTCGGAAAGAAGTAAGAGAAGAAAGTTATCTAATCTAGAAAAATCGTGTGATATGACACTCTTAGAACTACAAGGCCTTTTGATGCGAAAGTTAAGGGCAGAAGGAAAACGAGAGGAGGCAGCCTTGATTCAGGAAGCACTATATCTTGGAGCAAGTGAGTTTAAACTTCGTCTTTCTCAGAATATGGTTAAAAAGTTTTCAAGAGATGAAGGTTTAGCATTAGTTACAAATGTCAAACTATCAAGATATCAGTACAATTGTATACGTCAACAGTGTGCAGATAAAAATGCTGATATTTTCCCTAGCTATAATCAAATTTTCAAGGCAAAAGCTGAATGTTATCCAGAATCTATAGAAGTTAACGAGAAGGGAGCTTCCATTCCAATTCAACAGTTATTAGATCATACTACAACACGCTTACTAAAAATTCCTAATGTATTAGAGAAGGTTATTGAAAGCGGTTCAGAAACATTTGTATTGCATACTAAATATGGTTGTGATGGTTCTTCGGGAAACAGTACTTATAAACAAAACTTTAGCGACTTAAGTGTTATAGATGAATCTATTTTTATGGCATCGCTAGTTCCTCTACAACTTGTTTCTGTAAATAATACACTAGTTTGGCAAAATCCTCATCCATCGTCAACTAATTATTGCAGGCCAATATATTTCGAATTTTCAAAAGAAACTCCTGAACTTACTAAAATTGTTGCCGAGAGATTTAAAAATGAAATTGAAAATTTAAATGAGACAGAGATATCCACAAGAAATGGACACGTTCAAATTTCACATAATTTAGCTTTTACTATGGTGGACGGAAAAGTACGCCAAGTTTTGACAGAAACTTCCTCAGCTGCATGTTGTCCATTATGCAAGGCCAAGCCAAGAGAAATGAATAATTTGCCAAAAATACGGACAAAAACAATTGAAGTCGACTCTTATAAATATGGTCTGTCTAGTTTGCATGCTCTAGTTCGTTTCATGGAGTGCATTCTTAATATCTCTTATAAACTGGAATTTAAAAAGTGGAGTGCTAGGTCAGTTGCCGAAAAAGAATCAGTAAAAATAAATAAAAAAAGAATTCAAAATGAACTTAAACGCAGACTAGGGATAGTTGTTGATGTGCCTCGACAGGGTAGTGGGAGCTCCAATGATGGCAACACTGCTAGAAGATTTTTTAGGAATCCAGAGATAGTAGCAGAAGTAACAGGGGTTGATATGAAACTGATCAAAAGATTCTCTATCATTTTACAAGTTTTAACGTGCGGAAAAGCTATAGAGCTCCAGAAACTTGAATTGTATTTACAAAGTACAGCAGAGTTGTTTGTAGAAAAATATAATTGGTATTATATGCCGTCATCTGTCCATCAAATACTTCTCCACGGTACTGGCATAATTAAGTCTGCGTGCCTTCCTATTGGGCAACTTAGTGAGGAAGCAGCCGAGGCGCGAAATAAAGACTTTAAAAGATTTCGTGAAATGTTCTCCCGGAAGTGCTCGCGAACTGCTACAAATGAAGATGTTTTACATTCATTGCTCGTGTCTTCAGATCCGTATTTAACCAGCTTAAGACATCAATGGATAAAAACTAACGCTCATTTAGATTTGGAACAGGAAGCCAAAGAACTATTGATTTAATAATTTTGTAAAAGGTAAAATTTTGTTTCATTTCCATTAAAAGTAGTTACTAGAAATTCAATTAGCATTTATTTAGAACGCAATTTTAATATAGGTGAAATTTTCTTGCCGTCCTCAATGATACATCATAAAATCAAAATACTGAATACTTACCCCATATATTACAAATTTACAAAAAAACACATCCGACAATGATGTTTCATTAATCTGTTTCCTAAACATTGCAAAAAATAGAAAAAAAACGTTAACATACAAAGGCTCATAGGTTTTGGCCGGATCCTTACATAAGGCCTCACCACTGTGCGACGGCCCGCTGCCTGATTGAGGCGCAACGGCTTCAAAGAAAAATAACATACATAACATAAATAAATTAATTAAAATATTGGAATGATTAAAATTTTTGTTTGTTAAATGTTCAAAATAAAAGTAAATACATATTAACAAAAATGGTTTTATTGTAGATTAGATAAAGATTATGTAATATGGATTTCAAAGTTATAAACTACCCGCAGTATACGCCGTTAAAAAACGCTGTTGCAGATTTCCCGCAAAGTAATTAATCGTTAATCGTAAAATAGTAGTAATACGAAAGACGTAATATATTATCATAGGCCGCTAGATGCTCCACCACTCTCGTTCTTATATTATACGTCTGAGCCGCTCGCACGCTCGTCCGAAACTCGCGAAAGCGTGGAGTGGAATTTCTACGAACGGACGAGAGCGAGCCAATAGTCATAGCCGCCTATAATGCAGATATTTTAACGAGCGGTGAACGTATCGTTCAGTCGATGGGAGAGGCTCATTCGCGACTCTTTGAAGAGAGTCGTTTAAATTGAACGACTCGTTCGCGAACGACCCATCGCTAGTGGCTTGGTTTAACAATGATTTTCATCTGGAAAAGAGTCGCTAAAATGAATTTATTTGTATTATTGTGGAAAGTACGTAATACAATTGCCCTTTTCTTTATGAATCGAAACATCTCAAACAGAAACAAATTAATAGTACAAAACTTGGTTGTCTTATTCTTACACTACACGTCATTTTAAAACTTTTGGTTGTCAAATTAGACCCATCTAGCATTGAAGAATCTGGCTGCTATTGCTTAGTCAGATTATTTTTAAAAATCACAATATTACAGTAGAAACGATTATTCAAAGTTAAGCAACGTTTTTATAAATAAATAACAGCTACTGGCAAATTGCAAATTTCACGCACGATTTGATTAATTTCTTGTTTCTTTTAACATGGGGACTTTTAATATATTTTTTTGTAGTAGTAGTAGGGTGACTTGATGCTCAATTAGATGATCCTCCGGCTCAATCATAAAGACATTATTAAAACTTCAGATTGCTTCAAAATATTATAAAACATTTCATCTGTAAAATTAAACTCTGGGAAATCAGCAAGTTGGAGCTATTTTGAGTTATGATCCAATCCAAATCCAAAGAGTTTAATTGCCACGGTAAATCACTTCTTTGTCAGTAAATAATTATATGATTTCTCTTTAACCGGGACGTTAGGCCGCGCCAACCCCGCAGTCGAAGGAAAGACAAATTACTTTAGCACCCACAAAATTGCTTCATAATTTTCTCTGGTAACCTTTCCGCTATTAATTCTGGAACGATAACGCTATCCTGATATAAATTTGAGGTGTTATACTTCAATAAATTACTTTTATAACCGCTGGAAAATGGACACCACCTATGAAAAACGATTTTTTGAGTGGGATAATTGAAGACCTCTAATAAATTTTTATATCTATCGGGAGTTGAATACGTAATAAAAGATTAAGTAGTAACAGCTTAAAACTAATATATATATATATATATATATATATATATATATATATATATATATATATATATATATATACAGTGAACTTTACTTTTAGTGAATCTGATGGTTCAATTTAAAGCGAAAACTTCAACGTGCATCGACTTTATAAATAATGTGGTTTGGTACCATTCAAAGCAAAGCTCGGCTAAGTACAAGCACTTTTCATAAAACGTAATTGAGTACTGAGTATAAGTAAAAATACAGGCACACAACTACCTACCTATACAAACATTCAGTATAGAGTACACATTTACAGTTTAAGCGACATATGTTGTAGTAATAAAACACAAAATTTACACAAGCAATGGATAATTGGGTTATTTTTCTATTTGGGGATTAATGTGATTGGTTTTTTTAAGTCACAATAATGCACCTCTGGAGTAAACAACATAACTGTTCTTTTGCTTTTAAGCCACTTTAAACTCGCATAAAAATGTACTTACTACGTCGCGCAATGTCCTTAAGCGCAGTAAAATGTACTTGAGATAAAATCACTATCATATAAAACAGATCTTGTACCTACATATATTATTGGCCAAATATTGTCCATTATAAAATCTCCCCTATCTTGCCAACCTAACATTTACATTTGGAATTCTCATAATGACACTGTAGCAAGAGTAATATATTTTTAAACAGTTTAAACAGTTTATTGCTCAAAACTTTTAATCTAATAATAAATTCGAAAAGCTTTTCTTAAAACTACTTGAGATTAAAATAGAGAACAGTAATCTAATCCCAGATCATCAATTTGGCTTTAGATATAAGCACTCCACGATAGACCAAGTTCATCGAATAACAGACACACTAGAAAAGGCACCAGAAGAGAAGCTAATCTGATCAACTATCTTCCTTGACGTAGCTTAAGCTTTTGATAAAGTTTGGCACAAATGGATAATTAACAAATTAAACAGAATGTTGCCAAAACTATATGTAGAGTTGCTAACCTCCTACATTACAGATGGAGTGTTTAGAATTAAACATGAATACTCTGAAATGAAAGAAGTTAAGGCATGGGTCCCGTCCCTTATTTACTGTACATTTGTGATCTCCCACAAACAGAAAATGTAACCGCAGCTACATTCGTAGCTGACCCTGCTTACTAGCAGTAGGAACAGATCTAGTTGCAGCAGCCAGCCATATCCAACAAGCTAGCGACCAGATTTACAATTGGACCACAGATTCTAAGATTAGGCCTAATGAGCAAAAATCTATTTATGTTAACTTTACTAACAGAAGAATACGCAATCATCAACCAGTCAACATAAATGGTATCATAGTTTTCTATGAAAATACGGCCAAATACCAGGGGTGAACTTAGAGATGCCGAACTAAGATGGAAGGAACGTTAGAATGAAACGGACTGAATTAAGGCTCAAATATAGCCAGTTGTATTGGCTCTTGGGACCAAAATCTCGGCTGTCAGTAAGTACACAGTAAAATCAGGTTATACACGATGTCCATGATAAGGAGCCAGTAGGGGAATCTCGTTAATAGTTTGAAATACAAAATTGGTTAAATGAGAAAAAAGTTGCTTTTAAAGAACCTATAAAATGATGTTCGGAAATTTTTCAGATTACTTTTCATATTCGAGTTATTTTGAAAAAACTTAATTTTCGAATTTTTGATTTAATTTTTTTCTGGCTTGTGGTTACTTTTATTTTTTTACAGTCACAATAGCGTTATTATTAGTGATAAATGGTAAGTGGCACATGACAAGACCTCTAACTGACAACAAATTACAGTTAGTGGTCGAAAAAGGTGACCAAATTTGATCAGATGTACGGTAGTAGGAATGTATCAAGAAAAACCAGATGGCCGCCGTGTGGTTAATATAGCGTGCATCATCTACAATCATGACCTAAGATGAAAAGGCCAAACGACAATTACCTACCAGAAAGCAATTTATGAACATTTTATCCGGGCAGCTTATAAAACCATGGTTGGAATATAGGGTAACCTGACCAACTTTGAAACATTCGGTAAGGGTACTTACTTATAAAATATATTTAAACCTTTGATCCACGGCAAGAAAGGGCAGCACCTACTGAAGCACAACGCACCATGTGTCAGGTTTGTCTGTAAAAAGACGAATGGCACCAACTATTGCAAGCACTGCTCATGCGCACATCGCGATGTTTGTGGTATATCCTGCAGTTCAAAAATGTAATTAGTTTAGTTGTTGTGTTAAGTTTAGTTTCTAAAGATATCCTGTTCTTCAAACCTTTTAATAGTATTAATAAAATTTCTTACATTTTATATTAATGTAAATTTTTTTCTGGAGTAGTATTTTTTAACTTCCATCAACACGTTAATCCGTCGAAGCCAGCAGACTAGGACCTAGTCAGAAGGCTAAAGACGGCCAAGCCGTTTGAACAAGTGTAGATTTTTTAAAAAGCAGTGCGTAAGTTTGTTACTGCTTAGTGCTATGGTCATGTCATAACATAACAGATAAACCTCTAGGAATCCATTGGGCAAATTTTAGTATATAAAAATTTTAGTTTTTAAAAATTTAGAAAAATGAATGGTTTGTCTATCAGACCAGTTTCAATAAGATTGCCGCAGGCTTTTAATAACAAAAATTAATTAGCTTTTAGAGTCACCTTTGGCAATGTCATTGATATGAGTGCTGCCACATCACAAGTGTCTAATTAATTTAATTTTTTATTCAATTAATTAATTAATTAGATTATTAAATTATATATGTAATTTAATCTAAATATTGTAGAATGTTTAGAAGAATTTATAAATACGTATTATTTATCATATTGTGAGACTATGGATTTCCAGATGGATATAATGTATTATCCTGTACCTGGATTTAATTCCTAGATTTGCTGCAAATAACACAAAATAAAATTTTACTGTTACAGCGACAAAACGTATAAAGTTGTCGGTGTCAAATCCATTAGGAAGTCTAATCAGGTCATAAGCCGAATCCAGTTCGAAACCAAATGTAAACTTAACACGAAACTAGATAATTTTCTATCCTGAATGCATGAAAACCATCGTTATCAGCAAAAGTTATGTTTCACTTTGCTAAGAATTTCATCGAACAATTGGAAATATCGAAATCTATTTTGATAGTTTATTTACATAAATAAAAATTTATAGGGTACGCAAACCAGATTTGAATTTTGATATAGTTCTTTTGGTGCTCTGATAAGATAAGGTACATTCTTTTTTATCACAGAGGGCGTTTTTTCCTTTATAAATTTTCAAGAACACTCGGAAAAAATTCATAGTATAAAAGGTAGTTGTTTTATTCTTACATTTGTCAGTTTAGACTTCCGTTTGTCAAATTAGACCGATCTAGCTTTAGTAGAATCTGGACGAGAATATTTAAAGGTTGATAAGAGGTCTCGAAATTACGGAGCGTAAAAAAAGCAGAGTATACTCAAAACATCATTAAGATCGAAGTACAGATGGAAGGCCAAACGAATCTCGTTCAATATGACAAATATCTGTCTATCTACTAATTTAAGAGAGACGAGAGATTGGATTTTCGAGAATTCCTAAGTGACAGAGGGAAGACCAGTGAGAAGAGTATACTTAGATAACTAATTTGGTTTATTGCTGAATAGAAAACATTCATAGCTAGAGCATTAAAGCAAGATCTTTTACGCTAAACATACACTTTGGTAACCATGGTATTAGAGTCGTCTAGAGTGGACATTAGTGGTTAAAACTTTAATTTTTTCCCAATATAATGTATAACGGAGTTAACAAAATGTCCGCAGCGTAGATACTTAAAATCTAATTAAATCTGTAGTAATCATTCCTAATAATAATAATAATGATGCTAACATGTTGAATGAAAGAAAAGCTTATCTTAAGATGATATGAATAGAATAAATTTACGAAGTACTTACATAAAAAAGTTCGCTAGGGCAAAGTCATTGGATCAATATAAGTTCGTCAATGCAATTTATACCACTACTGTAATAGAGCTGTTAAAAGACCATTCCTCCAAACCAAAGAACGTGTACCAGCCTTAAATGATAAATCGATTTAAGTTTGTTGGAGGGCGAGAATGCCTAACGAAAACCACGTATTTACTTTAACGTCACTCCGCATCGCACAGGAAATACATATTGGTGGTTGTTGCAAATTTAGGGTGTCAAAACTTCTCCGAAGTTTAGGGAGAACTTTAATTGGTTATGGTGGTCTGTATCTTAGATATACGTTGTATAAAAAGGTCCTGCTTAACAATACTGTAGTCCAAGCGTGGAAAAACTTCAACACGGCTGCCGTTAACTAACTTTAAATGAGTCTAAGAACCACCAGTAATTTTTTTGCAAGATATGATAGAGGAACCCCTCAGGAACATTTTCCGATAAAAATTTTAAAAAATTTTCATAGTCGTACCCAATCAAACTCGCAATAAACAATGAAAAAACGGTATTTTCATATTTTTCCAAACAACTCTAAAAGAGCCTAAAAACGTCTTCCGAAAATTTTTTACATAGCCCTTTTTTACCTCGTTGTAAACAATGAAGAAACGGTATTTTCATATTTTTCTGACCAACTTTAAATGAGCCTAAAAATCACCCTCCCTGTTTTTGCTGGATATGATAGAGGGATCCCCCAGGAACATGTTCCGACAAAAATCAAAATTTTTTACATATCCGTTTTACTCGTAAACAATAAAAAACGCTATTTTCATATTTTTCTTGATGATGAAAACGTATAAACATTTTTTAAAAATATTTGTTCTTCCATGTGTTTTCAGTTTAAGGATTTTATAATAAAAAATCGTGTACGAAAAATATTTCATGGCTGAGTGTCGACATTAGATGGACTAATAGCTACCATTTCCGTGAAAAATGTAGATTCTCGCCGGCATAACACTTACTGGTTGATGATATGTCTTTTCGCTGTCATTAGGCCTAATTGCCAGCGCATTACAAAAGTAATGCACCTTTAAAAAATTACTAATACTTTAGTTCTAAACCGCTATCAAGAGAAAAGGTATTCTGATCATTAGGTACTTTCCTGTATTTATAAAAAAGTATATCAAGTTTCAGGCATGACGAACCAACCGAGGATAGTATCATTCTTTGCGCAAAGGGCCCAAAGTAATAAATATATGTGTTATAAAGCATGTATTGTAGAAAAGGGCTTTGCCATACTGGCAAAGCCCTTTTGTACAATACATTCTTCAATTTTGATCGGATAATGTTGCTGGGGGGGAGCGGTCCCTCTATCCTTTTCAGCAAAAAAATGGTTGATGGTTTTTAGGCTCATTTAAAGTTGTTAAGTGCAGCCGTGTCAATTGTTAATACAGAGATATACCAGTACTGATGCGTAAAAAAGAATATTTTGATGTCTCATTTAGGTAACAATGCCTTTTGTTGAAATAAAATAAAATCTTACAAAAAATGCTTTTTAAAAACAAGCTTTTATCATTTAGATGTACTAAAACGAAAAAAATAAGCATAGTTTTTTCATTGTGGTAATGCCAAATGCTTTCTATAAGTGGGCGCATTTCGCGTGGGTGGATCCTAATAAAAGTCGTATCAAAGCTATCACTGAAACAGATATAATATATTATGTTATAAGTATTATCTTAAAAGCTTGTTGCGCGCGAAAAGTTCATACTGACATTAATTTTGTTTGGCAGAAATTGTAAGTAGATATCTAAGTAGGTATGTGTTTTTTTCTTTTCTATTCACGCGACAAGCTTTTACGACAATAAATTTAACATAATAAATCGGTTTCAGTGATAACTTTGATATTACTTTTATTAGGATCCACCCACGCGAACTACGTCCACTTATAAATAGCGTTTAGCATTGCCACATTGAAAAAACTATACTTATTTTTTTTTCGTTTTACATCTAAATAATAAAAGTGTGTTTTTAAAAAGTATTTTTTACAAGATTTTATTTTTAAATTTTTAGTTACGCCTTAACCTATGCGTTTCTGATAATGCATCACTATTACAAGAAATTTTACCTGTTTTCGTATTCTACTCGTCAACCCCTTTCATTTGATACAAATGTCATGGAAAAGGGAATCCGCCATCTTGTGGCGTCCGCCATATTCGGTTTAAAATGACGTCAGATAGATTATCGTATTTTACTCGTCCAACCATTTGATGATTCTCATTTGATGCCGATATCAAGGGAATTGTGAAGAAAAAGGTAATCCGCCATCTTGTAGCGTCTGTTCCGAATTGAAACACTTTACCTCACATTATGGTTAAATTAGGTTTCGAGTCTTTTTTGACCATTATTAAGAAATTTTTTCGATACGGGCCTGTCTCTAACATTTCATACATTGTTCCAGCTTTTATATTAATAAAGGAAGAAACGAAACATAATCAATCTTTTTTATTTTTTGTTTTAATTATGACTTGTAAATAAGAAAAATAATCAATTACTGTTGAAAAATATTCCAATACCAGTGTACCACACATTATGATTTAATTAGGTTTTGAGCCTTTTTTGACCACTATTAACAAACTTTAGGCACATAGGTTCATACAGCAAGCAGTGAGTTGAATATTTTAAAATTTCATTAAAGTATTGAAATACATTTTATAATTAGTATGAAGCATTAATTTAATAACCAACCAATTACTATTAACAATACACAACAAATAAATAAACAAAGGACATACATGGATGATAGGTACTTATTACTAGTAGGCATTACCTACAAAAAATTCTTGTGGTGCTGTTTTAGAAATATTTGTTGAGGGCTAAGGCAGCTTTAGATGTTTTTAACCCTTACTATTCATCTGGAAAACAAATGATTTTCAACAGTAATTAATTGATTGTTTTCCTTATTTACCAGCCATAATAGAAATAAGAAATTTAAAAGATTAAGTATTCTTTATTACTGTCTTCACTAAATTACAAAAGCTGGAACAATGTCACAGATTTACCTACACCAGATACGAAAGCAAGCTGTAAACGGCGAACGAGCCTTTGCTGTGGCCACACCCTATTTCAACTGTTAATCGGCAGCTGCTATAGTCAGTGAGCTCCGCGACATCAAGTAGTGGCTGCACGAGCACCTTGTTACTGTTTAGTGCATGGCTTTGTGTTATTTCGGCAGTGAATGAACTTAAAATACTTTATAAAATTAGTGTTATATTTGTTTTTATATACTTCTAATTTTGTATTAGGTGTGTTGTGTAGCAGTTTGCACTAACATTGTACTTTCTAGGACCAAAAGCGTACAATTTTTTGAAAAAAAAAAATCTATTTACCAACAAAACGTTGTTTAGAGCAAATGACTGACAACCTTATTTGCCTCCGTTGCTGCAACTAGCTGCCGTACACTCCCACAAGGTCACAAGAACTTATACTGCCGATTCGCCAAACTTACGTATCTGGTGTGGGTAAATCTGTGACAATGTATGAAATGTTCTAGGAGACAGGTCCGTATTGCAAAAATTTCTTAATAATGGTCAAAATATACTCAAAACATTTAACCATAATGTGTGGTGCACTATTAAATTCAGAATAAAAAGGGCTTCTAAATGATGACATCAAAAAAAAAGGACCGTATTTAAAAAAATTAAGTTGATAATCGCTGCCCAATGACGAAACGTCGAATAAAGAAACTGATCAGGTAATCTTTAAGTTCATTAAAAAAATCAATAAAGAAGTTGTATTAGTTTTGCCCACCATTCATATTAACGCCAGGAGAAAATATATCAAATATTCAAAAATTTTGTTTTTTCAAAATAACTCGAAAATGAAAAATCATCTGAGAAATTTCGGATTCATTTTATTAGTTCTTTAATTACAGAACTTTTTTTCCCATTTAACCAATTTTTTATTTCTAACTATTAACGAGATCCCTATAATGGCCCTCCTTATTTTGGACACCGTGTATATGTATAAAAAATAAATTATATGGCAAAAAAACGCCTCCGGTGCTAGAAGCTTCATTAGTTATTTCTAAACTTTGTAATTTTAATAAACCATTTGCGGATGCTATATTTAATTAACAAACCACTGAATAAAATATCAGGCCTTTACGTCTAAATTTGTTCCACCAATTAGGCTTTTAATTAATTTTAATATTAACGAAAAAAAAAAAGACTTTCTGCAGACAATGTGACGGCATATTTTTTTTTATTTGAGACAACCCACGTAGGGTTTAAGCCTAAGTACTACTGGGCGTCTGAAGAGAAGGGAAATGTAACCTATAGATATAAGATTTAAAGGAATAGGAATGTTCACAAATAAATAAAATTCCGTTTAAATATATCGTGAAAACGTTCAAAATAGCTTTCAAAATTAAACGTGTAAAGTAAAAACAAAATGTGTTCGGTACAAAAACTTAGAGAGAAGTATTGGCATTCATTCAAATACACAGAACGTTCGCTCATTGGCTTGACGTCACAAGCTCTATCGAGAGAGTGCGCGGGAGCACCTGTTATTCGAATTACCGTGCCGCAGAAGCATAGTACAGTTGTTACACTTTTTGTCGGGTTGTTTAGATTTTTTCGTGCAAAATGAAGGAAAGGTTTCAAAAGGTCGATTTGCACAATTTGCCGAACGTAGATGTTGCATTGGTGACTATTTAGTAACGTGGAACGATTTAAATCAGCCGCAATCTTGTGGTGTAAAGGCAAGCCAATAGTACTATTTTTATTTAAAAAATCATACTATATCTCAGTTCTCCCATGAAACAGAGCATGGTCCCTATAGAACAAAATTAAATACTTTTCAAAATCTATCAAGCGACATATGAATCATTATTGTTGGTCAGCACTGACTTTTGGGCCAAGTTGACGCATAACCGGCATATCCCTTTGTAGTATGTATAAATTTTTTAAATATTATTTCATTGAGAAAATGCTATAAAGAATCATGCTTCTATTATTTGCTGCAATTTTTTATTGTTTGCTGCCGTTTTTGGTTATTTATTTAAAAATGACAACTGTTAAACTTAAACAGAAATTTAATGGCGGGCTAAAAAATATATTTTTCTTGAGTTTAAAATGTTTCTTTGGGAAACACACTATTAATGTATTGTATTTTCTTTCAAATTTGAAAAATCCGATTCTATTCGATACAAGGTAAACCACTAAAAATATATACAGGGTTTTCCTGGATCGGTTTACCTACACCACAAATGGACCTAATTTTTAATTTTTTAACAAAAAGTTATTTTTTATAAGAAAATTTGGTTATAAAAAATACGATTTGTGGTAATAAAATTTACTTTTTGGATACAGGGAGCTCAAAAATTTCAAAAATATGAATTTTACCAATAAGTAGACTACCGATATTTTTCGTTTTTAAGAAAAATGCTGTTAGGATATCTTTTTAGAGGAATCGGCATCCTTAAAGGGAAACAGAAACCAGTATAATTTGGACATCAAAGTTTGACTTTTAAATCTAGTTTTAGTAATTGTGCTCATTTGGATGTAATTATTTTAAAAACGGACTGTTTTGATTTTTTCATATAAGAACCAGGCGATTTTTTGCAATTAATTAAAATATAACTAATAAACGCAAGCATCCATTTCGTTCGGTAAACTAAGATTTTACAGTTTCTAGCAATTGCAAAATGAATTTCTCTTTGCACTTTAGCACCGAATTTTCTATTAAAGCTATAAATTAAGCAGACTTTAAAAGGGAATTTTGCATCTTTCAGCAATAGAACGAAAGTTTTATTATTTGGAATGCAGCTGTGAAAAGTCTGCTTGCTAACGTGAACGGGAAAATAAATCTAACACCTCTTTAAACTCAGTGCGGAGTATGTTTTTGCATGATTAAATTTTTTCATGTTACGAGTATGGCCACTGCCATTTTTAAATCAAGCCAAACGCAATATATAAGAAAAATACGTTGACACTTCCCTTTGTTTAAGTTTCTAGGTAATAAAATAAGAAGCAGTACAAAGAGTTGTGAAAAAATGTAAAACAAGTTTCGGTAATATTGCGAAAAAAATGTTTTACTGCTACACAGAAAAAATGTTGAATTGTTGATTATACCAATACCATATATAACCAATACCATACCATACCATACCATACCATATATAATACCATACCATACCATACCATACCATACCATACCATATATTATAACCAATACCATATATAACATAATTATACCAATACCATATATAATTGTTGATTATACCAAATCGCCTGATTTGCCTGCCAAATACCTGCTTTAAAAACGGTTACTTAAACACTAATATATCTCGAGCACGGTTTAAATTATTTTCATGAAATTTTGGTGAGATAATAGGGAGATGGGGACATATATAAACATATTTTTGAAAATAACCCCCTTTCTATATTTTGAGGGGTGGGGCTTACTCTGAAATTTTAAATAGGATGATGTCCTTGTGTTTAAAATTTTTTTATTTGGTTTTTCTGGTACGGAATTATGGTTATCTATTGGCTTGGTCTCACTTAAACGTGAAATTTTTGCGCGAAAATTATTCTCACTTAAGGCGGCATTTTACACTTGGCGTCCATGTTGGCCAACTTAATTTAATTTTGACATGGCTTTTCGGCTTTAAGATTTTCAACAATAACATTATGAGGACATTATAAGTATAGCTTCACATCCTGCATGCAATTTTCGGTCAATTATTTAAAATTTCAACGTGTATAATGATTTCATTATACACGGTATCAAATAAGAGCTTTGGTTAAAACATTTCTACTTTATAGCGGCTGTGTTTATGACTAATTATCTCATAGCTATCACATACTTTAAAAAATATAAACAAGCACCCAAGCAAACAAAATAAGATTAATAATAAAAAAAGCAGGACACAGAAACTTAGTCACAACTTAAATATCTTAGGTAATTAAAGTAAGGTAAAAGCTGTTACAAAATCGACTACATGGGGCTATGCTTTAAAAAGGTAATTAAAAAGTGATCGGTTCCTATTATTAAGACATCTTTGTTCTGTTTGAATCTAAAACCATAGCATATATTACGACTATAATTTTATGACGACTATTAATTTATTTTACATTTATTGTCAAAGGAAATTTATTGCAATCTATTATATCCAGGTGTTAAGTTTAATGCTCCAGCCTGTAGCTGTTATGAACCAAAACAAATATACTGTTGGGATATAAGTAAATTAGAGTACAAAGTACAAACAGAGACAGAGGTATCATCTGTTATTGTCTTAATTATCAGGTTTATTGTAATAAAAAGTAATCAATTAACTGAATAAACGGAAGTTTATACAACTCCTCTGAAGGAGTTTGATTAAGTTCCTGGATGATTGCGTTTTAAAAAATCTTTTTTAAAAAAAAGGTTGAAAATTTGTTAAAAATTGGCCATGTGCCAAAAAAAACTTGTGAGAAGTGGACTAAGTAATAGGGGTCGCCAACTTTGTTTGCTATAACAGTTTCAGGCTTTCATCTTCCGACCGCGCCGATTTTTTTAACCACCAGTCTGACTTCTATGGTTAGCGAGGTCATATTATATGTACATACCTACATAAATCAAACAAAATAGTATATTCTAATGTGTTTTATACTGCAATTCCCTATTTTTTTTATCAAACGTTACGTGAGTCTAGTTATCTGATGACAATTTATAAAACTTTCTTGTGTTGACGGCATCGAGATAATTAAGTGCTCCTAATCAGTTGAAAAATAAATTCATGGTCATTAAAGACTGGCACCATAAACCTCAGGCCTAATTAGATTTTTGAGCACTTTTCGCCCTTTGTACTGATTTTCATAAAACAAGCAAGCTGTGGATACCGTCTAGATTTTTAGTTCTTTCCTTGATTTTAAAAAAATACCAAACACATATGGATGAAACACGAAATGTTGTTTTTTTACATTGTCTTTTGTAACCTCTTCTTTGAGATGAAGCAAAAGAGCATTAGGATAAATGAGGCTTTATGGTGAGAGACTCCAGATTATTGCTCGATAACCTGGTAATTTAAAAGGGCATTTTGAAAAGAGGACGTCAAAACAATATTATGCTTCTCCGGGTTGGTATCTAAAAAAATATTTTATCCTTAGATGTACATATTATCTATAGTTTTGTGTACAAATCATCAAAATTGGTATACGAATAAAAATGCCGAACTTCAATTATTCCAAATAAAAATTTATAGTGGGTGCCACTTCTTATTGCCGGCTGCAGGTAAATCTTTAGTTATAGTTTTGACAAATAATACTAACCTTAACAAATTAAATAGAACAATATTTAATTTTCACATTAAATTTGTTCTTTATTCACATAATTTGACGTAAATAAGTTTTTAATACGTTTTTTGGATAAAGGAAAATCTTATACTTGAAGAACTATTTAAATCAGTTGGGTAGTTTTCCGATTACACTAGACATTATTTTCCTCTTGAAAATATTATAAGAGATAACATAAAATTTTATTATTTAAATGAGCATAAAAATCATGGTTTAATGGACAATATTAAGGTTTGATTTAAAAACCTATAGGTAGCTTAATATAAAAGTAATATTATTCATTAAAATCTTTATAGTGTAATAAAAATGCACTTAACTTTTTCTTAAGAAAGCAGTGCCTACTGCAAAGTCACAAAATTTTCAAATGGCATGGAGTAAAGGAGTTTATTTTTAAAGACAATAAACGTATTCTAATTGTATGTACCATTAGATTGTTAAGCCTAAAAATTCTTGATAGTCGTTAGCAGAGTTGGAAATAAAAATTAAGAATGATTTAAAAAAGAAATTGTAAAAGGCATATTTTAAATGGTTTCAATACAACCTATTTTTAGCAATAACACAAGCTTGTACACGCCTTCTCATGCTTTTCACAGGATTAGTAACTGCTTCCTGATAAGGCGAAAGTGAACAGCAATCGTCGGCTCTCTCCAGACACGAATTCGGCGGCGACAAATTCTAAACTTGTCTAAAAACATGACAGAATCCCAGAATTCTTCAAGCCCACTGAAGACGTCTTATTTTATGCTCAGGTAGTAGTCGAGGTATCTCCCCCCCCCCCCCTCCAAGTCGTCTGAGTGTAGACATAGACACCAACCTGTCTTTCGGTTGCGCGTTGCGTCCCTTCGAAGCGCTGGAATTGACATGCGTTTTTCAATTGACTGATAATGTTAACATATTTATTGAAAACGCAAAATGACTGAACAAGCTCATTACTAAGTTCTATTACGATTATCAATATGATTGGTAAAAGCTGATTACAGCAGGAAAGGTAGCCCCACTTGCTTTCGTTATATTTTGTGGTAATTTTCAATACACTTCTCATATTACAAATGGAATAAAGATAATAATATTCAAAAAGGAGCAACAATGGAAAAAGAACGAATAATACGAAATATGTTTTTTAACAGCGGCAAAATGTCTGATAAATTTAAACACTAAAATTTTATTGTAATTTTCGGTAAAGTGCACATGAAAAGCAGCTACCTCAAATTACCAATATAGGAGTAATAAATATTTACGTGGTATCATTTTTCTAAAGAATATTTTAAAATTCAGGATAAAAATTGCTTCTTCTCAGAAGGTATAGGATGATGATCGATAAATTTGGCTTGCTATATTCTCATAAAAGAGAAAAGCTTTTTCGTGTATCAAAACGTGCTTAATGTAAGCAAAAAATGCCACGAAAACAACGTATACTTTAACATAATTAAAGAACGACTTTTATCAGTTGACATGATATGGTTGCGCAGTTCCATTTAAATGAACGCTTCTTGTTTATTGATTAAGTAATTATACTTTTTTATATATTTATACGATTGTTGTTTTACAGGAATAATAATAAAAATCTAATGATATATTAATAATTACGGACGAGTGACGTCAAGAAAAATAGTCTTTTAAGCAGAACTATATATTTAAGAAAGTGGTTAGCACTTCATAGGATGGTAAGTTTTTTTAAAATTATTGGTACGTACTGTAGCTGGCAGCCTGCGCGTGCCTAGACAAAGATCGTATTCCTATATCTAGCTGCCAATACTAGCGGCTAAACACAGGAATACGACATCTTTAATGCGCAGCCGCGCCATTGTGACAGTCATGTCATCAAATATAATGTACTTTTTTATGTGCGTGTCTCGATATTGCTATAATTGATTTGTTTCTGCAGCAGTTTCAAATCAGTCAGATTCAGAGCCAATGAGATTGCCCGGTTTCGATCAGCTCACTGTTTTCCTTGAAGATGATTGGCTCTGACTAGTTTCAAACTGCTGCAGAGGATAGAATGCAGTAGTAATGCAAAAGTAAATTATAACAAAAGTCATAAGAGGTTATTGGGAGAGGAAATTATACCAACCAACTCCCAACCAAAAGTCGTATATTATAAATAATTATGTTCTGTTCTAAAAAAGCGGGAAAAAAGCGTCCCGCAGGTCGTGGCCACGGGACGCGGGACATTGGGTACTAAAAGCGGACAATCCCGCTAAAAGCGGGACCCTTGGTAACCCTAGTTACTGGTCGTAGAAAAAATAGTAACAAATAAGTATGCAGCTTACATTTAATGGCTATTAAGACACTATTTTCTCATTGCATAACATACTATTTTAATGAAGGATAATAATCGTAAAACATCAGTTTTTTGGTATTTGTATAATTCTGCGTGGAACGAGAACTCTTAAGTAATTTTTCTTATTTTCCATTGATTATTTTAATGCTAATATTTACTTTTTTAACCCCACTAGGTATTAGGAGATAATATTATTGAAAAATTGTGCTAATATATTTGCGGCTTTAGTTCTAATTCATTACTAAATTAGTTACGAACTTAGTTGATCAAGTACGTATTCAATGTATATTTAATAAATGAACTTTCCCCTTTAAAGTATATTTTTAGTTTTGTTTTTCGTTAGTTGGGTTTGCAGGGATTATTCAAACTCTTACTCAAAACATAAAATTGTACCTAAACTAACAAAATAAAGTGATATTTGTGATTCTACGGGATTTTCTTGTAAATCTTGGAACGACCTGTTTGTATTATTTTAGGGACACCTCACATGTTTTTACATGGTAAAGTTTAAATTTGAATCTTCTTTTAGGTAAAAAACAGATTAGGAACTCAATTTTATTTAAAAAAGGTTATATAAAGTGGTTCAGACTTACTTTTGATACAATATGTAATATTTTTAGTGGACAATATATTGCCACTACAAATACTGAACAGCAAAAAAAAGTATTTCCTTTTTAAAATTCATTTTCATCCCTTTTGAACCCAAATCTATTATGGTAAACAGCATATAAATAATTATGAATTAACAAACATTTTTAAAGAGTAAATAGTAACAGACGTAGTGCCCTTTATTCTTTGTAACAAAATAGGGAAAGAATTCTGAAATTTCAAATTCTCCTTTTAGCACAAATCTCTTTCAATTTCAACTTTTGGACTCAACAACCTTAGCTAAATTGAAATAAAATCGATAAAAGGAATACATCTTTTGTAACGAATGATTTTTAATTATTTTGCTCAAGGGCGGCTGTATAGTGCGTTTGCGAGAAAGTAGCGTTATCACGTTGAAAATTTGTAATAGGGTTTTTCTAAAGAATCCAAAATGAAATCATGATTTACCTTATTTTAATAGCCTATTTTATATGACCGCCTCCTTAGTCTAGAGTCCTTCTGATTCTTCTGCTTTCCCATAAAAAACATTTATTAGTAAGTTTGGAGAATTGGTAATTTCGACAATTTTTCAGAAATTCTTGGTTTGAGATCATTTATTTCCTCAATTCTATTTCGATAAATGAAATTATTTATAAAAAGCCAAAAAAAATCACACAGTGTCAAATCACAGGAATGAGGTGGCCATATTTGGTGTGTACTTAATTTTGTTTTCAAAAAATTCAATTGCAAAGTTTAAATTTTCTCTGGTAACATGACCTGTAGCACCATCCTGGTAGAAGTAACCTTCCCGCAATTCATCATTATGCAGATGATGGATATGGTGTTAAAATTTCCATACGATATCGCTCAGCTGTAACTATCCATCAAAATAAATAGGACCTATTATTTCTAGAACTAATTTCTGCCCATACACCAACTTTTTGCTAATGAAGCGGCCTTTTTACAAGAACATTCGGATTTTTAGTATTCCATATTCGAATATTTTGCGAACTAACATAGTCTGATAAGTAAAAATAATCCTCATCAGTGAAAAAGATTTTTACAAAACCACCGACATTTTCGTCTTGAAAATTGTTTAAAAACCATCCACAAAAATTTAGTCTTTAGAAGGAGTCATTAGGAAGGAGTTCATGAATAGCCGTCACTCGATAAGGGTATCGATGCAGGTCCTTTTTTACAAGTTTCTAACATGTACTGTAGCATAAATCTGTTTGCTGATTTTGCTGAGAAATATTGAAGTTAAAGAATTATTTTCCATAATTTGCTGCGCCTCTTTAATAACCGCATTTAAAAGTTTCGTTGGCCCATTTTTATTTTAAACAGAACCAGTTTCACGAAATGTATTTACTAGGTATTGCGACCAAGTGCAAAAATTGTGGAAGGTCACCGCAACATTAGGAAGTCGCTTCGAAACTCATTAAAGCAGTCGTGAATAGAATAAGTCCACACACCGTATATTTGGGTTCCATTTCGAAAAAAACTTTCCACGATAAAAAATTTTGAGCTTCTCTGAACATTTTTACTACAGAGAATTTAATCCGTCAACAGAGCCTCGTCAGAACTCGTTCCGCTGATAAATGTCAAAAGACAACACTATATAGCAATCAGAAGATGGCATCCCGAAAAAAAAAACAGTAATAATTTACCTTCAATCAAATAACTGCGAAAATTAAAAAATTGCTTTTTACTGTGTGAATACAAAAATTCAAATCAAACGTAAATGTCATAAAATGCAAAGCCACCTTCGAACAAAATAATTAAAAATCACTCATTATCATTAATCAAGGGCTACCCTGTATAACACTTAAATGTCTTTTGTTCTAAACTGATTTGTCTGCTAATAGGATATTCAAGGATATTTTTTAATAATTTGCTGAAGACAGTTACGTTTAGAAAAATGTTTTTCCGATAGTGATCAGTGAAATTAATCATAAAATAATTTTAGTACGGATTATAAAAATGTTTGCAATTTATGAACTTATTTCCTCAATTATAACTCCAGTTATTAATTAATATTGGTCAATTAAAAACCAAAAACCAATTCCACCAAATAATGAGGAACCGTTCATTGGAGTTTCTTTGATAACGTCGTGTCTATCCTGAAATTTAAAATTCAATTTTACTGGTGTTTGTATCTATGCTAAAACAATTATCTGACACAACACGTACTTTCATTATTGGAAGATAACTTAAAGTACAAGATACAGGACTTTTTAGTCTTAATAAAACTTTAATTTAAAAAAAAAATACTCTTTACTGTATATAAAGGACAATGCGCTATCTTGCTAATGGAACCTTTTTTTTTCGCTTTTGAATTTGTTTCAAGCCAATAATGGAAAGAAAATTGACTTGATGGTAGAGTGAAAAGTTTGACTTTACCCATATCACACTCTATTATTTAAACAGGGTTAGCGCTCTTGGCTTTTTGCTTCGATGGCATGTAAAATTTAGTGACAGATCACTGATGTGAAACAATAAAATTCATTTAATTTTTTGTTGGCTTTTCGTTGACACAATACTTATTTATTTTAGATTGGGTAAATTCTCTTGGTTGTAGGTCGATAAAGGGGATTATTGTAAAAAAATAATTATTTTTTTGTTCAGTTTAAAATAAACTCCCGGACAAAAAATACCGAAACCCTGGATTTTTTGCTAAGTTTAATATTTTATAACTTTTTTGTTTTTAAATCGATTTTTACAGTTCTTTTACCATTTTATAAATAATTTTATTAGAATTGTGCTGTATTTTTTTAATGATGGGTCATATTCGATAAGACGATATTATACTGGGGTAAATCAATATGTGTTTTTGTCATAAGTTTTAAACACCCTGTGGGGGAATTGGGGCTATTATTTCTAACATTTTGTTTTTTGAATCATTATGCTATCTCCATTTTTAAAAGAGGTACGATTTTTTAAAGGAAGATTCTGCAAATTACATTATTTTATAAGACCACTAGTCATGGTTAAATTGAGTCAGCTTCTGCTATTGGTATAATTAATTGATAGAGATAGCGGGGCTCGTACGTTGGAGTTTTCACGTACTACAGTTTAAGATACTTCCAGTAGGTACTTGGAAACAGGCAATTTTACTAGACGGCAAGGATCTGGAAGAAAGAGAAAAACTGTTGCTGACGATCGCTTCCTTGTCGTAAAATACATAAGGGAACGAAGAGTAACTACTGTGGCGTTGAAAAATAAGTTGCGAATGCTTCGTGGGGTTTATTTCAACTGATGCGCGAACCAAGCTAATATTTGTGAAAAATGGAGCACCAAATGCGCATCGGTATATTGAAGATATTCTTTAAGAGGCAGTTGTCCCATTTATGCTTGCTTCAGGTTTGGGAATAATTCTGTTACCCCTAGTTTTATATTCCAATCCTGATACTATTAATTCCTTCTGTTCATCGCTCTATCAAGAGTGATTCTACTAGAGTGCCTCAACCATGGATTTATTAAGAAAGGATTCGATGTATACTGTGAGCGTATCGAACGTGAAGCCTTATATTTGTTGTTTGTTATTCTCTTGGGGGAACAGTTTACAAACTTGAAGGAAATACGTAATTGAATCAAGAATGGTAGTAGAAAGAGATAAAATAGCATTGGAGTGTTGGAGCTCAGAAGTGTAGGAGTCTGTGCTGGTTGCTTAGGAAAATGGCTGAACCTCGGTCTGAACACTCGGTTACACGTACGTCTTTGTCTAATGAACTAGAAAAGAAAAAGTGCGACTTATAGATTTATAAATGACTCGGAGCGACTTTAAATAAACACCTTGAGAAATAACATAACCTATAAATAATAAAACCTTTTTAACTTAAATTTATTATTAGGTATTTAACAGAAAAATAAAATATTTTAGGGCTTTTATTAATTTTAATAAATCTTGTGATGCTTCTAACGAATTTAGTGTACAAAAATACAAGGTAAAATAAGATGTGGCCAATGTTTACAAATTGTGTTTACAGTCTCTTTTAGAATGGTTTGTTTTGGCTTCAAAGAATGTTAAATCATCCCGTATCCATTCTTAATAAATCCATGGCTTCTACCATGACCGCGTAATTTGTGTGAATAATACTTAAATCAGGATACCTATACTTGAATAATTTTAAACTGGACCTAACTCACGGTAATAGCTTGAGAATCTTTAAAACAACAGTCTTTATTTCCTTAAAATATTTATAATTATACACTCAAGCAATGTTTTTCGTCGTGTTAAGAGCCTACATCAGTGGACCGCGTGCTCCGATTCGGCATTTCGCCACTGAAGAGCGGAAATCAATGTTAATGATCAATCTGGCAACATGGCCATTCCGAGACGCGACGCGACCTCGCCGTCTCGAGTTGTATTAGGACAGCACTTGATTTCTTGAAGAATAATTGATTATTTTTCAGCAATTTTATATTATTTATGTATTTAGGATTTCAAATTATTTCACTTTTCACTGTAAATAATCGCAAACTATTAAATGTTGGACTTGATAATAATTATTGATCTTGATTTATTTTTATTCTTTATATGTCTTATTTGTTTATTTAATCTTTTTGTCTATCATATGGGAATCGTTAAAAATATAAAAATTAAAGACAGATTTTCAAGAATTCGTTATTTATTTGGAAAAAATAAGTTGTAAAAAAATTTATATAGACAGAAATACATAAACAGATAGGTAGGTAGACTGGCAGCCATTTTTCTTTCTTTTTTGTACATATCTATAAGAAAAAGTGCATTAATAAATGTGTAATATTATAAACTAATACTACCAAATGACATAACAGCAAACAAATTTATGGAATAATATAAGATACTTTTCCTTCACATATGTTATCTCCAATGGGTAGGGTTTTTGGCAAAAGCGGATCAACCAGTTCAGGAAACATAAAATTGTCATAAAAAATCTTAATTTCGGCAACATTTTATTTTGCCAAAAGGATTCATCACGTTTTATCTAAAAAAATAATATTCTAGAAAAAGAATATTCTCCAGTTTTTAACAGAAACTCTAATAATTAATTTAGAAAAAGAATATGAAACTTTTGTTTTTGTATTTACAGTAATTTTTAAAAATAATTCTTGTAGGTGGATCTCAAAATTCTAGATAGGAAACAAAAATAAATTTTAAAAATGCCATTATGCCACGATTTATTAAAATTAAAAAGCAAAAGCTGAAATGAGATGAAATTAATTTTTAAAATTGAACCGATCATGCAAAAGCGTTAAAAAATAGATAAAAACTGCATTTATTTGTACTTATTCATTTCTTTCCGATTAAAAAATTTCTATTACCGATACTAAAATGCATTTTTAGTCCCCCTTTTAGAGTATTTTGCACTTTTTATTCTTAGCACTAAAAATGTTGTTATTTTTTGGCTTATTAACGACTTTTCAAGACCTTAAGGTAGTTCACACTAAAAAAAACACTATTTTTACCTGTTCGCCTGCATAGCAATGTTGTTAGCACTGCTAGAACTATTCTGTTTAGACTTCTGAGTATTTGGTCCTATTTTTTTCCTGAAAATTGTTGCTTTTATTTTACTTATAAAAACATGTTGGCAATGATGTTAGTTATAATTTTCATATTTCATAACTACGGTGAACTTCGGATATAACGAATCATCGAGGAATGTAAGGGGATCCTTAAATAATTCGTTATAGCCGGGAGGTCGTAATATCGGTGATACAGTATTTATTAGCATCAACAGTATACTTATCATGTGAAACCATATTACTATGTTAAAAATTTCAAATTTGAATGGAAAAATTTCGATTTTAATGTGAAATACCCATCAGGGATACTACCTACTAGCTAAAATACCAAATAATCAAATTATATCTCCTACAGTGTGAAACTATACCTAGGTATCGCTATTGCAGAATTGTTTGCAACTTGTCAAAATAAAGAAATTTATTAGGTGTGATAAATATTTGGAGAATTATTATTTGTACTTTCCTGTAGAAATAAAAAAAGTACTTATATAATAGTAAATTTGTAGGTTACTTATAACGCTATTGTGTAACAAAAATACCCTGATTTAATGGTTTTGGTGTTTAGAAATAATTTTGAATTCAACCTAACCTACGTAATAAGCGGAGTTCGCTATATCCGAAGTTCACGGTCAATAGAGCGTCAACGTAACATATTACCCCATTTTGAACATCCCGTAAATCTAAAACAGCTTAATTGATTTTAAAACCGAGAAAAATTCTGAGAGAGCGATTCATTAGAAATCAATTTCTTTCAAAAATTACGCACTTTTGATGTATAGTATGCTTCTTGTGCTAAAGAGAACAAATCTACCTCGTTTTTTAAAATCTATCAAGTCATTTCAGATGTACGGGGTATCAAAAATGGATCAAAATGTTATGTGTAACAGTTCAATTGGCACTTGGTTTATATTATTTTATTTAATCATAGTACAGGATCCGAAGTAAGCTCGTCCTTTACCGATCTGCTTACCGGATAAAAAGTCTTTTTTATCAAACATAATACGTTAACAAATATATCGCGAATGGGTTGCCTAATGAAATATGGTCATGGCTATCCTTAATTAAAAATACTGTAATTAATTTTTTTTTATACTTCACTCACTTGCTTACCAAACGAACTTAATAGGTACTAATCGAAAGTATAAAGCAAAAGGAACATGCAAAAGTTAGGTTACCTACTTTTTTTCGGTCCCTATACCGGGTTGCCATCAGGTATAAACAGGTGAGTCGATTTTAGTAATTTGTACTCATCTGCTTTCTCATTGAAACATATATTAAAATAAAGATAATTTTATTGCGAACACGGTGGTATAAGGTTGCCTGCGAAAAATCGGTCATGAATCACGGTTGCCAGGCTTTGAAATTTAAAAATTGGAGCAAGCGATGCGCGACAGGGAAGCATTGCGCGTACTATTCGGTGCGATAGAGGAGGACACAGCATAGCAGCTGTGTGTGACGCGACTTTCGGATGAAGGAGAGTGCGCATGCATGTATTTCTATCGTTTTATAATAAACTTTTTTTACATGACACTAATGTGTTCATCATTTGACATACATTTTACATACCCTAATTTTGTTCATATTAAAAATACAAATTTCATTTTTGGGTTGAAGCTTTAGTTGACAAAATCACATTTTTTGCCATAAAAAAACAATTCAATATTGATTGTGGTTTCTCCGGAGGTGAGTTTAAGTTTTTTAGTTTAAATGGCAACCTACCAATTTTTTTATATCATTAGATACCTTTTTAAATTCCATTTTCGGTAATATATCATAAGTGGTAGTTTGCTCTCAAAATGGCGACACTGGAGTCATTTTTCCGTTTGAGTAGATCGCCATTTAGAAGTTCCTGGTTGTTATTTTCATAAAATAACTCTGTAGTTTAGTGAAGAAGATTGTTTAACTTTTATTTTTTAAAATGATTTTGTAAAACTCTTTTTAAATAATTTGTATATGCAAATTTATGTTCTATTAATATGGACCATTTTTAAAGCAAATTTGCACCAATACATTAAATAGAAAGTACCAAAAGTAAAATAGCCGTCGCGTAGTACATGTTACTAATTACCTAAAATTATCAAAAACACATTTTAACGGTTTTTTTTCTAAAAAAGAAGTCAAATAAACAAGACAAAGTACGTTAAAAAGAACATTTATTTAACATAAAATCGGCTATGCATTTACCTAAGTTGGCGTTAAAAAACAGCCCACTTAGGTAAATGCATAAATCTGATTTTATGTGTAATAAATAATGTTATTCTTAACGTACTTTGTCTTATTTGATATTTTTTGGAAGAAAACCGGTAAAATGTGTCTTTTTGATAATTTTAGGTAATTAATAACATGTACTACACGACGGTTATTTTACTTTTGGTCCTTTCTATTTAATATTTTGGTGAAAATTTGCTTTAAAAATGGGCAATATTAGTAAAACATAAATTTGCAGATACAAATTATTTAAAAAGAGTTTTACGAAATGATGTTAAAAAATAAAAGTTAAACAGCCTTCCTCACGAAACTACAGAGTTATTTAATGAAACAACCAGGGACTTCAAAATGGCGACCTACTCAAATTGAGAAAAATGCCCTGAGTGTCGCCATTTTGAGAGCAAACTACCACTTATGATACCTATGTCACCGAAAAGGGAATTTAAAGAGCTATCTAATGGTATAAAAAAATTGGTAGGTTGCCATTGAAAATAAAAACTTAAACTCACCTCCGCAGAAACCACAATCAATATTCAATTGTTTTTTTTATGGCAAAAAATGTGTTTTTGTCAACTAAAGCTTCAACCCAAAAATGAAATTTGGATTTTTAATATGAACGAAATTAGGGTATGTAAAATGTATGTAAAATGATGAACACATTAGTGTCATGTAAAAAAAGTTTCTCTTTCATCCGAAAGTCGCGTCACGCGCAGCTGCTATGCTGTGTCCTCCTCTATCGCACCGAATAGTAAGCGCAATGCTTCTCTGTCGCGCATCGCTTGCTCCAATTTTTAAATTTCAAAGCCTGGCAACCGTGATTCATGACCGATTTTTCGCAGGCAACCTTATACCACCGTGTTCGCAATAAAATTATCTTCATTTTAATATAGTTTCAATGAGAAAGCAGATGAGTACAAATTACTAAAATCGACTCACCTGTTTATAAGTACCTGGCAACCCGGTATAGGGACCGAAAAAAAGTAGGCAACCTAACTTTTGCATGTTCCTTATGCTTTATACTTTCGATTAGTATTAAGTTCGTTCGGTAAGCAAGTGAGTGAAATATTAAAACAAAAATGAGTTACAGTATTTTTAATTAATATTTCATTAGGCAACCCATTCGCGATATATTTGTTAACATATTATGTTTGATGAAAAATACTTTTTATCCGGTAAGCAGATCGGTGAAGGACGAGCTTACTTCGGATCTTAGACTATTACGTGTTTATATCGGTTAATTTCATATAAATCATATATACCTACCATAACCAGTAGAACTACTTACACACTACTTACCGTTTTTTCATAGAAAGTCGTCTATTTTTGCGACTTGTGGATGAACATAATCGTTTTCTGACACATAAATTTTCGTTCTTTCTAGTCCGCCCCATGATAGCTATTTAAATACACCGAAAATCCAAATCGCAATCACACGCTAATCTTAATAATAAGACTGCTCCCGGTGTCGTACGATGCTTGCTGTGTTGCCAAGATGTGTTAACTGCCGAAAAGGCTACGCGATTTTCTCCAAAATTCATTAATTACGGAATTCCAAAGTTTTACAGAAAACTAAAGGTTTAATTAAAAATTCGATCTCCGCATAAATTATAGAGAAAATCGTGAACAATGAGGGAAAGTCTTTTAAAAAAATAAATATTACAAAATAACAAAAATTTTAAAAATATTTTTTTTATTTTTCTTTTTAAATGACTTTCCCTCATTTTGCTATAAAATTATAATATATTTCCAAAATTTCGTATCATTTCGTTGGTTAGTTTTGGTGCAATTCTTTGAAACAAATTAGTATGTATCAGCTGGTGATGTATGCTCTTAAAATAGGCTCGAAAGTTCTTCAAGGCCAGGACAACTACGGAATACATAAATTTTCAGACTACATCGCGTTGCGACGACGAAATTTCAATATGGTGGGTCAGTGTTTCACTCGCCCCACCTGCTGTGCTCAGTGATGAAAGAAAATTTGTGAAGCTCGACTCATCATTTAGAATTTCCATTGAATTAAAAATAATTTTACCCTTAATATAAATTAAAGCATTATAATCTCTAAACATTTAAATACAGCATTTTAACAAAACATATTATGGCATATCATTTATATAAAGAATAAATAATAAAGGTCCTAAAATACTTCCCTGAAGGAATTATATCCCTTGTCTAAAAAATTTTTGTTAATTTTTGATATTTGTTATCTGTTATTTAAATAATTTACAATACTCCTAATACCATACTTAAATAATTTATTTAATAATTTCTCCCTATGAATAGTTTCATATACACGTCGAAAAAGTACTACCAGTACTACTTCATTCTTGTCAATATCTCTTTTCCAACTTTCACTTACATAGTGGACGGCTGTTTCAGTTGAAAGCTTTTTTGTAAATCCTGATTGAACATTTACTAGAATTTTGTTTTCGTCAATAAACTTATACACTCCTTCATAAACTGTGAAGTTTTCCAATATCCCAGAAAATGTTTGTTGGCGTCATTTCACTAAATTTTTTAGTATTTTTTACTTTTGGCACTGGTGACAACCAGTGGCGGCTGGTGAAATTTCAAAGTTGTATACCTCTGTTCCTACTTGCAGGACCCGTACGAAATTTAGAGGTTTTAATAGTGAGCCCACTGGGAATGTTTTGGTAAAGACAAAAACATTTTGTAATTCGCGAAAAAAGTTTTTGTGAGCCCCCCTGGGACAAAAATGAACGCTTTTAGGTATTTTTTTTAACAAATTTTATATCATTTTGTCGAGAATTTTTAAATTTAAAGAGAAAAAATGTATTAATAGAAAGTTATAGTTATTTGAATTTTTTTAAACCAAAAATATAATTTAAAAAAAATTTCCGCCCAAATCCGTACGATTTGTAAAAACAATGACTCATTTGCAAAATAAAATAATTTAATATAATTCGTTTTCTTTTTTATTTTTCTAAACAATGACAATCATTGATAGAAGTATGGAAAATATAGGAATAATTAGATTTTTGACTGAGTGGTACTTTGTTCAGCGAAACAAAGTTTTAAATACAAAACTACGTACTTTAGTTAATAATTAAAGTTTTTCTTTCAACATCACAACATTGATATTTACACAGCACGAAATTAAATATTCGAAAGTAAAAAAAAAAGAAAAAAAAAGTAATACTCGTTCTTGTTTGAATAACCTATCCATCCCATTAGGTAAAAGTTTTTAATTAATTATATTAGTCAACAACAAAAAGGAACTTGTCCCGAAGCTCACCAAAAAACCATTCTTTAATTATATTAAAATATGCTTTTGCTTTCCCTTATGATTCTGTATTTTTTCTGTGGCGTTTCGGGGTTCATTAATTTTGGTAACATTTATTTAAAAAAAAACTTTGTACGTTTGGGTAACTCACATTTAGCCCAGTTCATGTTTGTGGCTGAGAAAAAATTGGGTAAATTTTTGTCAGTGTCAGTTTAAATTAAATTATACCGTTAGTTAAACTTAATCCAAGACGGGGCACTTTTTATTCGATATTTAGTTAAAAGACTACGAAAAGTAAAACATACACATACATCATAGATAAGTACTACTAGACAATGTATCTCAAAGTAACGAAATTTTACCCTTTATATTTTCTTCAAAAATGCTTGCAATTGTCTTGTCGTAAGAAGCTGGTACCTACTTAACATGGAACACTGGGTTTTTAAAATGGTACAACTGTTTTCTAACCGGTTACAGGTACAATATACATAGGAAATCTTGGATCAAATTGTATATGTAATCTAATATACCGCAAGTATTATATCCCCTTGTAGCCATATTTTTAAATTAAAAATAATGGACATTTTCAACTTAAAACGATGACCGTATTTGGCAAAAAGGTTTTGAAAATATTTTCCGAAAATATTTTTTTCAAAAGTACAATAATTAAAAAAAATATATAAAACCAATTTTTTCCAAAAAAAAATTTTGGGGCACACACGAAAAGGACATTTAATCCAGTAATGAAATCAAAATTATATTTTGTACTTTTCTTTTAAAACCGCTAGTTGTAAAAACTCAAGGTATCAAATTTTTGCGGTGAGCGGTTTTGAAGGAAACTTACACGACGACTGGATTGTTCAGTGATTTTGTGTTTGCAATAAATATGTTAATAGCATTGCACAATAATTAATCAACTGAAACACGCAAATATAAAATTACGTCGGTTGGACGGATAATAACAAAAATATTGTCACAACGGGGGTTGTTGCGACTGAGACTAAGTAATAGTCTCTGGGATCGTATGGAGGGTATGAAGTTAAAGCAGGTTATATAAAAATAGTATTTAATAATTAATCAACAATGATAACAATAAACTAAGGTTTGGCTTCGAATAAACAAAATGAGATAATAATATGTACTTACACTTACTTCTCTTACATCTTCTCTATAAGGGCGGCTCTTCTCCTGACCAAGGGGCACATGTCTTATCTCGACATCTTAAGAACGACTCCCTATCACTTCATTATCCAGTTATCGACGATCGGTGCATTGCTAGGTCAGCATACCTTGACTTACTCAATAAAGTTAAACAAAAGCAAGCTGACCTTCAATGTCGTCACCGAGTCCACCGAATAACAGAGTGTCTATTCATCATTATTGTCAAAATAATCTTTATATAAATACAGTGTGATTTTAACAATAATTAATAAAATAATCCATGATAACATAACTATGACAATATTATGGTTTAAATTTCGACCAAATTAAATAAATTCAGTTTCCCGTTTGACGTGGGCAATGTGGCGAAACAAATTAAAGATCGGCAACACCGCCACGCGCTCCTTAAGCCGGTTTATTACTAACAGATAATGTTGGGATCACTTGAGTGAAAAATCAGTCGATCACTCCATTATTGAAACCATCGATTTCACTCGATTATTGAAGCCAGTACTCGAGTTATAAGTTTGAGTAAAAGTCGTCGCTCGTATACGTATCGTCGCAAGCAAAGCCACTCCCATCTGGTCGGAATAATCTGTTCATCTTTGTCTCGCTTGTTAGAAACTAATTCTCTGTTGCACTGCTTTGCAGGCATCCTTTTTACTTTTTAGGACCTTCACATAACCAAGCTATATAAAACGCCCTGCCCTATCAAATTAAAATAGTTTAATTAAATATATTCTACCATACAGCTGTACAAACAATTTAATCAAGAACTAAACTAATTTGACAGCTGTCATGTTAATGTCATTGTCATTACCTAAGGCTACTCTAACAGCCAATTTAATTTATTAGTTGATTAAAAGAAAATTTCTAGCAGGAAATATAAGAGCGTTAAACGTCGCAGTTTAAAATGACAAACCTTTTCTTAAAAATCTCGTGGGAAACCATGTAAAAATTTTCCGTTGACATTCATTTCTAGCAACATTCTGTTTACACAACGTAAACTTTATTCAGGGCCGGACTTCACATTTTTCATCAAAATTTATTGAATACTGCCGGAAAGAGATATACCGTTGCAAATGTGTAAGGAAAGGATGCCCATCTACACGGCATTTGATGTAAGGTGTACTTATTCCACGTGTTGACGCTTTTCCGGCTGCAAGGATTAGATGCGGAATATGTATCTTCGTCGCGTATATGTAAATGTAGGACCCTTTATATATTCATCTCTCACCATAGCAAGCTAGTAATAGCCGAATATGTTCCCTTCTTGAGTAAAAATTGATGTATTTAACTTAAAAATTGCTTTGCCAGCAAAATCTTGAAATAGTTAAAAATTGGACATGTTGCCTTTCTCAAATAACCGATTTCGAAACTCCGAAACGATTTTATGTTTGTTTTGGGTGCATGAATTCACAATAATGAAATTTTTTCCCAAGCCACTCCATATATTTAATATATAAAGTTCTGATCATAAAATATGGAGTACAAATTACCTAACTCTTTCTGAATCTTCATTTTGTTTAATATTTTTAGGATAACTTACACTAAAAATATATAGTCAGGTTTAGCGTCTATTTCTTTTGTCTCTCAAATTCCCTTCGGTAAGGCAAATTCCCCAAGGGATGTTCCTAACTAAACCCTTTATTCCATAAATTTACCTGTTGGGAATTGAGTCATTTGAATTTGATTTTATGCTTATGGTGATGAGATGACTAACCAAAAAGCAACTTTTTCGTGCGTATTACTTTAAGTAAAAAAAGTGGCGCCTATAGAATTTTGTTCAATAGTCATAAACTTCTGAATAGATATATTTACTGCAAATATCTTTTGTTATCCCTACGAAACTGACAGCATCCCGCCTACTTAAATTTAATTTTTGTTACCACATAACTACAAAAAGAACTTTACCGTCTCGTATTATGTAAAAGGTACACTTTTATCTTTTTATGTCGTTCCTTCGAATATTTCAAATTAATCAAGATTTTTTCGGTTCTTCGCGTTCTGGGGTTTCTAAGTTAGTAACAATATGGTTTTCTATTTCCGTCTGTTCATCTATCTGTCGATCTGTGTGGGTCAGCACGAAAACTCACAAACTACTTAAGCGGTAAAAGATATTTTAGTATTGACTATATCACAGGTAATTAAGAAAAATTACACACGCCATAAATTTAATGTTAGATGGGATTTTCTCTTGTGGGGGAACCAAAAAAGTAAAGTGCTTAAGACAAAATTGAAAATGGGTATGTACAAGGAATATCCAAATAAAAGTGAACAGGCCTTATAACTTTTTAATTTTCAAAGATTGGAAAAAATGTTAAATAAGAAGTTTTGAGGATTTTTGTCAGTCATTCATATATCTTATCAGCAAAACAATTGAGCATCGAATAAAAAAAATGTAGTATAAAACATCGATTTTTTCGCTTATTTTAAATTGAATGGTATGATTTTTATCATATTTTTGGATTCCAGGAGAAGTTCTAGACATATTTTGTAGAACATACCCTATCGGTTTTTCAATCGTTTTTGAAATATTTCAAATTAAAAATTATTTCACATAAATATACTTTAAACGTAACTATCCAGGTTGCGAACGAGATACCTGCTACCTTTTTAAATTTTCTTTATAAGTAAGTCTGATTTAATGTCAAGGTTGACTATAATATTTTAGTCACCGTGAATTTATAATTTTATTTTTATGCAAAATGAGTTAATCTATTAAACAATAAATGTTGAGTTTTATTATTTATTAATATTTCAAAGCAATAACCAGTGATTATAAACAAGAACAAATTAATTAAAATATGAGCATATAAATGTTCACATTGGCGATTAATTATTTAAAGAAATATTCTACATGTCCGCCATTTAATTCTGAAGTGTTTATAATACTTTCAGCATCATAATGAAAATATTGAAGAAATTCAAAGGAAATTAAGAAATGAAGTAAGAAATCTGAACGAAAAACATGGTTGCAAATGCTAAATTTTCATAACAAGTCAAATTATCCTCAAAACTACGACTTCTTCGTATATTAAACCAATTGTGAAAAGTTATGAAATTAAACCTTGAATTTAAATTTAAAACTCCATTCAAATACAGGGTCTCATTTAAAACATCTAACTTTGTGACGCATCCTGTATAACGGTAATATTTTTAAAATGTGCGGAATATCCAACCAGACCTTAACAACAGAGCTTATTATCCACTAATCTTATCTTCAAGGCATAAAATTACTACGCGTAATCTTTAGCTCACCCGGTATATATATATATATATATATATATATATATATATATATATATATATATATATATATATATATATACTATCGTTTTGATTACTGAAATACAAAGAAATGTGTGCTAAGGCGTCACCTAGACTTACCCCGAAATAAAAAAGTTTAGTTTTAAATATTTTTTTTCTTAGGATGTGCTCAAAATGTTGCTTCGATGACTTGTTCACAACAAAAAATATTCTTAAGATTTGTTGTGCTAATCGTGATTTCCTGCTGAACTACCATCAACATCTAATAAGAATTACTCATAACTTTTTTGCCTTGTTTGTCGTTGTCGTTTTTTATTTTAACAAAAAGTTTTATTTATGGAGTTGATCAAACTTTCGACAGGCAGTAAAGACACTTCTGGTTCTTTAGAAGTTTTTTATTTACGAAGTAATGTCCCTAAAGATCGGCTGTTAACTTGCTTAGCAGAAACTGGACTGAAGTATGAACTAAACCGACATCGAAATAAGGAAACTCTGGGGATTCTCTGGGGATTTCCCTGACGTTAAGAGCGATTTCCTTACGTTATTTTAGACACTATATTTTAGTGTTAATCTTTAATGGTTTTGAACTTGTTTTTGAGGTCAATAATAACGTTTTATATACCAAGGGACTATATTTTGTAATCCCAAGGATGATATTTATTACTCGAGTCTAAACGATGGCAATAGTCCCACAAGGACATAAAGATCCGATGTCCGGTGGTATATTTTTGCACCGAATATTTTAGCAAACTTAAAATTATACTCAAGGATTCACTATCACTAAGTTCGTGTTAATTTGATTATCAAAGTTTTAAACTGACAAGTGACATATTTTCACAAAGCCACAGGAATTTTCCCAGCGCAAGCCTAATTTTTACAATTTTCTATTTTCATATACATATTTACTTTGTTTTTCTCTATAATATTAAGTTTAATCTCATACTATAAAATGCAATAAAAGCAAAAGTGTTGTACATAATGGTAATCCCTTTTACCCTTTTTTGAAAAAGGGTTTGATAATTCGGTAGAGTTATTATACATCGGTCGTTTAGGTACAGCTGCAATGTATATGAAGTTTTTTAAAGGATGGTATTAATAATTCTTTTCTACATATTTACTCACTTTAATTTACAGTGTTTACAATAGTTAGGTATGTCCGGTTGAGATGGCCATGAGACGGCTAAACATTTATTGTTTAATAGAATAACTCATTTTGCATAAAAATAAAATTATAAATTTCCGGTGACTAAAGTATTATTGTCAACCTTGACATTAACTTTTACTTACCTACGAAGAAAATTTAAAAAGGTAGAAGGTATTTCGTTTTCAATCTGGAGAGTTACGTTTAAAATATATTTATGCGAAATAATTTTTAATTTAAAATATTTCAAATATGATAGAAAAACCGCATAGGGTATGTAAACAAAGTATGTCTAGAACTTCTTCTAGGCTCCAAAAATATGACAAAAATCATAACATCTAATTTAAAATAAGCGATAGAATCGATGATTCTTACTATATTTTTTTTATTTGATGCTCAATTGTTTTGATGATAAGATATATACATGATCCATGAAGATTCCCAAAACTTTCATATTTGACATTTTTTCCCATCTTAAAAAATAAAAAGATATAAGACCTGTTTACTTTTATTTGAATATCCCTGTACATAGTTTGATCATATTTTAAACTAGGCTCGCATTATCTTGCATTTAGCGTTTTGCAAATATACAAATAATTATAATTTATCACGCTGACCATCTAACAGACACAAAACTTCAAAAATAATATTAAAATAGTTTAAATATTAAATAATTTGAATATTACTGTTAGTTTTTATTTTTAAAACAGATGATTTTAAAATCAAATTTTTAGAAACATGCACTCTCTCGTTAAAAGCTAAAGCTAAAATATCGGCTTTAAATCTAAAAGTATTAATTTTTTTTTATTTTCATAAGTTTTATAAAAACTGAGGAGCTAAATATCCAAAATAACTACGAAACAATGAATTCGCCACATAATTCGATTTATAAACAATTTACTTTACGCACTAGTGTCTAACACAATATCGCCAGCCTACAGTACTACTAAGAAAGTTTCTGGTTTGTTTATAAAAATAAACATCGCAAATGAAATGAAGTTAGAAATGGTAGAAATGGGAACGCTAAGATGAATGTGTGGGGTGACAGCGAGAGATAAGGGTTCTGGAATGAAGGTATAAAGGAAACAACGAAGACTGTGGAAATATCGAAGATACAGGAAAGAATACGTTATGGAAGCAGGTGGGAAATGACAAGGAGAAGCAAAACAGAGGGTGGATGGAGAAGAAACTCAGAACCGGGCGTTATGGAGATGCCTAATTAGAAATGTCGACCGTCGATAAAGTTGGGAAAAAACAGAGTCAAAGAGTTGATGAAAATAAAGAAAACGTTAATGCCTTCATGGACTGAAAAAACAGTGTAGTTCGTTCTGCATAAAGTAGTCTAAAGCAGATGAAAAGACCGATTAATTTGCCACTGGTGTAAAGTCTGAATTAAAATATTTTAGAATATATTTGAATAATGGTGTAAACCTAAGTTGTCGCAAGGAGAATTAGGCTCTTTTATTTACCAAATCGTTATTTTTGTAGTATGGCTGAGAGACAAGACAAATTAGTGTGTACATTTAAAATAGGAAAGACATTTAATTTAACCAGTTATAAGAAATAAGAAATAAAAAATAATAAACCCAATAAATGTTCCCAATCATTATACAGGACCACAAATGGGAACCGAAAAAAGTCCTTTGGCGAAATTGATATCCTATATGTATTTTGGTGCGCTGATTACGAATCCAAAGTCCAAATAACCCCAGCACATCTCATTCAAGGTCATTTGAAGGTCAAATGCATATATTACAGAAAAACAGAAAATCTGACCACGGATTCGGAAAGAGCGGGAAATTTTACGTCCAAATATGTAGTTGTTATTTTTCCAACATGACCCTCCAAGGTCATCTGGGGGTGAAATGACTCACCGATAGACCAAATTCTTATTTCCCATATAGGTACATCATCACAACTACAGACTTTTACGTACAACTTAGTCAGGTATCTTTAGGTTTTTTGACGCGCTGATTACGAATCCGAGGTCCATATAATCCCAGCACGTCACTTTCAAGGTGATGATGTATATGGGAAATAAGAATTTCGTCTATCGGTGAGTCATTTCACCCCCAGATGACCTTGGAGGGTCATATTGGAAAAACTAAAACCTGCATATTTGGACGTAAAATTTCCCGCTCTTTCCGAATCCGTGGTCAGATTTCCTGTTTTTCTGTAATATATGCATTTGACCTTCAAATGACCTTGAATGTGATGTGCTGGGGTTATTTGGACCTTGGATTCGTAATCAGCGCACCAAAATACATATAGGATATCAATCTCGCCAAAGGACTTTTTCGGTTTCCATTTGTGGTCCTGTGTTTATTAAATGTCTTGACAGCGTAGTCTTTTTTGCATTGGTTCACATATTCTTCCATTCTTGGTTGTAAATTACTGTGGACCAGAATATGACTGACTGTCAAACTTAAAAGCACAATAACTTGTACACTGTCAGCTGTAGATAACAGTACTTCCAACAAAAGTTATAGAAAATTTTCTCTTGTGTAAAGTCAGCAATAACATTTCTTGCTCTACAGCTTATTGGTGAGGAGATATTAAAAACAAACTAATTTTCCACCGCTTTTTTTTCGAACCGCACCAGCGAAAGTGCTTTCAAGGTCAAAAACCTAAATTTTTGATTAAAGCCCTTACATATGAAATGCACCCAAAAATTAGAACTAGCCATCCCTTGGCGAGGTCAAACTTACCCTACTATTGGATCAGTTAAATAATTTAGGAAATGAAATGTTAAAGAAATCCACAAAGCTCTCGACTTTTATTAAGTACGTACTTAGGTTTTTTTTAATGATACTGGTAGAGCTATAGAAATATAACAATAGACTTTAATAATTAATTCAATGGCCTACCTTAATACTGATTTATTCAGAATCATTTTATTATAGCGTGCCATGGAAAAATGTTTTTTGGTATATTTTTTGCTTACTTAAGTTATTAATTATCTAACTAATAAAATATTCAAACGAAATGTGTCTGGGTATGTTTTTACCTAATTTAATGTATTTACAACATACTGTGATCCCGTTGTAAACATAACTAGTCGCAGGTGAAGCAGAGTCTTGTGCTAGTGATGACAAAAGAACAATACAAGTAACACATAATAGATAATTAATAACAGGAAATGCTCCAATTAAATGGTCGAAGAAAAGGGCTTTATTCGTGGATTTATTAAGAAAGGATTCGATGTCCGTATACTGTGATCGTATCGAATGTGAAGCCTTATATTTGTTATTTGTTATGAAAACATTTCCCCCAGGAAATTAGTTTACGAACTACGTAATTGAATCAAGAATGGTAGTAGAAAGAGATAAAATAGCATTGGAGTGTTGGAGCTCAGAAGTGTTGCTGTCTGTGCTGGTTGCTTAGGAAAACGGCTGAACCTCGGTCTGAACACTCGGTAACACGTACGTCTTTGTCTAATGAACTAGCAAAGAAAGAGTGCGATTTACAAATGACTCGGAGCGACTTTAAATAAACACCTTTAGAAATAACATAACCTATAAATAATAAAACTTTTTAACTTAAATTTATTATTATTTAGCAGAAAAATGAAATATTTTAGGGCTTTTATTACTTTTAGTAAATCTTGTGATGCTTCTAACGTATTTTTTGTACAAAAATACAAGGTAACATAAGATGTGGCCAATGTTTACAAATTGTGTTTACAGTGTCGTTTAGAATGGTTTGTTTTGGCTTCAAAGAATATTAAATCATCCCGTATCCATTCTTAATAAATCCATGGGTTTATTAAACATTTTGAGTAGGCAGCAATTTTTTTTTTTGGAATATGTTGAGGGGTTATTGGTGAGTGTAAATCTCAGATTTCATCAAACGTCAAACCTAATCTAACCTCCCCATTTGGCCGCCATGTTGAAAAGAAAAGTACAATCAGTTTTTTGGCGATATCTCTGTAACCGTAAGTCGCACCAAAATTGAATCAAGAGATTTTTTGTAAAAAATTGAATTGTCTACAACTTTTATTTTAAAGAATCTTACGTAGCATTGTAAATAAAAGTTTCATGAACCGGAACAATGAAAAATTAAGGTAAAAAAATCTTTGAGGCGATATACCTTTTTTATTCCTTATTTTTATGCCAAAACACACCAGTGCTTTTTTGTAGAGCATTCTTTGACAATTGCCCAACCTGATCACTTTTTTAATTATCATTATTTTTATTTGTTTTACGGTATACAAGCTTATATAGGTATATCACAACAATGCGAGTATTTTTATATTTTCATAAATATATAGTTTTTCTAAAACTATATTATTTTAAATTTTTTATTAAACATATCGCAATTTATACTATAATTTAAGAACTCCTTACACCCCTCAGCTAGCGTTTCTAGGTACATATTTTTATGGTGTTTTTCCCAGTAGGTCTAATCCACGAATATTTGTTTAATAATAATAACCGTCTATATAGTTTCCTGTCGCTTTGAGGGGCCAGGTTGCGAGTCATTATCAAATATTAATGGAGATTCTTTGGTGATGTGTTGAGGAATGGAATCAGTCCCAAAAGGTGTTAGTGTAGGATAATCGGTGTCGATGTCTCCTTCGTCCAGAAACTTTGATACTTCCTCCACGTTTTCACAGCTATCTCCGCAGCAATTTTGACAAACAGCTCAGCACTTTAATCCTGCCTTGCGGTATCCACAGGCTACACCACATTTGCCTTTACATTTACAGAAAATTAATTTCATTAGTCGGGGAGGGGCGGGTGCTTTGGTACCTGGTACGGGAATAAACATTCGTGGTGTTTTTTCCAGCCCCAAGATTCCGGATCTTTATATCTTCCGATCTAACTTTTCACTTGATGCTAAACTGTTAAAGTGTGCATGCGAGCAGCATCTTGTGTAGGCGGGAGCGATGAGAGACTAAATTTGCTCTTGATAATTCATTTGGCGAATCGTTTGTACCGAAGACCATCAATCGATTCTTTAAGTTTTCCAGCATCATATAAGGAAAAAAAAAACGTTCTCCGATGACACTAAGTACAGCAGGGTTGACTTTTTCATGCTGAAATAATTTAAATTCTTAGTTGAGGACTTTTCTCAAGGGTTTAGAACTTCATTTTTTACATGTTGTATGCTGCAGATGTTGGAGAGCTATCGTCTGATTTAATAATTTTAATAACTATCCCAAAAAGGTTAGTTTATTGCGAAATAGGACAAGAAGTCATCGTGCAATCCAACGATTTCAAATTTACCTAATATATATTTTTCCTAAGAAATAGTTTCTTTTCTAGTACCCGATGGCGTAGATCGTTGATTCTAAAAGTGATCGATATGGACCCCCAGGGATCGATTTCGACTGGCAGGGGGTCCATGTCAGCGACAAAGAAATTTGGGTGTCCACGAGATGTAAATGGGGGTCCACCCACAGTCATCATCAATTCAGGCATTCCATAAATGACAGATGAGAAATCAGATTGCGTGATTGTTCAATGTACTTTTTACTTAACTAGTAGTAAGTAGCTAAATTTCCTAGGAAGGTCCCCTAAAATGGCCGTTCGGGTCGTGTTTCGCACGTTGTCTTTAGGCCTATAAATATTTCGTAACTTAAAATCTGGTATATTGAGGGCGACTAATTGAAATACCCATGGTACCGAAGTTAGTCGCTCATACTCATGACAAGCACTGGTACCGCTTAACATCAATATTAGACAGGCAGGGGGTCTGCAGAAGAAAATAATTCGGCAAGTGGGCTATAGTTAAAAACAATTTGGGGACCTCTGGCGTAGATTAACTTTCAGTCGGCAGTTGCTTACAGTAACGCAAGTTCTTAGCGTAAATATCGACCAACTGAGTCATACAATATATCACCAAATTTGCTGCAATAAAATATAACTTTGATTGACGAGATTTTGATTTCACATTAATGGATTTAGACATTGACCTTTATTGTCACGTGGCGTGTATCACACTGCTTTTTATGTATAGAATTAGGCTACTCGTAGCAATAAATTTAACTGAGAAATGAAATCACTATAAATATAATATAAGCTACTCTATACTAGTTTTTTCATATCGATAACCTAGAAATACAGCACACAAATAACCGTCATTTATATAATTTATTTTACTGGCAGTCAGTAACATAATTATTGGAAAACGCGTTAAAACCCATCTAAGATTAATATAAAAACAAATTAAAACAAATGCATGAAGTAAATATATACACATCAGAAACATCAAGGCAATATCTTCTCAAATTAGTTTTATTAAGTAGTTTTGACGTGGTCTTAGCAAAATTAAAAAAGGAAAAAAGTAAAAGGAACACGAAAGCCCAGGTAATGTATTTTTCATAAAAAAGAAATAAAACTTTTAATGAACTTTATAAATGCAGGCGGATATATTTTTATCCTTTGATAGTATGACGCAGCATGAAACTTTTATGGCACTCTTTCATACACTTTTGTAAAAATTATTTACAAAAATAACAAATATATATAGAAAAATATACACAAATTTAATAATGTTAATGATGAAATGTTTTTAATTACTACTTCTGTTTTAATTTAATTTTCAGATAAAATATCATTGTACATCACAAACTTTGTTCTTTCTTTTTGATGTCAATTACCTAAAATGTCTGAGCTTAGGTTAATTATGCCGTTTTTCATAAAAACATATCTGTTTACAGTACCTTCATTTAAATAAATTCACTAAGAAAGTTTATTTTTGTAAAATTTTAACGAATACCCTCTGAGAAAAGCTAATATTATCATAGAGCCCAATTGATTTTAAACATTTTATTTGGGATTGCGCCTGTATTTGTTTGTTACTACCCTTTATGTTATCCTTCCTCACCTATATTATAAATGCCAAAATTTGTTTGTTTGTCTGTTGCTTAATCGCGTCTTAAGAGGGTAATCATATTCCCGAAAATTGTGGTAAAGCTCCTACAAATGAGGTTTAATTCACTCTTAATAGATGGCGTTGACTATATTATTTCGTGATTTTAGACATTAGTAACTCACTAATGTCTAGGTAATCCACTTATTAGTATGCTTCTAGGGTTTTTCCACTACTCAAGAGATTGTGCTTGACCTAGCAGAGAAAATATGACCTGTATGATACATACGGTGTATGAAATAAAACAGGATAAGCTTCAACTTTTATATCCACGTACCCTTCATATCATACAACATACGGTACTTATTTGGATAAAGGGAACACCGCATTTTTTTGATGAAATTTTTAATTGACCCTAATTTTGGGTCGTAGAACACGGTCTGGAATCAGTTTTGGGTGGTCGCATATGAATGGCCGCATTTATATATTGCATAGTCTCTTAAATGCAACATAACCGGTTAAGGGTTAAATGAAGTTACTGGAGTAAATTGTTGGATAAAGAAATAGATTCTTTTTGTTTTCTCTGATCGTGTCATCGTGTAACATAACATTTTTCAACCTTTCTAATATGCTCTTATCGGCATTACCATATACAAGAATAGTCATATCAAAAACGTTCATCGTGTTAAAAAACAATGGTTGATAAAATAAAACGAAATTAAATACTTTTTCTTTTTAGATATGGATTTTCATATTATGTAAATGGGTTTTTTGGTAAGTCTCCATTAGGGTCATTATATATAATCCTCCTTGTATTTTACCAAGAATGCAAATACGTATGAGAACTTTCCGAATAAAATTTTACTGCTTTTTAACTTTGCACTTTCTTTTCCATATTAATTACCCCAAATGTCTAAGCCCAGGTTAATCACGCCGTTTTTCTGAAAGAGCAAGACGATTTGCTTACAAATGCTTACATTTGAATGAAGTTACTAAGGTAATTTATCTTTGTACAATTTCCACGAAGGCCCTTTGAAAGAAGCGAATAACATCAGATAGTGCTCTTATATAAATGTCTTTAAATCTGATATTTTAAATTAGATTTAGAATTGTCCCTATTTATCTTTCTTGTGCACGCTTTATCATTTCTCTAGAGTTTATTACCGAAAAAAAAAAAGAAAAAAGAAATCTAATATTATTTTCATGAATCTTTGATTAAATACGAAGTCCTTAGTTCTTTACTATATAAACAGGAATAAGATTGGATTTTATCTCAAATTAATATTGAAGTTAACTATGGCAGACTTTGTTTTATTTAGAACATCCAATTTCGGAGGCCTCCAAATTAATTTTTTGCTGAAAATAACATTATTATCGACATTTTACTCATTCGAGGGTATATATTGAACTCAGATAAAAGGCTAACACAGAGATTATTTTACTCAGACATATACTTCGTTTATACGCTCAATTTAAAACGGCAACCAAAAGTTTTAAACTGACAAGTGTAAGAATAAGACAACTAAGTTTTATACTATGAATTTATTTCTGAGCTTTTTCGCAAATTTGTAGAGAAAAAGGTAATTTTAGTATGTATATACTTTCGACAATAATAGAACTTAATTCATTACAGCAACTCGTTCTAAGACGAAGATCATTTGGAATCCAAGCAAATCGCTGAAATATCAGAATAATTCATAAGTTTTTACTAACGATCTATTAACAATGACAGGACAAAAACCTATCAAAACATACCTGATCGACTATAAGATCTTAATTTAAACCAGTACTAAATCGTAAACCTTCTTAGTGAATCTGAACGTTAACGTCTAATAATAATAAGTAAATCTCATTCGGGGTAGTGAAGTTTCTTCAAGCGCAAACATCTCAGGAATGGAGATTTGGAAAAGCTCGATAAGCCGAAATAACTATATTTGTTGCAACTACTGATGAGCAATTCTAAAAAATGTATTAATTTTTGGTACATTTTTTTTTCAAGCGACTTCTATAGAGATATTTAATGACGATACATGCTGCTTTGCATAGGGGCAGTTAAGGGGGGGCTTGGGGGTGCTTAGCACCCACAAAACTCTATTTAGCACCCACAAAATTTCCAACCCTCCACCATATTAGGTGCAGTTAAGGGGAAGCTTGGGGGTACTTAGCACCCCCAAAACTCAAATTGACACCCCAAATAAAATTTTTGGCAGTATACTGAATAGGGTCTAGGGCTTAAGCACCCCTGAACTAGTCTGCCTAACTACGCCCATGCTGCTGTAAAATTTGTTAAATATTATTGAGGCTGAAAGCAAATTTCGCCATTTCTTGCGCTCACTCCGTTCTTCCCACTACACTTACCCTAATATTTAAATGTACGTAATATTAACGTACCCCTTTAATGCAATCTAATTTGTTATTTAAATTGGTTGCGTATGCTAAAATCAAAATTCCCTATTTAATCCAAAAACCAATTACACCAACCAGCAGCTGTGGCTAGATTCCTGTAAGATAACGATGTTTAGGAATTTAGAATACTTTATATGGACCTTTCCAGCAGCATTTCTGAGAGAAGTTTAAATTCCGTGTCAAAGCAATGATCGCGAAGTTCATTGCTTAGAAATAATTGTACCTACTTATAAAATCCAGTTTTAATTAAATGATGTCAGCATAGTACCAAAAATAAAAAAAAAAGTCCGTTTCACTAGAGTAATATAAAAACACAAAATTTTAATATCTACCATTCTAGGGCAGAAAATCAATGATATAAAAATGTAAAATTAACCATAAAATCTTTAAATATGCATGACCGGTGCCGCTACCTCTTGTAACAGACAGACGGCTTGTAACCAATGATGGCGCCAGGTGCCGCTGTACGTCCGCTCGTGTGAATTACCTTTTGTAATCCTTCACAATAAGCCCGCTTTGCTATGGGAGATGCTGCTGGTCTGAGAGAATTTACGCAACCGCAGAGTTGTCGTTTGTGTGTGAACTATCCTTTAAATATGAATATTATTGCACTTAGTCTGGCTACTGTTAGTCGCTAGTTCAATTTGTAACCAACGCGCGTGCCGCAGTACGTCTGCTCGTATGAATTACCTCATATAATCCTCCATAATAAAACAGCAGAAGCTGCACTGCTTTTGCTTCACGATGCGGCTGGTCTAAGAAAACGTTACGTAACCATAAAGATGTCGTGTCAACTATCACATTTAAACATGAATACCATTGCAATAAGTGCGGCAAGCAGATATTCTGCTAAAAAAACGCAGTGGCTTTAGCTTCTACGTGCCACTACGGTCAGACCCCTCTACAGCTTGTAACCATCCTTCCGTTTCAGATAGGGAAGCACTGAGAAAACGTTACGTTGCCAACCGAACCAGCCCCAAGAATAGCCAGATTAATACACACCCAAAAATCACAATTTTCTAGGGTATGAAAGGCACTTTGTTTACTAACTTCAAACGTGGTATTGCTCTCAGTATTAACTACGAAAATCGCTGGCGCCGAAAAGAACAAAAGCGCAATGAAAAAGTCAGTAGAGGGCATATTGATTCTGCAAATCATGAACATATTTGTAAGGATACGGCAACCAACGTTGTTATTGAGAACTCGAACTCGAAACTTACCATGAGTAATTATTACCTAGTTAGTTATAATTTTGACGTCATGAGGAGAAGGAAAAAGGAAGGCTATTTTAGAGCATTCTTTATTTACATAATAAAATGCATTTTAATGTAAGAGATAATTATTTGGTAAAATTTAATTAAGGACGAAATAACAGAGTAGAATGTCGTTCAACGAGTATTCTCTAACTGCTAGATCGAGAGTAAGGTAAGGCCGCCCAACTCCACAACCCATTTTGCTGTTTATAATTTATGGGATTTTCTGGTTCAACAAAATGAAACTCGGCCTGGACAATTTTTTTCTTTAAAACAGAGTGGCCAAGCGTTCTAGTATTGACACTGGTAAAATAATCTATTACTAACTTCACACTAAAGCTAGTTAGATGATCAGTTGTGATCAACTCTAGATGATACTGGCAAAACACGCGTCTACTGCAAGAGTCTATACTCGGCCCGCCGAACAGATCAACACGTGCAAACTACGCGCGATACGAGTGTCCATTTACCACTTGTAAGTAGCAAGAGCACAATAGATGAGCGGCGGGGGTTTCAATTCAAGCTGGGCTCGTTTTTGTGTGATATTTGGATTTTAAAAGTCAGTTGTTATTGTTCATTTGTTAAGTCGTGAATTATGGCTTACGCATCCGATGTCAATGTGTTTAATGTATCACCACCTAGAAATCGATATTTAGCCTACCTATAATCTATGAAAATCCGCTCGTCAAACCCGGATGAACGACATTTCGATCGATCATCCACTAAACACGCGTTAATCGCGCAATTTTATTGCTTAATTTGTTCGGCGGGCCAACTATAGTTAATTAGGCCAAGAATTTATGGACCGCGCTGCGTACATTGAACCAAATCTAATAAAATTTTCGAACATTTTTAAATATATTAGTTTTACTCAAACTGCATCGTGAATCATATTATTTACAGCGAAAAACACACTGTAACGTTAAATATTGCTGAAACTTCTTGCATGTACGCCCGAACACGCGTACATAAATAAAACAATATTACAGCTTTTAGAAGATCGCATATATTCCAATAAAGTAGGTATCCCATTTCGTAAAATTGCTCAGAGCAACGCCCCTGCACTTTCCCATGATACTTTAAAGTAACGGCGCGGAGCAGCCGAGCAACCCCTCCGCCGCCGATTGTCTTGGGATTTCGCTCGGGTTCTCGTTTTCATATATTTACATTTCTCATATCAGCAGCTTCACGTATGATATATTAACTGGAGGACGCAGCAAAGTTTGTTACGAGCGAAATTGGACTTATCGAGTATTTACTGCTGAGGTTTCCAGGGTCTTTCTTATTCAATACGATCGCCGCAATATCAGTTTAGTATTTAACGGAATAAAAATATATTTCGCTGTTAGTTACACGCAGATATATTTTAAGGCTCATCCAGACTCGTGTAAGATATTTGCAGTGATAGCGAAGCTTTCGCTTTGAAAATATACGCGGCGACAAACAACAGTATTGACACTGCACTGTGGTTCCCGGTCCGTACAATGCAATGGAGCCACAAAAATCAAAAATATGTTACTGAAGCCGTTTTTTACAAGTAGACTAATTTTCGGCATCTAGAAAATTTATTTACAAAACAGTGTGATAGTGTCCGCGAAAAACTCTGCGCGATATGGGAATATTTTGTATTTGCAGAATTTTGCAACACGGTTTTCGGTTTTAGGTTCTGCATGACAGGTAACCGAAAAAGCGCCAAAACCGTCGGGAATGTTATCTGTCATATTTGTTAAATCTCATTTAAAAAATTGAAGTACTCAAAAATATGAATATTTATTAAAATGCAAGGAAAGGTATAAATATTATACACAAACTTTACATATTATATGAGTTGCCTTACCTCGTTATTAAGGGGTTATATACAGTCAGGAGGCCTAAAAAAAGCGATTTTTCAAGAATTTTTCCTGAGAAGACTTTTAAATTTATTAATGTGAAAATTTGTACACATATTATGGTAACTTTTAACTGTATTTTAAGATTTTTGTATTTGTAAAAATAATAATTTTGAAAGCTGCTATAGCTGATCTCCAGGAGTTCCTCTTAAAAAAGGCATCTTGCGGTGACAACGATATCTCTGGACTGGATGATCGAAAATGAAAAAACCAAAGGGATTTCGTTAAAGTAATGTATAATCTTCTAATTAATCGAAGGAAAGAGCAAAATAAAAATTTGTGACAAAATGGCGGCTCCTCAAAAAAAAAATCGATTTTTGAGCAAAATTTTGGCCTTAAATTGTTTATATAAAAAACAATATTTATCGGTGAGAAAAAACCTTCGATTTATTACTAAAAATATACTTAAGAAGCTTGTGGTAAGATTTGAGACTGATTGGTTTAGCCGTTTCCGAGAAATCGTCGTCGCCGACTTTAAAACCACAGTTTAGAGAAAAACGCCTTTAAAGTTTCAAAAGCCCTTTACATAGCGCACAATCGCTCTGACACGTCTTTCCAAATATGCGTGGAACTTCGAAAATAGTCGCCGGATTGCCTTGAAATTTTCTGTGTGTACCTACTGGAATATATGTACATTACGAAAATGAAATTAAAAAAAAATCAATTTTTTGAAAATTCTAACTGTATATAAACCCTTAAATATGCTCTATTAATAAACTTTTTATTTTTGCTATTTCACATCAATTTGCCATGTAGCACTTAACTTAAATTTTTCATACCAGTTGCTTTAAAAATAATAATATATTAACTAGAGAACACGACAAAGAGTTACAGGCGAAACTGGACTTATCGAGCATTCACCGCCGAGGTTTCCAAGCACTTGATTATTCAAGAAGTTCGCAGCAATATCAATTTAATATTTAACTGGAAAAAAAATTATTTTGCCAGTGCTATTGAATTATAAATAAATATACTGAATCTCGGCTTAAATATTAAGCGTCGCTTATACAGTGCTTTCATTTTAAAACTTGCCACTTTCGGTAACACTTGATTTAAAGTAAATTTGGTTTAAATAAAAAGCAACCCCTCCGCCGCCGATTGTCTTGGGATTTCGCTCGCGTATTTTACACATAAATTGCAAAAATATTCATGTAAAATCACCACTAAGAAAATAGTTGTTAATTAATATTACTAAATTTTCGATAAACGCTAAACAAAGTATAAAACTTCTAAAAACTACCGAAGTAATGCAAAAATACAAAATAATTATATAAAAGTGGACGCAGCTTAGTCGGTGCGACAGATAACCTATAGAAGTTGTTAGTAGAAAACTTTAGTCACTAAAAAATAATTAATAATACCTACGTTACACTAACTGGCAAAATTTTAAAGAACACTAAAAATTTTATCAAAGGAATAAAACTAATACACTTTTTAGTGAAGATTTTGTGTCTTACGTACTCGTATTACTACAAATAGCAGCAAAGCTCCTTTGCCTACCTAAAAAGCCCAGAAAAGAACGAAACACCGAAATCCACCCTAGCTTGAGAGGTGTTGGTACTTACAAGCATTAAGCATTATGATAGTTGACTCGAGGACAGAATATTGCTGCTGTATACCTATATAATGACTTAATGTGGTATACTACAGGATAAAGTTTGCGCCCAAACTCCTTTTAGTGATAGTGTCCTAGACCAGGAGTTACTACTGTGAAGCCAAAAGTGATTTACCTCAGTAGGCACTATGCCTTCCCAAATCTTAGCACCTTGGCAGCGTGAGATAATGTTGTATCAATCGCATGGTAGTAGGGTGTCTTCTTTCTTTCGACCCATAACATACGTCAATGCCGCGTAATTATGGGTCATTACCAAATCAAAAATGGTGTAAGAGATAAGCATTAAATCAAGATTTCCACAAGTTTAATCTTCATCTTCTTCCTCACGAACAGCTTGAGATGGAGCTGATTGAGCTTGAGCTGCTCGTATTTGTTATCTACACTGAACTATGTAAAGACTAGGTTTGTACCAAACCTTAAGCCACTGCTCATCTATAACATCTTGTTTGATTTGAAAATTTGCGTACTTCAACTTAATATATTCTAAACACTAATTTAATGACACGATGTAGTGTTAAAATTTTTACTATTTGTTAGAGACTAAAAAATTATTCTAGACTTTGACGTTGCGACACAAAGTGTTTTCTTCAGTGTTATACCATCTGAGGAAGAAACTGTTTGTCGAAAAAACTGTTATGGTCTAAAATGTTTTAGTGTCTAACAAATTGTGAAAATTGTAACAGGACATCGTGATATTATTAATTTAGTGTTTAAAATGGATTTCTATCAAGGATCGGTGACCACAACTGAACATTTAAAGTATTCTTCTGCTTTAAACGTTTTAAACGGATCATAAAACGTTCTATCAAAACCTTGTTTTGCTGTTCTTCTGCAAGCCGATAAATGGCATTAATGACAGACGCTATCAGCTATGATATTTTGGTTTGACGTTAAGAGGGAAATCGCTTCTATTCATTTTAAAGCTGCTGTTAAATTTCCAAACTGGAAGGAAAACTAGAATGCTACTCAGAATAACCTATAAATGTTCTTTATTGTTTACCATGAAATACGCCTATACATTTATTAACGAATTGCTAAACATCAAACAGTTTTAAAGCACTAGTGAAAAAAGATATAAAATCTGTTTAATATATTACCAATGACCCCCAGTGTCAAATTCATATATTCAATTCTTCGTTTTCGATAATCCCCATTGAACTCACTGCGCTTTCCCCGCAGCGAACTATTATATCGGATGCCAATGGCAACTAAGTGAATTAAGCTGTAACTTAGATTCATTCGCAAAACTTTGCCAGGGGTTAATTTGGCAGAATAATTTTAATGCCCTGCGAATATGTGAATAGATAGCCCGAAGGTGTAAGTGTGGAAGATAATCATATAAATCAAGGACTATTTCGACTTGGCTGGTTTCCTCTTCGTCGACGCCGTATTCTCTATTGTGTTCGGGCTCGATGACGGCCGAGGATTAAAGTTGGGATCTCGGTTACTGTTTTACTATTTGGGTTATTAAGTATTTAACAAAAAGCATGTTCTGAAACTGGGCCACAGGGGTGGGTCAGCCTACAATTCTCATTTTTAATCATTTAGCTATAGAGAGATTTTATGTATGTTGGTGCAGTTAATGTTTCTGATCAGTGGGGTTGCGACAGTTAAATTTTGTCACAGTGCTTCGCCTATTTTCACTAATTACTCTTATTAAAAAGTGCCTACCTTTGTTGTACTGCTGTGCCTCGATGCTACAATTACGCTATATAAGTGTTATCTCCAATTTAGATCCTAGGAGTTTTAATTTATTTGATTGCCTTGTATCTGTCTCCTCGTTCCTTGTTTTTGAAGCTTGTTAGTGTAGTACCTACCTCTTTCTTTCCTGAAAATATTTGCTTTTGTTTACATTGGAACTACTGTCAGTCGTGTCATGTCGAGTTTTGACAGCACCGCCTATTCGCTTTACAGATCTGGTGTTTGGAGTAGGGAGAGCCCGGCTGCTAAGGTGCATGAGTAGTTCCGGAGCGCTTACTGACTAAATATTGTATACTATTTTTTGTACAATCATATTAATCTTTACGAAAAGATACAAAAATTGATCTAATTGATGCGAAATATTGAGCGTTCGTAACATTTTAATGCGGAGTCATTGTATCAGTGTTAGTCACTTTAAATTTGTCGGTTTCAATTAGCATTGGAGCTAATCACACTAAAATCATGTGAAAAGTACTACAGTGCATATATTTTTTTTTCTAAAATTGGTTACACGGAAAAAACAGTGTAATAGATAAAAAAAGCTTACTGGCATATTTTGTAATGAAAAGTTTGAGTTTAAAATCTCCTGCAAGTTTGTGGGCTGAATATTCAATGCAAAGGACAACAATTAATTTGTACCTTTAACTTTAATTTAAGTAAATAAATTCCATATTGTGTTTTCTTTTTTTAGTCAGTTTTTAGCTGCAAATATAAGCACAACTTCACTTACACCACCAATTGGATAGGTTACATTTACCGGCCTATATACGGCTTGTATACTTTGGTAGGGAATAAATATCGTTCAGTAAAATCAACTTACTCTTTGTGTCAATATGGACAGAAATTAAAAAATATATATAGCTATAGCTATTTGTTTAACTAAGAAGGAAAGCGGCACTTTTCCTCCCTCTAGTAGGGGATAGTTATAAGGTAAAATTATTTTCGAGAAACTGTAGTTGGGTAAAACAACTTGCCATGAATTTCATGGCAATTTGTTTTAGCCAACTACATGGCATAAAATGACCCATTGCTTTTTATCAACCACTGCTCTCCGCTTTAATTCTATGTATTCTATTGTATGTATGTATTTGAATATATATTTTTTTTTAATTGAATAATTTATATAATTAAATAATGTAATGTTAAATATAAGATTTGCCCCCAACAAGTACGTCTTCGGGGGTTTTATCAAGTTTATTTATAATATACATAACATATTTAAATTGTAATTAATTTAAATAAACTTTATTATTATTATTATTATTATTTAAATTAGAATGATTAATTCATAATATAGAATCAAACACAGAGTGTAAGCAGGATGGGAGAATTCGAAAAGTCTCAGGTATGCCAGGTGACTGTAGTATCAGCGCAAGAAGAGTAGCCTATAAAACAGTAGTCAGACCTGCTGTGATGTATGAAGTGAAAATATAGTCAATTAAAAATTTAAGAGATTTTTAGACGTGACATGAATAAGGATGTTAAGATGGATGTGTCGAGCAACAAAAAGACACATAGTTTGAAATAAAAGAAATAAGGACACCAAGGTTGTAGAAATATCTAAGAAGATGCAACAAAAAGGACTTCATTGACACTGGTAGAAGAGATAATGGTTATGTCGCCAGAAAAGATAAAAGACGAGATGGTTTAAAGAAAAGAAGTTTAAATTTAAAGAAAGCAGGTTTAACAGTTGAAGGAACTCAGAACTACAGGTTCTGGAGATGATTAACCAGGAACGTCTACCTCATAGAGAGTGAGAAAAGATGAAATTACAGGAGAAGAACTCGGTGTAAAATTATTTACAAAGCAAAACTCTTCAGGCTAATATTTTACAATAAACTATTTTTTCACAAACATATTTAGAATGTTGCTTTACTTTTATTGCACCATTCTCTCATTTTCATTCTTTGTTAGAAATCGTTGCCTAGAGGTTTTGTTAAATTAGGTTTTCATTTTGACGTAAGATTTAAAAAGAAATTTTGTCCTTTTTTCAAAATTGCTTTATCATAATTGATCCTGTTGGCTTCTGCACTCTCAATGGATAATACAGCCAATAATATAGTTAAATAATAATAATAATTTTTTTATTCCAAAATTTATCTTCTTTACAAAATAAAATTACAAAACCACTAAATACTAGTATATAGTGCGCCTGAGCACTGAAGCAAATGAAGGTATTGATTAATTTTCAGTATATTAAAACTATATTGGCCACCCGCAGATGTTGATACAAGAGTTTTCTAAATTCTTTAATACCTTGCAGATTAGAAAATACGTCCAAAAGATAGCTTCAATGAATTAAGTTTAAAAGATCAAGAACATATTAACTCCATAAAGTACCTCTGTTATGTTTTTGCCTTAATCTTTATATACAGAAATAAAATTTTAATAACGTTAACCGTATATACTGCTTTGTAGTGATTGTCAACCTGCCGACCTTTTCGCGTGCCGCCCGGGGCACGTTTTCCCTTTTGACACCCCCCCCCCCCCCCGCCGTAGATCCGGGCCTGGTTTTTATTAAAGCTTGTCTTGTGTTATTTAACTCTTTCTTTTTAAATTCTGAGTCTAAATATAAAATACTGTTTTAGGCTATTTCTATTTACCTATTTTGTTAGAAAAATAAAAACACATTTTAAAAAATTGTATACCCTATTATCTTGGTACGCTATGAAAATTTGTTTTAGTTTCTGTTGCTATTTTCAGCCACATGTTATTTTTACTTTCTGTTATATTATACCTTAGACAACAAGAAAAGGGAGGAAATCGACAGGTGGCATATGAGCCTATGAAAGCCGGGGTGGTCTAAGAAAAAAAAGTAGTTTTGAGATATTAAAGCTCAAAGTTAAACGAGGATCAACAAATGTCAAAAAACAAATAGCGAATGAGTTTGGAAGATTTTTCTTGGGAAAAGCTAAACTTAAATTTTGTGATATTTGGTATTTTTTAAAGTATTATTCTTGTCCCTATTTTTTTGCAACTTGTGACTTTCATTGTTTGTGTGTTAATGTATTTCGTAGAAAATATCTTCTCAACTTTAATTATTTATTGTTTTATACTTAAATCATCAAACACATAGATTATAACTTATATTAATTAATATTCATCATTATTGAACAAATAGTCTTCTAGGGGACAAATATCTTCTGGAACATTGCTATTTTCTCCATCAACTTTCAACGATCGAAAATAGTATTGGTAGACGGGTGGTATAAACTGAAACATTTCTTTTATGTTTTTTTTTCTTGCTCGCACTAACCGGGAGCCTAGATTTATAAAGAAGGGGCAGGCCAATATTCTTGAAATCAGTTTACCTTTTTATTCTTTGGAGCCAAATCCATTTCTTTGAACGAAATATCTTCGTTGAGGGGTTCTTTATAAAAAAAAATTGTATGGCTGCTTCTGATCGATAAATTTAAGCAATTTTAAATCCGAAGCATGTATTTTAACTTTTGATTATTCCAAAATAAATAATTAGGTGCTTATTTAAAAAAAAAACGTTTTATTTACCTGAACTTGTAGAATCAGATTCAGGAGATGCTGATGGCTCATATTCACTCTCACTATCTGCATATGGTTTAGCGTCAAAATCACTAATATTCATTTTTTTAGGATTTAAACAAAGCAGCATTTAACAGTCGATACAAAATGTTTACAGGCATAATGATCTAAGTCAGACTTGGATCACTATGGCTTTCATCGGTATATGTGGATGCGTTTTACATCCATGTTAGTAGCGATATCTGTTAGTGTTGTACTGAAGATAGAAATTTCATATTTTGTCCAGAGGTAAATTACTACGTAAACAATACGATAGTGTCAAGAAACACAATTCCGAAAAAAACTGACTTAGACCACTTTGGCTTTCATAGGCTAATAGGGCATTATCCAAAACATATTTTCTTGTCCTGCTTCACAATAATTATCAGATTGAAAGGGATACAAGTGTTGAATAACATGAATGCGTCAATTATTGTGTTTCATTACAAGTAATAGGAAAAAAAGTCATATACTTTTATGGGGATCAAACCATCAATCTTCGTATTGGAAGACCGATGCTATAAAAAATCTAAATCCGAACAAACCTAGTTAAAGTTTTTTTTCCATTACGGTCAAACCCTTTTCCTGATTATAATTTTATACACAGGGGTTATATTTGCAGAACAATTTTATTGCTCTGCAGATGTCAACAAAATATAGCCGAAAGTTTGAAAGACAATCACATAAATCAAGAACGATTTTAACTTGACTGCTTCTTCGTCGACGTAGTATTCTCATTGTGTTCGTGCTCGATGACTGATAGGGATTAAAGTTGGAGTCTCGCTTACTGTTTCCCTATTTAGGGTATTAAGTATTAAACAAAAAGCATATTTGGGACGAAAAGGTGGGTCAGTCTACGATGTTAATCTTTAATTATCTTGTTAACGCCAGAGGTAGGCAAAAGGAAAATACATAATTAAATGCGTGAAGTGTAACGTAGCATGCTTTTCCCGCCAATGTGTCAGATCAAAGCTTACTAAACATAAAATTATACTCAGTTCTGATTCGGTTTTATAGTAATCGAAGTTTGGTTTTTGATTAGTGACTCTCTAACTGTAGTGGTAGTAGTGGGTAACATTATTTGTTTTATGAGAACACTGTCTATTCCTAAGTTAATACCTATTTTTTTACAAGCTTTTATTTAACTTCACCTGTTAGTATGTATGTATGTATGTTTGTATGTATGTTAGGTAGTATGTTTAGATCAAATCCCCTTGATATGAGTATCAAATGAAAGAAGCTTTTAAGACAATAAATATAACATAATATTTTATATCTGTTTCAGTGATAACTTTGATACCACTTTTATTAGGATCCACCCACGCGAACTACGTCCACTTATAAATAGCATTTAGCATTGCCACAATGAAAAAAGTATAATTATTTTTTTCGTTATAGAACATCGAGATAATAAAAGCTTGTTTTTCAAAAGTATTTCTTACAAGATTTTATTTAACATTAACATGCTTTTATTAGCTTGACTTGTAACATTGTAATGGAATCTTACAACCCACTTTTTACCAACTTCTAATTGCCGTATCGATTTGAAACTTTGCAAACTTATGCAATTCCGGTGACAATACAGTCATATATTTTTTATTAAAAAAATTATACAGCATGTCATCGAAATGGAAAATTTTTTATTATTGATTTTACGAAAAAAAGTGTCTCCTTATAAAACGTTCTGCATCGTGAGAAAATAGCATTGCCATTTAAAAATTTGATTTAGTACATACAGGGTGGCTCAAAAATGTAAAAGTCCTGATCCAAGTGAAGCTAAAAAGACATAAAATCGTTAGCTAAAGGCTAAAGGTAAACTGCCACTGCAAATGTATCTACAAGAGTTAATTTTTTATGTTAGTAAATTATGTTTGAAACATACAGGAGGTCCCAAAAATAAAATTAATTTTTTAATATCGCCTTTACAAAAAATACTTATGTATATCTGCATAAAAATTTCTACATTGTCAAAAAGAGCATACATATACAAGTATGTGATGTGTTTACGGGTACGTAGAACAGACAGCGCATACCAGTTCCCTTAGAACAGGTCCAGTTCTGTTGTTACATACCTACACTATATATCTATATCTATACTATATCTCCTATTTTAACAAATTTTTAAGTGGCCTTGTTTTTGCTCGTCTGTTATGTTAAAGAACGAGTTGCAAGCAAAAACGTATTAGCAAGACAGCGTGGCTAACATAAAACTGCTTGTCAACACAAAATAGTAATAGTGCTCTCAGACGGAATTTGCTCGCATTATAATGGAAAATTAAGAGATATGAGAAAGTTTAGTTGGTTTCCGCAGCTAGATACTTAAAGTGTTTCATCCATTAAAATTTTAATTAATATCCACTCAAGACAAAGCCGGTGTTAAAGTTAAAACTTTTCAGAAATTTACAAGAAAGCTAAAAGCTTTTTATTACGGTACCGTTGAATTATTTTTAATGAGAAACATGAGTCAGTTGACGGTAACCAATACTAATAACATTTATTGATGCCACCTGTTCAGTATCTCTTTTCGCAGACTTAATAAAAATTGTATCAAGTTCTTACAACCTAATAGAAATATTTTTTTCTTAATACTTACAATGGTAATGTCACGTTTTCCTTAAAATGGGCAGTGGCGGTTGCTCTATAAGGCCGCGTGGGCGCGCATTTTCGACGCTTAAACACATAAAAACATTTTTGCGAAATACCATGCTCAATGACAGACTAAATGCTTTAGCTATGATGTCCATAAATCGAAATTTAGTCCACGAAATAAACAATTTTGATCATAAAGTCATGGAAAAATTCATTTCCATAAAGGACCGCAGAGCGGAATCCACTTTTAAAAAATGACTTACTTACCCATTTTGGTTAGTTTAATCTGTGTAAATATGTTGTTCTTTCTTTTTCCTACTTATAAATAAATAAACAGTGACTACCTACTTAGTGAAGTGATATTTAATGACATTACAAAAACTATTCCGCTGTTCCAGCTCTTTGTTTTTGCAAACTTCAATTTTAAGGTAGGTGGATTTTTGTTTAAAACGAGACTTTTTTGGACTTTTACCGTTTTGATTTACAATTATTATTGTTTTTGTCGTTATTGTAGGTATTAATATTTTTTAATACATATATTTTAAATTAAAAAAAAATGTTATAAATGGATACTTTTTCGAGCAATTTGCCTATATGTCATTTGGTATTTGATTTCTGGTAAGTAGGCCCCTCCAAACTCAAACCCCACGACACGCCACTGAAAATGGGTGGGTTAAAAAAACGTGAGGAAAAAATATTTTCATATATACCTGTGTGAAAAGATTTTTAACGACCGACCAGAAAATATACAGTTTCGGGAGAATTTTTCCGTCAGAAATTAACGTATTACCGGCCAAGAGAGGAAAATGGGCATTAGGGATAGACAAAAGCTTGTGCCGATCCCTATATTCAAAAAATACTGGCTTTCTTTTGTTTCTATGAAAATGAGTTTGTTTTATTGCTTGGATAAGTCAGATAGTCATAATTTATTTTTTATGACAAAAAATGTGACAATTTCCAGCCCAACCTAAGCTAACCTAACTCATGTTTCGTGTATTCATAATCATGACATCAAAACTACACTATTATCACCTATACCACAAGGACGAAGTCGAGGGAGAAAGCTAGTTGCTTATAATAATTGATCGCGTTAAAATTTTTCGATCCTGATAATTTTGGGTCAATCTACACCTAATTCTCAATGTTAATGATTTTTTTTCAGATTTTTCACAGCGATCCTTTTGGTGATAAGCGTGGGGGCAGCAATTTTGAGGCATTTTTCCTGAATTGTTTTTAAACAATGCATAAAAAATACGTTATATATATTGTTGAATTCGTACCTCAATAAGCTTACATTTGACACCCTACACGATGCCCTGAAAAACCTTTTTTTTTTTGTATCACTCTCATGGTACCTGACTTGTTGAGTTTTGCTGCGAAACACTGTCTTTAGTATTTAAACTCTATGGAACTAGTTCAGTTTTGATTCAAAAATGATATAACATACATCCTTTTCTAAGTACCTTTTTAACTAAATTTTCATAATAGTGCAGTTTCTCCCTTACCTTACATACTTGTAAGGTTTTGCAAGTAAGCACTTCATATATATTATTGAATTCATCCTTCAATAAGCTTTGATTTGACACTTTACACGACGCTCTTAAAAAAATTTTCCCATTTCCCAATGCCCTGAAACTAACCCTCAGAATCAAAATTAAACTTTTTTTTATAGTTCACGTCTATAAGTGGGTCACCACACGCTATCTCTGCTAAATTTCAAATTTTTAAATCGAATAGTTTAAGAGAAAATCGCCTGGGACAGACGCACGGACTGACGGACACCGAAGTGATTCCATATATATTCCGTTTTGCTTATTTTAGCACACTCAAAAATTGACAATAAAACTTTATTTATGAAACTAGATATATTTTTGTGAGAATATTCCAGAACAAAAAAAGAAAAAAATTATGAAAACGCAAATAACAGCAGAAAAAATACACATGGGAACAATGACATACAGACACCTTCACTGGTAAACTAAAAAGCAAATAAAATTACTCTCCGAAACCATTTTTGTCGGCCTGTTAACTGCTATAAATTATTTGATGTACATATGTAAATTTTACAATAAACCTAAAATTTAATGCTCAATCCTTTTAACGTATTAACTGCCCTAATTTAAATTCTAATTAACAGATGCAGAAAAGCAACTGCTTAATTAATACGTACTAATAATTTTAAAATTAACTTTGTAAGTTGAACATTTAGTCCATTAATAAAGTTGCAGCCAGACTAAAATTTCCACTCGAAACTAAATTGAAACAAATGACCTATTAGACGGAGCGAGGATAAATTTAACAAAAGTAATGCCCTATTTAATTTTATTTGATTAGAATCTTGCGCATATACTGGAAATCATTTGAATATTTTGATAAATTTTGTTAGTGGCAATCAGAGATTCAACGGCTCGGAAAAAACCCTCTCTTTTATGTTACAAAACCATTGAGGCGTCTCTCCATGACCCTGGGCATTTCTCATATATACTGTGAAAAGGATGTCCCAAAAGACATTATTTTTAGATTTTCCTCGAACCTCAGATCTAATTTTTATGATTTTTATGTATCTGCAAGTGCTTTACCCTTACAAGCTTCTAATGGAAATTTTGTTTGAAACAAGAATTATAAGTTATACTTGCATGCTTTTGTTTTAAAACGTACGGCAACTAACACCACCAGTTAAACTGGAATACTGTTGAAGTCTAACCACGAGATTCACTAGTTGATCAGGTAAGACAAATTATTGCGTTGTATTGTTGATAAGTCGTCATTAAAAACTTAAGCTTTTCTTTTATTTACTCGGTTTTTAAATAATTTTTTCTTTTCGCTAACGTAAATTTAGTTTTATTATTATGGAAAATGCGTGCTGAATTTGTGCTTGTCTTTATGAATTTTCGAAAAACTCTGAAATAAATTCACATCACAAAACTCATTTGTCCTAATCTAACACTTGTTAAATTAAATTTTTAATTAACAGATTATACCACTACCATAATTAGTAATGACCAATACTCACAAGTGTTATACATATAAAATTATAATATATATATATATATATATATATATATATATATATATATATATATATATATATATATATATATAATAGACTTAATTGGATTTAAAGGTGCAACTATAATATTGGCAACGTATCGTCCTTTGATGTCGGTAGTTTCGTCGATACTGAACCATAACATTTCCTGCAAGATTTCCTTTTGTTCTGTTCATAGTTTTGCAGAACACTTTGACAACATAAATCTTGCGAAGTGTTGATGCATCTGTTTCTGCGTGGGTGCAGTATTTTTCTAAAAATATCTTCACAAAAGGATTATTTATTTTATGAAGTGGGGTATTAGCTGTAACAAAGCCTTCACACAAATCCATGTAGAATTATTTTTGCGTTACATCCTGTTGCCTTGGTTTGGATGGCCCAGGAAGAGATTTTATCTTCATCTTTTCTAAATGCTGTGGACTGGTTTCACGGCGCCCTATGTTATACTTTGTGCAGAGAATGTCAGAGTTACATTCTGAACACCATACGCCTTGTTCACTTTTAAATAATATATTATGAGAATATGGAATATGCCACTTTAACTTTGTTTTTTTTACTTGTATTCATTTTAATTACTTTCAAATCACTATTTAAAACGCAACTGCTTTAACTACCGCCTATAGCTTGTCTGTACTGCGTAATTCATACATAAAAAAATGATTCCTTCTTGTAAGGCATGGTAGGTAGTGTGCATGTAATAAAAGAAAATAATTCATAACGACCAAGCTCAAAGAATTCTGTAATGTTATTTGAACGGCAATTAAGCCTTCCATGTCACATGTTTGTAGAAAATTTGACCTCTCTAAATTCCGACCTTTGTTTTCTTCCATCACAAAATCTTTCTACCTACTCGTATGTTGCTAAGGCTGTTACGACTACCTTGGTAGGTATACAGGTACGACTGTTCAATGGAATATTGCAATTTCTGGACCTAAATTCATTACGCAACACAAGACAAACAATTTTAATAATTATTGTCACTATAATATATTAAGTATATCGAGGATGCAGGCCCGTCTGTCGAATTTATATTTTTGTGGAAAATATTAAATTCCGAGCTTTTATCTTGATCACAATAATAATGAATACCACCAAAATATAAAAAAATTGTCAAAATAATGCAAGTAAATATACATCTATAAATATCTAGCAAACCTAATTTTCCATATTGCGTTATTAATTTCTCCGTGCCGTTTAAAAGTAGGGTATAATAGTATATTATTCAATGAGCATATAATGGTGGCTGTTATTCACGCGGATGAAGTTTATGACACTCGCCTGCGGCTCGTGTCATAAACTTCATCCGCGTGAATAACAGCCATTATATGCGAGTAGAATACTATAATTTATCCAGGACTATCAAAAAAATTTAGATAATATTAATATATGTTTTTATTTTTAAATGTTGACGTTTTGAATTAAACTCGGAATTAAAGTAACCACAATAGCGCAACAACGCAACGTGACGAAGCTAATGTTTTCATACCCACCTTTGTTTTTTATTTTGTGCGTACAATCGCATTCCAAGCCGGTTTGGATCGAGCACAGCTCTTGTTTGGAGTTTTGATCGAGATATCCGTGGAAGCGGTGAATAATGAAACCATTATTCACTAGTGAATAATGAATATTATTATTATTTCATAAACTCATGTATAATAATCAAATTATAGACGAGTCGTGGATAAAAGTAATTATGTTGTGTTGTACATAATGCATACTAAATTGAAAATGCTTCATAAAGTGAGATTGTCGATTTAGCCGAGCGACGGGCAACAGCTACATACCTTGTAACAAAATTTGCTGCCTTAAATCTTACGTGAATATTATATTTTACCCAAAAAAAGAGATTTAAAAAAGGTCTTTATTTTCGAACTATAGAAAAAGCTTTTACGGCCTTGGTCAATTGAAAAATCATTGGGCTCAAGTTCGGGTCACGTAAAAAAAAGAAAGAAAAAAAGATAAACACTCCAAATCCGCTTCAGTGAGCTATTTCCCCTAAGCTTGCGTAATTCTCTTGATCGTAGGCAATATTGGGTCCATATCACTGATTTGTGTTTACAAACCCTTAATATTTCTTGGTGTGGGTATTTAAATTTGGCTTTTACTTTAATACGTACAGAGTTATGGTCTTATGTTGTGAAGATATGATTAAACAGGTGTACAAAATCGGTAGTTTAGATGATTTTTCATCTGTATATAAATATTTAAATTAGTAACACTGCTTACCACCCTCCACTGCTAGTTTCTTATATACAGTTAGAATTATTACGAAGGCTGTTGTGTTAGTAAGTACATAAACTTTAAGTAGTTTGTTTGGAACTGTTCACTTTATCGGCAAACAAGTAAGCGCAGCAAAGTTTAAAGCTTCTTAGATGTTCAAATTCACAGGGAGTATGTTATTAACGGTTTCGGAATGAACTTCATTGTTAAAATACACCAATATAATATTCTTGTATTTGTATTTATCTTTTTGTGGTGGTCGTGTGGGAAAAAAACTATTGAACATACATGTATATACTAGGGTGGTCCTTATTTATTGGGGAATATTTTATTTTTAGTTTTTTTTGGGACACCCCTAGATTGATACAATTTGATATAAGAAAAAATGCTGTAAAGTTTCAACTTATTTGGGTAAAGGGAAATGGTGGCGCCAAGCGTTAAAAATTCAGTTAATTACTGATATTGATCAAAAAACTGATATCACATAATTATGACTGGGTATTTTGATTTTATAAAAAACATATAACACAAAAATTATAGGCACTGTCTAAACCAGTGGTTCTCAACCTTTTTTGGACCAGGGACCACTGATTTTTTTTTTGTTCTTAGCAGGGACTACAAGTTTCAAGAATAATAAACTGTGTTAATGTTAAAATAACTTTTAATCAAAACTTTCAACATATTCACTAAACTTAATAGTAACATATACGAAGTGTACTATTATTTATAATTATAATATTGAAAAGGATATTTGTAATAGAAAATTAAGTTTGGCAAATCATCAGTGATTTTTGATCTTGCATCTCCTTTACAAGCTGTATAATCCTGGGGCTAATATTGCACAAAGCTACACGCATATCATCGCTTACTACTTTTAATCGATTCCGGGACTTATTTTTAATTACAAGCAAAGCAGACAATAATTATCGTATCGTTTTCGTGCATATACTAACACAAAGCTTATATGGTGTCAGCTGTGGGGTTCACACCTATGCTATTGTAAAATATCTTTGTGTTAAACAACTATAGGGTGGTTTGTTGGTTTACAGGTGTTCTCGAAAAGTCAGAGAGATGACATCTAGTTGAAAACTAATAATTAAAAGACAGTAATTATCCTAGATTTCGCGCATGCTAATATGGTGTCAGGTGTGGGATTCACATTAATGATATTGTAAAATATGTTCTTATTAAACAAGTATAGGGTAGTTTGTTAAAAAATCCAGAGAGACAATTACGTTCAGATTCACTAAGAAAGTTTAAGATTTAGTACTGGTTTAAATTAAGATCTTATAGTTGATCAGTTATGTTTTGACAGGTTTTTGTCCTGTCATTGTTAATAAGTCATTAAAAACTTATGAATTATTATGATTTTTGAGCGATTTGTTTGGTTTCCAAATGATTTTAATCTTGGAACGAGTTGCTGTAATGAATTTAGTTCTATTATTGTCGAAATTACGTACTAAAATTGTCCTTTTCTTTATAAATTTGCGAAAAAGCTCAGAAATAAATTCGTAGTGTAAAACTTAGTTGTCTTATTCTTACACTTGTCAGTTTAAAACTTTTGGTTGTCAAATTAGACCGCTCTAGCGTTGGAGAATCTGGCTGTTAATTTCTAGTACCCAAACTCATAAAAACTAAATACCGCCTAATAATAAATATGGCCGTTTATGCATGCGGGGGCTATTTTTAAAACCTAGTCACTAATCTACTTTTTTTTAGAAGCGTGTGTGGTTCTGAACAAGAATCCAAAAATGCTGTGTGGCTGAGTCTGAGCAGTCAGTACGCAGTGTTGTTGATATTTTAGCTCTATAGGAGTTTCCGTTTTTTAAGCCTAACATATTATATAACAATATTTAGGATAAAACTTAAAATATATAGTTGAAAATAAATTAAGTATTAATTAAAAAACATTTTTGTGATTTTATGTTAACGTTATTAAAGTTTCCTATTGAAAAAATCATTACTTCAAAACCGTCAGTAGGAATGTAGCCAAAATAAGCAGAAAAAAAAATTAATAAAAATGAGTGCTCTTGAAAGTTTCATGTCACTTAAAAGTGTCCCTTTAAATCTATAAAATCAGGGATTCTAAAGGACCAAGTTAATTTGTTTGATCAACATGCACCCCTAAAAACTACGAGGGTTTACGAGCCTAAATCTGCTTGGCTTACCGAAGGTTTTAGGTATGCAATGAGGGGATGTAGCACTGGTGACATTTAAATCAGCTAAAACGCTATTAGAAAATTACGTGCATATCTTGTTTGAACGTGAAATAAGATATTATTTTTCTTTGAATCTAACAATGCTGTACAAGATATATTCTTGCACGCATCATTTCTGTGTATAGGACCTAATCTTAATATCTTACACCTCGTTGGGTTTTTTAAGAAAACTTATAATAAAATTAGTTTAAAGCCAGATGAAACTCCAAAGCTCCCAATAGTTTATCTACACTCACATCACTTGGCCGCAACATATCAAAGGGAATAAATATTCCTGCCACCGAAATAAAATTTTGTCATCAAACGAAATTCTCTGATGATGGAATTCAATCCCAGAAATTAATTTTTATCTTAGATTAACTTGAGTGTTTCCAAACACATACATAACATCCAACTTTATAACATTTTTTATTTAAAATAGACGAATCATCGCAACTTATGTCCAATAAATCTGTTTTATGTTTGAAATAACTATATTCTCAAAATAGTCGATCTATCACCAAATAAATTGTATGAGAACCTTATTACTATTTATGTTTTATTTTATTGTGGTCGGGCTTGCTTAGGTTTGTTGATGATAACAATGTGATAACATATCTATTTCCAGACACAATAATGGTATAATGAATAATTACATGTTAGTGTGATCGTCACAAATTGACAGATAATCGTTTTGAAATATATTGGTGATAAAATTTTAAGCACAAGTCTACAGTTCTAAGCACAACTGTTATTATTTGATCATTAATTGATTTTTCAGGTGATTTTACACAATTTATAGACAATCGCTTTGAAATAATATGAAGTTGACAAGTTGGTTATAGATCTGAGAACAAATCTAAATATAAAACACCCGTTATTCAGGTCTAAGCATTTTCCGTAACCTTTCAAAGGCTATCGGGCATTTAATTTCCAATGCTTGAAAGATATTTAGTTTTTGTTTAAGATATTTATATTAGTTTACGACATAGTTGAACCAGTGATGTTAAACGTAGCTATTTTGTACACTGGGATTCAGATTGCACTAAAGGTGTGTAGTTAGAGGTGCAGTAGACAGATGAAGTAAAAAGCAAAACAAGAAAATACTGAGAATAAATTATATAAACCATTAAACTTTGTTAAGGTAAGGATTGTTATGAGAAAATTTAAAATTGTTAAAAATGTAGGGAGTGCGGAGGTGAGTATATCTAATAAATACCAATGGAGCACAAAAAATACTAATAAAGAATTTTACCATTCACCACCAAATTTTGTATAAGGGTAGGGAATGTTGTGGAAAACAAAACTATATTTAGACTGGAAAAACTGAAGTGTAAGGTTGGTGAAATTGACGGCTATAACAAATAACAAAGGAATAAACAAAATACTGAAAATCAATGTGGTACAGTATTAAATTTTGCATTAAGTCATGGGTTAAAATGGAGGAAAATTATGATTTTTAGATTTGTAGAGAAATCAACGGATATAGTAAGTAACAAAAAATACGAAACATATTGAGAACAAAGTCTGTACACACTAAAAATTCGCGTTGAAGTAAATATTACCCAAATAGGCCAAGTAACAGAGCAAAATATTAGCGATTTTTTGACATTAATTTTATTAGAAAACCGCCTGTGCCATCATCTGAAAGACGATCCGTAGATGATTCCTGTTATATTTCCAACTTTGAAAATTTTTCCTTTAATTTGTTATAAACATTTTTAAGCAAAAAAACGCAATTTTTTTAGTTTTTTGCTTAAAAAATGGAAAGTAGTGAAGCAATCTTAATGGTGTAAATGGACGATTTGTAGAGAATAAAACTACGAACAAAATGAGAGGTCGAACGTCCCGATAAGATAAGTAGCAACGGAGAAAATCCGGAAAAACCGGAAAATGAAGAGTTTCTTTTAAATTCATAAATCGGCCATTTTTAAACGTAGATGGCTCAAGCTTTGCGAAATGGTAGTCATTTATAGCTACTTTATGTGTGCAAAACCCCGACGCTGTCCGACGATTAGTTGTGCCACACACTATTTTGCAACAGGTCGGGATGCTCTATGGATCGTCCGATTTTAATTATTGAAACGGATTTGAAAAGTACAAGTTTAATTGAACAATAAGTATATTTTAATTTTTCCATAAAATGCTACGAAACCGGTTGAAAATACACGTAACGATGCGTGAAAATGGCCGAGCGCGCGAAAGATTTCGCGTAGCGGGAGAGCAGCGGAGCGAAGGGGAGCCAATATTCGCGCGCTCGGCCATTTTCACGCATCTTTACGTGCATTTTCAACCGGTTTGGTAGCATTTTATGGAAAAATTAAAATATACATATTGTTCAATTAAATATGTACTTTTCAAATCCGTTTCAATAATGAAAATCGGACGATCCATAGAGAATCCAGACCTGTTGCAAAATAGTGTATTGAAAAATTAAAATGACGATTGAGGCAAAACTAATCGTCGGACAGCGTCGGCGTTTTGCACACACAACGTAACTATAAATTGCTACTTTTTCCCAAAGTTTGAGTCCTCTACGTTTAAAAATGGCCTATTTATGAATTAAAAAAAAACTCTTACGTTCAGATTCACTAAGAAAGTTTAAGATTTAGTACCTACTGGTTTAAATTAAGATCTTCTAGTTGACCAGTTATGTTTTGACAGGTTTTTGTCGTGTCATTGTTAATAAGTCGTCATTAAAAACTTATGAAGTATTCTAATATTTCAGCGATTTGCTGTGTTTCCAAATGATTTTCATCTTGGAACGAGTTGCTGTAATCAAATTAGTTCAATTATTGTCGAAAGTACGTACTAAAATTGCCCTTTTCTTTATAAATTTGCGAAAAAGCTCACAAATAAATCCATAGTATCTAACTTAAATGTCTTATTCTTACACTTGTCAGTTTAAAACTTTTGGTTGTCAAATTAGACCGGACTAGCGTTGGAGAATCTGGCTGTTAATTTTCCGGTTTTTCCAGATTTTCTCCGTTGCTACTTATCCTATCGGGACGTTCGACCTCTCATTTTGTTCGTATTTTTATTCTCTACAAACCATCCATTTACGTCCATTACTTTCCATTTTATAAGCAAAGACTCAAAAAATCGCGTTTTTTGGCTTAAAAATGTTTATATTAAATTAAAGGAAAAAATTTCAGAGTTGGAAATATCACAGGAATCATCTACGGATCGTCTTTGAGATTATGGCACAGGCGATTTTCTAACAAGATTAATGTCACGATAAATCGCTCTATTGCTTGGCCTAAAAAGATTTATTATTGAAAAAATACATTTCTTTTAGATTTGAATAAAATACAAGCGCTAAGTGACGGGGGTAAAATGAACCGCTGCAAAAAGTCCAGAAATTTTTTTTCTTACCAACAAAAATCATCTCGATTTATTACGAAAAAAGAAGGCTAAAATACCAGCATTCACATTCCTGCACCTTAGCGAGTCTAGTATCTAGACACACGATTTCACTTGTTTTGTCACTTGCTAGGCAGCACTGACGGGTCGAAGAGATTTACACTCAGATATTTAAAGGAAGCCGAAGTTCAGATTTTTGAAGAGGGTAAATCTAAAGTTGCACTTTCATAAGACTCCATACTAGTCACTGTTATCTTCATAAAAATGACTATTTTGAAACAAAATCGGACATTAGATTTTGTAAATAACGAAACACGTTTTGAGTACTAATAAGCATTGCATCTGACAACTATAATATCTATTAAATTTATGGGAATGCGGTGTACCTACCACTCCAGAACCAAGCCAAAACACATCGTACATTGGTTTCGGTGCCGGTGGAAGAATATTATTCTCAATACACGTCTGTATTTCCAATTAGTTTATTTGCCTTTCGCTAAAATAAATGGCAGTTCCTCTTACTGTTTTTTAACATTGGTCGTTACGTGCTTGCACATCAATATATTCCTCCCTCAAGTATTCGACAATCTATTTTTGCCTTATTCAAAGGGCAACCAATAATTTATATTGACAAAGCAGAATCATATAAATTTATTCTTCTCGGGAAAAAAATACATCTTTTTAATTTTCTTTTCCGATGTCAATTCTTTGATCCTCTACTGCCAGTCTTCGCATCCTACGTTCATTATCAAAAGCTTGTCAGCAAATATTTGATTACCAGATTGCCTTTTTTAATATAATTCTTCCTTTTTTTGGTATTAACATTTTATGTTCTGAAACTTTCCATTTCAAAATTTATTTTATTTTTATTATTTTCCTTTAACGATTAGTCTTCTTTGTAATCATCCTAATAAGATCTTTGTTTTGTCAATGTCATATTACCGTCTGGATATATTAGGCTTAGCAACAGGTCAAAATATTAGCGATTTTTTGACATTAATCTTATTAGAAAAACGCCTATGCCATCATCTGAAAGACGATCCGTAGATGATTCCTGTTATATTTCCAACTCTGAAATTTTTTCCTTAAATTTGTTATAAACATTTTTAAGCAAAAAAACGCGATTTTTTTTAGTTTTTTGCTTATAAAATGGACAGCAATGAAGCAATCTTAATGGTGTAAATGAACGATTTGTAGAGAATAAAAATACGAACAAAATGAGAGGTCGAACGTCCCGATAGGATAAGCAGCAATGGAGAAAATCCGAAAAAACCGGAAAAGTAAGATTTTTTTTAATTCATAAATCGGCTATTTTTAAACGTAGAGGGCTCAAACTTTGGGAAAACGTAGTAATTTATAGCTACTTTGTGTTTGCAAAACCCCGACGCTGTCCGACGATTAGTTTTGCCACAATCGTCATTTTAATTTTTCAACACACTATTTTGCAACAGGTCTGGATGCTCTATGGATCGTCCGATTTTAATTATTGAAACGGATTTGAAAAGTAAAAGTTTAATTGAACGATATGTATATTTTAATTTTTCCATAAATGCTACGAAACCGGTTGAAAATGCACGTAAAGATGCGTGAAAATGGCCGAGTGCGCGAAAGATGTCGCGTAGCGGGAGAGCAGCGGAGCGAAGGGGAGCCAATATTCGCGCGCTCGGCCATTTTCACGCATCTTTACGTGCATTTTCAACCGGTTTCGTAGTATTTTATGGAAAAATTAGAATATACATATTGTTCAATTAAACTTGTACTTTTCAAATCCGTTCCAATAATTAAAATCGGACGATCCATAGAGCATCCAGACCTGTTGCAAAATAGTGTGTTTAAAAATTAAAATGACGATTGTGGCAAAACTAATAGTCGGACAGCGTCGGGGTTTTGCACACATAAAGTAACTATAAATTACTACGTTTTCTCAAAGTTTGAGCCATCTACGTTTAAAAATGGCCGATTTATGAATTAAGAAAAAATCTTAATTTTCCGGTTTTTCCGGATTTTCTCCGTTGCTGCTTATCCTATCGGGACGTGCGACCTCTCGTTTTGTTCGTATTTTTATTCTCTACAAATTGTCCCTTTACACCATTAAGATTGCTTCATTACTTTCCATTTTATAAGCAAAAAACTAATTGCTTAAAAATGTTTATAACAAATTTAAGGAAAAAATTTCAGAGTTGGAAATATAACAGGAATCATCTACGGATCGTCTTTCAGATGATGGCATAGGCGCTTTTCTAATAAGATTAATGTCACGACAAATCGCTCTATTGCTTGGCCTATTACTACTACTATTATATTTATTAGTGGATAACCGGGGCCTATTTATAGTCATACGGCTGAGGTTCTTGTAAAATCGATATTTTCTCGAAGCTTAGTGTCTTTAAACGGATAGATAGGCGAAAAATAGTGACTACTGCGATAGCTTTTTAATTTAATATCTTACATGTCTTTCTATTATAATGTTCTTTTAACTTACATTCTTTGGGGTGGCTTATTCTGACAGTATTTAAATAAGACAAAAAATAAATATTTGCCGGTATACGTCCAAACGAGCGTCCCAAAGTCATAAAATTAATTAAACCTATAAGGGAATGTGACAGTCTGTTACACAGAACAGTTTACCAACAATATTTTAACTACTGAAAATATTTTGAGCGTTTGTTAGCATTAAATTTTTATGTTAATAAACCTAAACAATATGGAAATTAAGGTTTGTATAATGTTTTATTTTCAACCGTTATGTTTTAATTTTATATATTTTTTTATTTTTCTGATAAAAAAAAATCAAGTCAACCATGACATTTGTTTGCGAGAGAC